>JAUPMV010000005.1:532500-535000 GCA_030848855.1 Branchinecta sandiegonensis | reverse complement strand
TTAGTCAAGACAGACAGACAAACAGACAGTCAGTCAAGACAGACAGATAGACATATAGTCAGTCAAGACAGACATACAGACAGTCAGTAAAGACAGACAGTCAGTTCGTCAAGACAGACAGACAGACAGACAGTCAGTCAAGACAGACAGACAAACAGACAGTCAGTCAAGACAGACAAACCGACAGAAAATCAGTCAGTTAGTCAAGGCAGACAGACAGTCAGTCAACACAGAAAGACAGACAGACAGTCATTCACTTTGTCAAGTCAGATAGACAGACAATCAGTCAGTCGAGACAAACAGACAGACAGACAATCAGTCAGTCGAGACAAACAGACAGACAGACATTCAGTAAAGACAGACAGACAGTCAGTCAAGACAGACAGACAGACAGTCAGTCAGGACAGACATACAGACAGTCAGTCAAGACAGACAGACAGTCAGTCAAGACAGACAGACAGTCAGTCAAGACAGACAGACAGAGAGTAAGTCAAGATAGACCGACAGACAGAAAGTTAGCCAGTTAGGCAAGACAGACAGTCAAGACAGACAGACAGTCAGTCAAGACAGAAAGACAGACATACAGTCAGTCAAGACAGACATACAGAAAGAAAGACAGAGAGATAGTCAATCAATCAAGACAGACAGACAGACAGACAGACAGACAGTCAGTCAGTTAGTCAAGACAGACAGACAGAGAGACAGTCAGTCAACACAGACAGACAGACAGACAGTTAGCCAGTTAGTCAAGACAGACAAACAGACAGACAGTCGGTCCAGACAGACAGGCAGTCAGTCCAGACAGACAGGCAGTCAGTCCAGACAGACAGACAGTTAGTCCTGACAGACAGACAGTCAGTCAAGACAGACCGACAGAAATATAGTCAGTCAAGACAGACAGTCAGTCAAGACGGACAGACAGTCAGTCAAGAAAGAAAGACATACAGTCAGTCAGTCAAGACAGACAGACAAACAGACAGACCGTCAGTCAACACAGACAGACAGAAAGTCAGTCAACACAGACAGATAGACAGACAGACAGTCAGTCAGTAAGTCAAGACAGACAGATAGACAGACACTCAGTCAAGACAGACAGACAGAAATACAGACAGTCAGTCAAGACAGACAGACAGACAGACGGACAGTCAGGTAAGACAGACAGACAGTCAGTCAAGCCAGACATACAGACAAACAGACAGACAGTCAGTCGAGAAAGACAGATCGACAGTCATTCAGTCAGTCAAGACAGACAGACAGACAGTCAGTCAAGACAAACAGACAGACAGTCAGTCAAGACGGACAGACTGACAGGCAGACAGTCAGTCAAGACAGACAGACAGATAGTCAGTCAGTTAGTCTAGACAGACAGACAGACAGACAGTCAGTTAAGACAGACAGACAGACAGACAGACAGGCAAACAGTCAGTCAACACAGAAAGACAGAAAGACAGTCAGTCACTTAGTCAAGACAGACAGACAGACAAACAGTCAGTCGAGACAAACAGACAGACAGACATTGAGTCAAGACAAACAGACAGACAGTCAGTCAAGACGGACAGACAGACAGGCAGACAGTCAGGCAACACAGAAAGACAGACAGACAGTCAGTCACTTAGTCAAGACAGACAGACAGACAAACAGGCAGTCGAGACAAACAGACAGACAGACATTGAGTCGAGACAGACAAACAGACAGTCAGTCAAGACAGACAGATAGACATATAGTCAGTCAAGACAGACAGACAGACAGACAGTTAGCCAGTTAGTCAAGACAGACAAACAGACAGACAGTCAGTCAACCAGTCAGACAGACAGACAGACAGTCAAGACAGACAGACAGACAGTCAGTCAAGACAGACAGACATACAGATAGACAAACAGACAGTCAGTTGGTCAAGGCAGACACACAGTCAGTCAACACAGAAAGACAGACAGACAGTCAGTCACTTAGTCAAGACAGACAGACAGTCAGTCACTTAGTCAATACAGACAGACAGACAAACAGTCAGTCGAGACAAACAGACAGACAGACATTGAGTCGAGACAGACAAACAGACAGTCAGTCAAGACAGACAGATAGACATATAGTCAGTCAAGACAGACAGACAGACAGACAGTTAGCCAGTTAGTCAAGACAGACAAACAGACAGACAGTCAGTCAAACAGTCAGACAGACAGACAGACAGTCAAGACAGACAGACAGACAGTCAAGACAGACAGACAGACAGACAGGCAGTCAGTCAAGACAGACAGACAGACAGACAGTCAGTCCAGTTAGACAGACAGACAGTCAGTCCAGTTAGACAGACAGACAGTCAGTCAAGACAGACAGACAGACAGACAGTCAGTCAAGACCGACAGTCCGTCAAGACAGACAGTCAGTCAAGACAAAAAGACAAACAGACAGTCAGTCCACAAAGACAGACAGACAGACAGTCAGTCAGTTAGTCAAGACAGACAGACAGTAAGTCAAGACAGACAGACAGAGAGAAAGTCAGTCA
>JAUPMV010000005.1:352500-527500 GCA_030848855.1 Branchinecta sandiegonensis | reverse complement strand
GAGACAAACAGACAGACAGACATTGAGTCGAGACAGACAAACAGACAGTCAGTCAAGACAGACAGATAGACATATAGTCAGTCAAGACAGACAGACAGACAGACAGTTAGCCAGTTAGTCAAGACAGACAAACAGACAGACAGTCAGTCAACCAGTCAGACAGACAGACAGACAGTCAAGACAGACAGACAGACAGACAGACAGTCAGTCAAGACAGACAGACATACAGATAGACAAACAGACAGTCAGTTGGTCAAGGCAGACACACAGTCAGTCAACACAGAAAGACAGACAGACAGTCAGTCACTTAGTCAAGACAGACAGACAGTCAGTCACTTAGTCAAGACAGACAGACAGACAAACAGTCAGTCGAGACAAACAGACAGACAGACATTGAGTCGAGACAGACAAACAGACAGTCAGTCAAGACAGACAGATAGACATATAGTCAGTTAAGACAGACAGACAGACAGACAGTTAGCCAGTTAGTCAAGACAGACAAACAGACAGACAGTCAGTCAAACAGTCAGACAGACAGACAGACAGTCAAGACAGACAGACAGACAGTCAAGACAGACAGACAGACAGACAGGCAGTCAGTCAAGACCGACAGACAGACAGACAGTCAGTCCAGTTAGACAGACAGACAGTCAGTCCAGTTAGACAGACAGACAGTCAGTCAAGACAGACAGACAGACAGACAGTCAGTCAAGACAGACAGTCAGTCAAGACAGACAGTCAGTCAAGACAGACAGTCAGTCAAGACAGACAGTCAGTCAAGACAAAAAGACAAACAGACAGTCAGTCCACAAAGACAGACAGACAGACAGTCAGTCAGTTAGTCAAGACAGACAGACAGACAGTAAGTCAAGACAGACAGACAGAGAGAAAGTCAGTCAAGACAGACAGACGGACAGTCAGTCAAGACAGACAGACAGACAGACAGACATACAGACAGACAGTCAGTTGGTCAAGGCAGACAGACAGTCAGTCAACACAGAAAAACAGACAGACAGTCAGTCAACACAGACAGACAGACAGACCGTCAGTCAACACAGACAGACAGTCAGTCAGTTAGTCAAGACAGACAGATATACAGACAGTCAGTCAAGACAGACTGACAGACAGTAAGTCAAGACAGACAGTCAGTCAAGACGAAAAGACAGACATACAGACAGTAAGTCAAGACAGACAGACACAAAGACGGACAGTCAGGTAAGACAGACAGACAGTCAGTCAAGCCAGACATACAGACAAACAGACAGACAGTCATTCGAGAAAGACAGACAGACAGTCATTCAGTCAGTCAAGACAAACAGACAGACAGTCAGTCAAGACAAACAGACAGACAGTCAGTCAAGACGGAAAGACAGACAGGCAGACAGTCAGTCAAGACAGACAGACAGACAGACAGATAGTCAGTCAGTTAGTCTAGACAGACAGACAGTCAGTCAACCAGTCAGACAGACAGACAGACAGTCAAGACAGACAGACAGACAGTCAATCTAGACAAACAGACAGACAGACAGTCAGTCAGTTAGTCAAGACAGACAGACAGTCAGTCAACACAGACAGACAGACAGACAGCTAGCCAGTTAGTCAAGACAGACAGACAAACAGACAGTCAGTCAAGACAGACAGATAGACATATAGTCAGTCAAGACAGACATACAGACAGTCAGTAAAGACAGACAGTCAGTTCGTCAAGACAGACAGACAGACAGACAGTCAGTCAAGACAGACAGACAAACAGACAGTCAGTCAAGACAGACAAACCGACAGAAAATCAGTCAGTTAGTCAAGGCAGACAGACAGTCAGTCAACACAGAAAGACAGACAGACAGTCATTCACTTTGTCAAGTCAGACAGACAGACAATCAGTCAGTCGAGACAAACAGACAGACAGACATTCAGTAAAGACAGACAGACAGTCAGTCAAGACAGACATACAGACAGTCAGTCAAGACAGACAGACAGTCAGTCAAGACAGACAGACAGACAGTCAGTCAAGACAGACAGACAGAGAGTCAGTCAAGATAGACCGACAGACAGAAAGTTAGCCAGTTAGGCAAGACAGACAGTCAAGACAGACAGACAGTCAGTCAAGACAGACATACAGTCAGTCAAGACAGACATACAGAAAGAAAGACAGAGAGACAGTCAATCAATCAAGACAGACAGACAGACAGACAGACAGTCAGTCAGTTAGTCAAGACAGACAGACAGAGAGGCAGTCAGTCAACACAGACAGACAGACAGACAGTCAAGACAGACAGACAGACAGACAGACAATCAGTCAGTCAAGACAGACAGACAGACAGTCAGTCAAGACAGACAGACAGACAGGCAGACAGACAGACAGACAGACAGAGAGACAGACAGACAGGCAGTCAGTCAAGACAGACAGACAGACAGACAGTCAGTCCAGTTAGACAGACAGACAGTCAGTCCAGTTAGACAGACAGACAGTCAGTCAAGACAGACAGACAGACAGACAGACAGTCAGTCAAGACAGACAGTCAGTCAAGACAAAAAGACAGACAGACAGTCAGTCAGTTAGTCAAGACTGACAGACAGACAGACAGTTAGCCAGTTAGTCAAGACAGACAAACAGACAGACAGTCAGTCAAGACAGACAGACAGACAGATAGACAGACAGACAGTCAGTTGGTCAAGGCAGACAGACAGTCAGTCAACACAGAAAGACAGACATACAGTCAGTCACTTAGTCAAGACAGACAGACAGTCAGTCACTTAGTCAAGACAGACAGACAGACAAACAGTCAGTCGAGACAAACAGACAGACAGACATTGAGTCGAGACAGACAAACAGACAGTCAGTCAAGACAGACAGATAGACATATAGTCAGTCAAGACAGACAGACAGACAGACAGTTAGCCAGTTAGTCAAGACAGACAAACAGACAGACAGTCAGTCAACCAGTCAGACAGACAGACAGACAGTCAAGACAGACAGACAGACAGACAGACAGTCAGTCAAGACAGACAGACATACAGATAGACAGACAGACAGTCAGTTGGTCAAGGCAGACACACAGTCAGTCAACACAGAAAGACAGACAGACAGTCAGTCACTTAGTCAAGACAGACAGACAGTCAGTCACTTAGTCAAGACAGACAGACAGACAAACAGTCAGTCGAGACAAACAGACAGACAGACATTGAGTCGAGACAGACAAACAGACAGTCAGTCAAGACAGACAGATAGACATATAGTCAGTCAAGACAGACAGACAAACAGACAGTTAGCCAGTTAGTCAAGACAGACAAACAGACAGACAGTCAGTCAACCAGTCAGACAGACAGACAGACAGTCAAGACAGACAGACAGACAGTCAAGACAGACAGACAGACAGACAGGCAGTCAGTCAAGACAGACAGACAGACAGACAGTCAGTCCAGTTAGACAGACAGACAGTCAGTCCAGTTAGACAGACAGACAGTCAGTCCAGTTAGACAGACAGACAGTCAGTCAAGACAGACAGACAGACAGACAGTCAGTCAAGACAGACAGTCAGTCAAGACAGACAGTCAGTCAAGACAAAAAGACAAACAGACAGTCAGTCCACAAAGACAGACAGACAGACAGTCAGTCAGTTAGTCAAGACAGACAGACAGTAAGTCAAGACAGACAGACAGTAAGTCAAAACAGACAGACAGAGAGAAAGTCAGTCAAGACAGACAGACGGACAGTCAGTCAAGACAGACAGACAGACAGTCAGACATACAGACAGACAGCCAGTTGGTCAAGGCAGACAGACAGTCAGTCAACACAGAAAAACAGACAGACAGTCAGTCAACACAGACAGACAGACAGACCGTCAGTCAACACAGACAGACAGTCAGTCAGTTAGTCAAGACAGACAGATATACAGACAGTCAGTCAAGACAGACAGACAGACAGTCAGTCAAGACAGACAGACAGACAGTAAGTCAAGACAGACAGTCAGTCAAGACGAAAAGACAGACATACAGACAGTAAGTCAAGACAGACAGACACAAAGACGGACAGTCAGGTAAGACAGACAGACAGTCAGTCAAGCCAGACATACAGACAAACAGACAGACAGTCATTCGAGAAAGACAGACAGACAGTCATTCAGTCAGTCAAGACAAACAGACAGACAGTCAGTCAAGACAAACAGACAGACAGTCAGTCAAGACGGAAAGACAGACAGGCAGACAGTCAGTCAAGACAGACAGACAGACAGACAGATAGTCAGTCAGTTAGTCTAGACAGACAGACAGTCAGTCAACCAGTCAGACAGACAGACAGACAGTCAAGACAGACAGACAGACAGTCAATCTAGACAAACAGACAGACAGACAGTCAGTCAGTTAGTCAAGACAGACAGACAGTCAGTCAACACAGACAGACAGACAGACAGCTAGCCAGTTAGTCAAGACAGACAGACAAACAGACAGTCAGTCAAGACAGACAGTCAGTTCGTCAAGACAGACAGACAGACAGACAGTCAGTCAAGACAGACAGACAAACAGACAGTCAGTCAAGACAGACAAACCGACAGAAAATCAGTCAGTTAGTCAAGGCAGACAGACAGTCAGTCAACACAGAAAGACAGACAGACAGTCATTCACTTTGTCAAGTCAGACAGACAGACAATCAGTCAGTCGAGACAAACAGACAGACAGACATTCAGTAAAGACAGACAGACAGTCAGTCAAGACAGACATACAGACAGTCAGTCAAGACAGACAGACAGTCAGTCAAGACAAACAGACAGAGAGTCAGTCAAGATAGACCGACAGACAGAAAGTTAGCCAGTTAGGCAAGACAGACAGACAGTCAGTCAAGACAGACATACAGTCAGTCAAGACAGACATACAGAAAGAAAGACAGAGAGACAGTCAATCAATCAAGACAGACAGACAGACAGACAGACAGTCAGTCAGTTAGTCAAGACAGACAGACAGAGAGGCAGTCAGTCAACACAGACAGACAGACAGACAGTCAAGACAGACAGACAGACAGACAGACAATCAGTCAGTCAAGACAGACAGACAGACAGTCAGTCAAGACAGACAGACAGACAGACAGACAGACAGGCAGACAGACAGTCATTCGAGAAAGACAGACAGACAGTCATTCAGTCAGTAAAGACAAACAGACAGACAGTCAGTCAAGACAAACAGACAGACAGTCAGTCAAGACGGAAAGACAGACAGGCAGACAGTCAGTCACGACAGACAGACAGATAGTCAGTCAGTTAGTCTAGACAGACAGACAGTCAGTCAACCAGTCAGACAGACAGACAGACAGTCAAGACAGACAGATAGACAGTCAATCTAGACAAACAGACAGACAGACAGTCAGTCAGTTAGTCAAGACAGACAGACAGTCAGTCAACACAGACAGACAGACAGACAGCTAGCCAGTTAGTCAAGACAGACAGACAAACAGACAGTCAGTCAAGACAGATAGATAGACATATAGTCAGTCAAGACAGACATACAGACAGTCAGTAAAGACAGACAGTCAGTTCGTCAAGACAGACAGACAGACAGACAGTCAGTCAAGACAGACAGACAAACAGACAGTCAGTCAAGACAGACAAACCGACAGAAAATCAGTCAGTTAGTCAAGGCAGACAGAAAGTCAGTCAACACAGAAAGACAGACAGACAGTCATTCACTTTGTCAAGTCAGACAGACAGACAATCAGTCAGTCGAGACAAACAGACAGACAGACATTCAGTAAAGACAGACAGACAGTCAGTCAAGACAGATAGACAGACAGTCAGTCAGGACAGACATACAGACAGTCAGTCAAGACAGACAAACAGTCAGTCAAGACAGACAGACAGTCAGTCAAGACAGAAAGACAGACATACAGTCAGTCAAGACAGACATACAGAAAGAAAGACAGAGAGACAGTCAATCAATCAAGACAGACAGACAGACAGACAGACAGACAGTCAGTCAGTTAGTCAAGACAGACAGACAGAGAGACAGTCAGTCAACACAGACAGACAGACAGACAGTTAGCCAGTTAGTCAAGACAGACAAACAGACAGACAGTCGGTCCAGACAGACAGGCAGTCAGTCCAGACAGACAGGCAGTCAGTCCAGACAGACAGACAGTTAGTCCAGACAGACAGACAGTCAGTCAAGACAGACCGACAAAATATAGTCAGTCAAGACAGACAGTCAGTCAAGACGGACAGACAGTCAGTCAAGACAGAAAGACAGACATACAGTCAGTCAAGACAGACAGACAAACAGACAGACCGTCAGTCAACACAGACAGTCAGAAAGTCAGTCAACACAGACGGACAGACAGACAGTCAGTCAGTAAGTCAAGACAGACAGATAGACAGACACTCAGTCAAGACAGACAAACAGACAGTCAGTCAAGACAGACAGACAGACAGACGGACAGTCAGGTAAGACAGACAGACAGTCTGTCAAGCCAGACATACAGACAAACAGACAGACAGTCAGTCGAGAAAGACAGATCGACAGTCATTCAGTCAGTCAAGACAGACAGACAGACAGTCAGTCAAGACAAACAGACAGACAGTCAGTCAAGACGGACAGATAGACATATAGTCAGTCAAGACAGACATACAGACAGTCAGTAAAGACAGACAGTCAGTTCGTCAAGACAGACAGACAGACAGACAGTCAGTCAAGACAGACAGACAAACAGACAGTCAGTCAAGACGGACAAACCGACAGAAAATCAGTCAGTTAGTCAAGGCAGACAGACAGTCAGTCAACACAAAAAGACAGACAGACAGTCAGTCAGTTAGTCAAGACTGACAGACAGACAGACAGTTGCCCAGTTAGTCAAGACAGACAAACAGACAGACAGTCAGTCAACCAGTCAGACAGACAGACAGACAGTCAAGACAGACAGACAGACAGACAGAAAGTCAGTCAAGACAGACAGACAGACAGATAGACAGACAGACAGTCAGTTGGTCAAGGCAGACAGACAGTCAGTCAAGACAGACAGACAGACAGACAGGCAGTCAGTCAAGACAGACAGACAGACAGACAGTCAGTCCAGTTAGACAGACAGACAGTCAGTCCAGTTAGACAGACAGACAGTCAGTCAAGACAGACAGACAGACAGACAGTCAGTCAAGACAGACAGTCAGTCAAGACAAAAAGACAAACAGACAGTCAGTCCACAAAGACAGACAGACAGACAGTCAGTCAGTTAGTCAAGACAAACAGACAGTAAGTCAAGACAGACAGACAGAGAGAAAGTCAGTCAAGACAGACAGACAGTCAGTCAACCAGTCAGACAGACAGACAGACAGTCAAGACAGACAGACAGACAGTCAATCTAGACAAACGGACAGACAGACAGTAAGTCAAGACAGACAGACAGAGAGAAAGTCAGTCTAGACAGACAGACAGTCAGTCAACCAGTCAGACAGACAGACAGACAGTCAAGACAGACAGACAGACAGTCAATCTAGACAAACAGACAGACAGACAGTCAGTCAGTTAGTCAAGACAGACAGACAGTCAGTCAACACAGACAGACAGACAGACAGCTAGCCAGTTAGTCAAGACAGACAGACAAACAGACAGTCAGTCAAGACAGACAGATAGACATATAGTCAGTCAAGACAGACATACAGACAGTCAGTAAAGACAGACAGTCAGTTCGTCAAGACAGACAGACAGACAGACAGTCAGTCAAGACAGACAGACAAACAGACAGTCAGTCAAGACAGACAAACCGACAGAAAATCAGTCAGTTAGTCAAGGCAGACAGACAGTCAGTCAACACAGAAAGACAGACAGACAGTCATTCACTTTGTCAAGTCAGACAGACAGACAATCAGTCAGTCGAGACAAACAGACAGACAGACATTCAGTAAAGACAGACAGACAGTCAGTCAAGACAGACATACAGACAGTCAGTCAAGACAGACAGACAGAGAGTCAGTCAAGATAGACCGACAGACAGAAAGTTAGCCAGTTAGGCAAGACAGACAGACAGTCAGTCAAGACAGACATACAGTCAGTCAAGACAGACATACAGAAAGAAAGACAGAGAGACAGTCAATCAATCAAGACAGACAGACAGACAGACAGACAGTCAGTCAGTTAGTCAAGACAGACAGACAGAGATGCAGTCAGTCAACACAGACAGACAGACAGACAGTCAAGACAGACAGACAGACAGACAGACAATCAGTCAGTCAAGACAGACAGACAGACAGTCAGTCAAGACAGACAGACAGACAGACAGACAGACAGGCAGACAGACAGACAGACAGACAGACAGACAGACAGACAGACAGACAGACAGACAGACAGACAGGCAGTCATTCAAGACAGACAGACAGACAGACAGTCAGTCCAGTTAGAAAGACAGACAGTCAGTCCAGTTAGACAGACAGACAGTCAGTCAAGACAGACAGACAGACAGACAGACAGTCAGTCAAGACAGACAGTCAGTCAAGACAAAAAGACAAACAGACAGTCAGTCCACAAAGACAGACAGACAGACAGTCGGTCAGTTAGTCAAGACAGACAGACAGTAAGTCAAGACAGACAGACAGAGAGAAAGTCAGTCAAGACAGACAGACGGACAGTCAGTCAAGACAGACAGACAGACAGACAGACATACAGACAGACAGTCTGTTGGTCAAGGCAGACAGACAGTCAGTCAACACAGAAAAACAGACAGACAGTCAGTCAACACAGACAGACAGACAGACCGTCAGTCAACACAGACAGACAGTCAGTCAGTTAGTCAAGACAGACAGATAGACAGACACTCAGTCAAGACAGACAGACAGACAGTCAGTCAAGGCAGACAGTCAGTCAAGACGAAAAGACAGACATATAGACAGTAAGTCAAGACAGACAGACACAAAGACGGAAAGTCAGGTAAGACAGACAGACAGTCAGTCAAGCCAGACATACAGACAAACAGACAGACAGTCATTCGAGAAAGACAGACAGACAGTCATTCAGTCAGTAAAGACAAACAGACAGACAGTCAGTCAAGACAAACAGACAGACAGTCAGTCAAGACGGAAAGACAGACAGGCAGACAGTCAGTCACGACAGACAGACAGATAGTCAGTCAGTTAGTCTAGACAGACAGACAGTCAGTCAACCAGTCAGACAGACAGACAGACAGTCAAGACAGACAGATAGACAGTCAATCTAGACAAACAGACAGACAGACAGTCAGTCAGTTAGTCAAGACAGACAGACAGTCAGTCAACACAGACAGACAGACAGACAGCTAGCCAGTTAGTCAAGACAGACAGACAAACAGACAGTCAGTCAAGACAGATAGATAGACATATAGTCAGTCAAGACAGACATACAGACAGTCAGTAAAGACAGACAGTCAGTTCGTCAAGACAGACAGACAGACAGACAGTCAGTCAAGACAGACAGACAAACAGACAGTCAGTCAAGACAGACAAACCGACAGAAAATCAGTCAGTTAGTCAAGGCAGACAGAAAGTCAGTCAACACAGAAAGACAGACAGACAGTCATTCACTTTGTCAAGTCAGACAGACAGACAATCAGTCAGTCGAGACAAACAGACAGACAGACATTCAGTAAAGACAGACAGACAGTCAGTCAAGACAGATAGACAGACAGTCAGTCAGGACAGACATACAGACAGTCAGTCAAGACAGACAAACAGTCAGTCAAGACAGACAGACAGTCAGTCAAGACAGAAAGACAGACATACAGTCAGTCAAGACAGACATACAGAAAGAAAGACAGAGAGACAGTCAATCAATCAAGACAGACAGACAGACAGACAGACAGTCAGTCAGTTAGTCAAGACAGACAGACAGAGAGACAGTCAGTCAACACAGACAGACAGACAGACAGTTAGCCAGTTAGTCAAGACAGACAAACAGACAGACAGTCGGTCCAGACAGACAGGCAGTCAGTCCAGACAGACAGGCAGTCTTCCAGACAGACAGACAGTTAGTCCAGACAGACAGACAGTCAGTCAAGACAGACCGACAAAATATAGTCAGTCAAGACAGACAGTCAGTCAAGACGGACAGACAGTCAGTCAAGACAGAAAGACAGACATACAGTCAGTCAAGACAGACAGACAAACAGACAGACCGTCAGTCAACACAGACAGACAGAAAGTCAGTCAACACAGACGGACAGACAGACAGTCAGTCAGTAAGTCAAGACAGACAGATAGACAGACACTCAGTCAAGACAGACAAACAGACAGTCAGTCAAGACAGACAGACAGACAGACGGACAGTCAGGTAAGACAGACAGACAGTCTGTCAAGCCAGACATACAGACAAACAGACAGACAGTCAGTCGAGAAAGACAGATCGACAGTCATTCAGTCAGTCAAGACAGACAGACAGACAGTCAGTCAAGACAAACAGACAGACAGTCAGTCAAGACGGACAGATAGACATATAGTCAGTCAAGACAGACATACAGACAGTCAGTAAAGACAGACAGTCAGTTCGTCAAGACAGACAGACAGACAGACAGTCAGTCAAGACAGACAGACAAACAGACAGTCAGTCAAGACGGACAAACCGACAGAAAATCAGTCAGTTAGTCAAGGCAGACAGACAGTCAGTCAACACAAAAAGACAGACAGACAGTCAGTCAGTTAGTCAAGACTGACAGACAGACAGACAGTTGCCCAGTTAGTCAAGACAGACAAACAGACAGACAGTCAGTCAACCAGTCAGACAGACAGACAGACAGTCAAGACAGACAGACAGACAGACAGACAGTCAGTCAAGACAGACAGACAGACAGATAGACAGACAGACAGTCAGTTGGTCAAGGCAGACAGACAGTCAGTCAAGACAGACAGACAGACAGACAGGCAGTCAGTCAAGACAGACAGACAGACAGACAGTCAGTCCAGTTAGACAGACAGACAGTCAGTCCAGTTAGACAGACAGACAGTCAGTCAAGACAGACAGACAGACAGACAGTCAGTCAAGACAGACAGTCAGTCAAGACAGACAGTCAGTCAAGACAAAAAGACAAACAGACAGTCAGTCCACAAAGACAGACAGACAGACAGTCAGTCAGTTAGTCAAGACAGACAGACAGTAAGTCAAGACAGACAGACAGAGAGAAAGTCAGTCAAGACAGACAGACGGAAAGTCAGTCAAGACAGACAGACAGACAGACATACAGACAGACAGTCAGTTGGTCAAGGCAGACAGACAGTCAGTCAACACAGAAAAACAGACAGACAGTCAGTCAACACAGACAGACAGACAGACAGTCAGTCAGTTAGTCAAGACAGACAGATATACAGACAGTCAGTCAAGACAGACAGACAGACAGTAAGTCAAGACAGACAGTCAGTCAAGACGGACAGTCAGGTAAGACAGACAGACAGTCAGTCAAGCCAGACATACAGACAAACAGACAGACAGTCATTCGAGAAAGACAGACAGACAGTCATTCAGTCAGTCAAGACAAACAGACAGACAGTCAGTCAAGACAAACAGACAGACAGTCAGTCAAGACAAACAGACAGACAGTCAGTCAAGACGGAAAGACAGACAGGCAGACAGTCAGTCAAGACAGACAGACAGACAGACAGATAGTCAGTCAGTTAGTCTAGACAGACAGACAGTCAGCCAACCAGTCAGACAGACAGACAGACAGTCAAGACAGACAGACAGACAGTCAATCTAGACAAACAGACAGACAGACAGTCAGTCAGTTAGTCAAGACAGACAGACAGTCAGTCAACACAGACAGACAGACAGACAGCTAGCCAGTTAGTCAAGACAGACAGACAAACAGACAGTCAGTCAAGACAGACAGATAGACATATAGTCAGTCAAGACAGACATACAGACAGTCAGTAAAGACAGACAGTCAGTTCGTCAAGACAGACAGACAGACAGACAGTCAGTCAAGACAGACAGACAAACAGACAGTCAGTCAAGACAGACAAACCGACAGAAAATCAGTCAGTTAGTCAAGGCAGAAAGACAGTCAGTCAACACAGAAAGACAGACAGTCAGTCATTCACTTTGTCAAGTCAGACAGACAGACAATCAGTCAGTCGAGACAAACAGACAGACAGACATTCAGTAAAGACAGACAGACAGTCAGTCAAGACAGACATACAGACAGTCAGTCAAGACAGACAGACAGTCAGTTAAGACAGACAGACAGTCAGTCAAGACAGCCAGACAGAGAGTCAGTCAAGATAGACCGACAGACAGAAAGTTAGCCAGTTAGGCAAGACAGACAGTCAAGACAGACAGACAGTCAGTCAAGACAGACATACAGTCAGTCAAGACAGACATACAGAAAGAAAGACAGAGAGACAGTCAATCAATCAAGACAGACAGACAGACAGACAGACAGTCAGTCAGTTAGTCAAGACAGACAGACAGAGAGGCAGTCAGTCAACACAGACAGACAGACAGACAGTCAAGACAGACAGACAGACAGACAGACAATCAGTCAGTCAAGACAGACAGACAGACAGTCAGTCAAGACAGACAGACAGACAGACAGACAGACAGGCAGACAGACAGACAGACAGACAGACAGACAGACAGACAGGCAGTCAGTCAAGACAGACAGACAGACAGACAGTCAGTCCAGTTAGAAAGACAGACAGTCAGTCCAGTTAGACAGACAGACAGTCAGTCAAGACAGACAGACAGACAGACAGACAGTCAGTCAAGACAGACAGTCAGTCAAGACAAAAAGACAAACAGACAGTCAGTCCACAAAGACAGACAGACAGACAGTCGGTCAGTTAGTCAAGACAGACAGACAGTAAGTCAAGACAGACAGACAGAGAGAAAGTCAGTCAAGACAGACAGACGGACAGTCAGTCAAGACAGACAGACAGACAGACAGACATACAGACAGACAGTCTGTTGGTCAAGGCAGACAGACAGTCAGTCAACACAGAAAAACAGACAGACAGTCAGTCAACACAGACAGACAGACAGACCGTCAGTCAACACAGACAGACAGTCAGTCAGTTAGTCTTGACAGACAGATAGACAGACACTCAGTCAAGACAGACAGACAGACAGTCAGTCAATACAGACAGTCAGTCAAGACGAAAAGACAGACATACGGACAGTAAGTCAAGACAGACAGACACAAAGACGGAAAGTCAGGTAAGACAGACAGACAGTCAGTCAAGCCAGACATACAGACAAACAGACAGACAGTCATTCGAGAAAGACAGACAGACAGTCATTCAGTCAGTAAAGACAAACAGACAGACAGTCAGTCAAGACAAACAGACAGACAGTCAGTCAAGACGGAAAGACAGACAGGCAGACAGTCAGTCACGACAGACAGACAGATAGTCAGTCAGTTAGTCTAGACAGACAGACAGTCAGTCAACCAGTCAGACAGACAGACAGACAGTCAAGACAGACAGATAGACAGTCAATCTAGACAAACAGACAGACAGACAGTCAGTCAGTTAGTCAAGACATACAGACAGTCAGTCAACACAGACAGACAGACAGACAGCTAGCCAGTTAGTCAAGACAGACAGACAAACAGACAGTCAGTCAAGACAGACAGATAGACATATAGTCAGTCAAGACAGACATACAGACAGTCAGTAAAGACAGACAGTCAGTTCGTCAAGACAGACAGACAGACAGACAGTCAGTCAAGACAGACAGACAAACAGACAGTCAGTCAAGACAGACAAACCGACAGAAAATCAGTCAGTTAGTCAAGGCAGACAGAAAGTCAGTCAACACAGAAAGACAGACAGACAGTCATTCACTTTGTCAAGTCAGACAGACAGACAATCAGTCAGTCGAGACAAACAGACAGACAGACATTCAGTAAAGACAGACAGACAGTCAGTCAAGACAGATAGACAGACAGTCAGTCAGGACAGACATACAGACAGTCAGTCAAGACAGACAAACAGTCAGTCAAGACAGACAGACAGTCAGTCAAGACAGAAAGACAGACATACAGTCAGTCAAGACAGACATACAGAAAGAAAGACAGAGAGACAGTCAATCAATCAAGACAGACAGACAGACAGTCAGTCAGTTAGTCAAGACAGACAGACAGAGAGACAGTCAGTCAACACAGACAGACAGACAGACAGTTAGCCAGTTAGTCAAGACAGACAAACAGACAGACAGTCGGTCCAGACAGACAGGCAGTCAGTCCAGACAGACAGGCAGTCAGTCCAGACAGACAGACAGTTAGTCCAGACAGACAGACAGTCAGTCAAGACAAACCGACAAAATATAGTCAGTCAAGACAGACAGTCAGTCAAGACGGACAGACAGTCAGTCAAGACAGAAAGACAGACATACAGTCAGTCAAGACAGACAGACAAACAGACAGACCGTCAGTCAACACAGACAGACAGAAAGTCAGTCAACACAGACGGACAGACAGACAGTCAGTCAGTAAGTCAAGACAGACAGATAGACAGACACTCAGTCAAGACAGACAAACAGACAGTCAGTCAAGACAGACAGACAGACAGACGGACAGTCAGGTAAGACAGACAGACAGTCTGTCAAGCCAGACATACAGACAAACAGACAGACAGTCAGTCGAGAAAGACAGATCGACAGTCATTCAGTCAGTCAAGACAGACAGACAGACAGTCAGTCAAGACAAACAGACAGACAGTCAGTCAAGACGGACAGACAGACAGGCAGACAGTCAGTCAAGACAGACAGACAGATAGTCAGTCAGTTAGTCTAGACAGACAGACAGTCAGTCAACCAGTCAGACAGACAGACAGACAGTCAAGACAGACAGACAGAAAGACAGACAGTCAGTCAAGACAGACAGACAGACAGGCAAACAGTCAGTCAACACAGAAAGACAGACAGACAGTCAGTCACTTAGTCAAGACAGACACACAGACAAACAGTCAGTCGAGACAAAAGACAGACAGACATTGAGTCAAGACAAACAGACAGACATTCAGTCAAGACGGACAGACAGACAGGCAAACAGTCAGTCAACACAGAAAGACAGACAGACAGTCAGTCACTTAGTCAAGACAGACAGACAGACAAACAGTCAGTCGAGACAAACAGACAGACAGACATTGAGTCAAGACAGACAGACAGACAGTCAGTCAAGACAGACAGACAGACAGACAGACAGACAGTCAACACAGACAGACAGACATACAGTTAGCCAGTTAGTCAAGACAGACAGACAGTCAGTCAAGACAGAAAGACAGACATACAGTCAGTGAAGACAGACATACAGACAGAAAGACAGAGAGACAGTCAATCAGTCAAGACAGACAGACAGACAGACAGTCAAGACGGACAGACAGACAGAAAGTCAGTCAAGACAAACAGACAGACAGACAGTCAGTCAGTTAGTCATGACTGACAGACAGACAGACAGTCAGTCAACACAGACAGACAGACAGACAGTTAGCCAGTTAGTCAAGACAGACAAACAGACAGACAGTCAGTCAACCAGTCAGACAGACAGACAGACAGTCAAGACAGACAGACAGACAGACAGACAGTCAGTCAAGACAGACAGACAGACAGATAGACAGACAAACAGTCAGTTGGTCAAGGCAGACAGACAGTCAGTCAACACAGAAAGACAGACAGACAGTCAGTCACTTAGTCAAGACAGACAGACAGTCAGTCACTTAGTCAAGACAGACAGACAGACAAACAGTCAGTCGAGACAAACAGACAGACAGACATTGAGCCGAGACAGACAGACAGACAGTCAGTCAGGACAGACATACAGAAAGTCAGTCAAGACAGACATACAGAAAGACAGTCAGTCAGTCAAGACAGACAAACAGTCAAGACAGACATTCAGTCAAGACAGACAGACAGACAGACAGTCGGTCCAGACAGACAGGCAGTCAGTCCAGACAGACAGGCAGTCAGTCCAGACAGACAGACAGTTAGTCCAGACAGACAGACAGTCAGTCAAGACAGACCGACAGAAATATAGTAAGTCAAGACAGACAGTCAGTCAAGACGGACAGACAGTCAGTCAAGACAGAAAGACAGACATACAGTCAGTCAAGACAGACAGACAAACAGACAGACCGTCAGTCAACACAGACAGACAGAAAGTCAGTCAACACAGACAGACAGACAGACAGTCAGTCAGTAAGTCAAGACAGACAGATAGACAGACACTCAGTCAAGACAGACAAACAGACATACAGACAGTCAGTCAAGACAGACAGACAGACAGACGGACAGTCAGGTAAGACAGACAGACAGTCAGTCAAGCCAGACATACAGACAAACAGACAGACAGTCAGTCGAGAAAGACAGATCGACAGTCATTCAGTCAGTCAAGACAGACTGACAGACAGTCAGTCAAGACAAACAGACAGACAGTCAGTCAAGACGGACAGACAGACAGGCAGACAGTCAGTCAAGACAGACAGACAGATAGTCAGTCAGTTAGTCTAGACAGACAGACAGTCAGTCAACCATTCAGACTGACAGACAGACAGTCAAGACAGACAGACAGACAGACAGTCAGTCAAGACAGACAGACAGATAGTCAGTCAGTTAGTCTAGACAGACAGACAGTCAGTCAACCAGTCAGACAGACAGTCAAGACAGACAGACAGACAGACAGACAGTCAGTCAAGACAGACAGACAGACAGACAGACAGGCAAACAGTCAGTCAACACAGAAAGACAGACAGACAGTCAGCCACTTAGTCAAGACAGACAGACAGACAAACAGTCAGTCGAGACAAACAGACAGTCAGACATTGAGTCAAGACAAACAGACAGACAGTCAGTCAAGATGGACAGACAGACAGGCAGACAGTCAGTCAACACAGAAAGACAGACAGACAGTCAGTCACTTAGTCAAGACAGACAGACAGACAAACAGTCAGTCGAGACAAACAGACAGACAGACATTGAGTCAAGACAGAAAGACAGACAGTCAGTCAAGACAGACAGACAGACAGACAGACCGACAGTCAACACAGACAGACAGACAGACAGTTAGCCAGTTAGTCAAGACAGACAGACAGTCAGTCAAGACAGAAAGACAGACATACAGTCAGTCAAGACAGAAATACAGACAGAAAGACAGAGAGACAGTCAATCAGTCAAGACAGACAGACAGACAGACAGACAGTCAAGACGGACAGACAGACAGAAAGTCAGTCAAGACAAACAGACAGACAGACAGTCAGTCAGTTAGTCAAGACTGACAGACAGACAGACAGTCAGTCAACACAGACAGACAGACAGACAGTTAGCCAAGACAGACAGACAGACAGACAGTCAGACAGACAGACTGACAGACAGACAGACAGACAGACAGACAGACAGACAGACAGACAGACAGACAGACAGACAGACAGACAGACAGTCAAGACAGACAGTCAGTCAAGACAGACAGTCAGTCAAGACAGACAGACAGTCAAGACAGACAGACAGACAGACCGTCAGTCAACACAGACAGACAGACAGACAGTCAGTCAGTTAGTCAGGACAGACAGACAGACAGACACTCAGTCAAGACAGACAGACAGACAGACAGACAAACAGACAGACAGTCAGTCAAGACAGACAGACAGACAGACAGTCGGTCAAGACAGACAGACAGATAGACAATCAAGACGGACAGACAGACAGACAGTCAGTCAAAACAAACAGACAAACAGACAGTCAGTCAGTTAGTCAAGACAGACAGACAGTCAGTCAACAACAGTCAGTCAAGACAGACGGACAGACATACAGTCAGTCAAGACAGACAGACAGACAGACAGACAGTCAGTAAAGACAGACAGACAGTCAGTCAAGACAGACAGACAGTCAGTCAAGACAGAAAGACAGACATACAGTCAGTCAAGACAGAAATACAGACAGAAAGACAGAGAGACAGTCAATCAGTCAAGACAGACAGACAGACAGACAGACAGTCAAGACGGACAGACAGACAGAAAGTCAGTCAAGACAAACAGACAGACAGACAGTCAATCAGTTAGTCAAGACTGACAGACAGACAGACAGTCAGTCAACACAGACAGACAGACAGACAGTTAGCCAGTTAGTCAAGACAGACAAACAGACAGACAGTCAGTCAACCAGTTAGACAGACAGACAGACAGTCAAGACAGACAGACAGACAGACAGACAGTCAGTCAAGACAGACAGACAGACAGACAGTCAGTTGGTCAAGGAAGATAGACAGTCAGTCAACACAGAAAGACAGACAGACAGTCAGTCACTTAGTCAAGACAGACAGACAGTCAGTCACTTAGTCAAGACAGACAGACAGACAAACAGTCAGTCGAGACAAACAGACAGACAGACATTGAGTCGAGACAGACAGACAGACAGTCAGTCAGGACAGACATACAGAAAGTCAGTCAAGACAGACATACAGAAAGACAGTCAGTCAGTCAAGACAGACAAACAGTCAAGACAGACATTCAGTCAAGACAGACAGACAGACAGACAGTCAGTCAAGACAGACAGACAGACAGACAGACAGACAGTCAACACAGAAAGACAGACAGACAGTTAGCCAGTTAGTCAAGACAGACAGACAGTCAGTCAAGACAGAAAGACAGACATACAGTCAGTCAAGACAGACATACAGACAGAAAGACAGAAAGACAGTCAATTAGTCAAGACAGACAGACAGACAGACAGTCAAGACGGACAGACAGACAGAAAGTCAGTCAAGACAAACAGACAGACAGACAGTTAGCCAGTTAGTCAAGACAGACAAACAGACAGACAGTCGGTCCAGACAGACAGACAGTCAGTCCAGACAGACAGACAGTCAGTCAAGACAGACCGAAAGAAATATAGTCAGTCAAGACAGACAGTCAGTCAAGACGGACAGACAGTCAGTCAAGACAGAAAGACAGACATACAGTCAGTCAAGACAGACAGACAGACAGACAGACCGTCAGTCAACACAGACAGACAGACAGAAAGTCAGTCAACACAGACAGACAGACAGACAGACAGGCAGTAAGTCAAGACAGACAGATAGACAGACACTCAGTCAAGACAGACAGACAGACATATAGACAGTCAGTCAAGACAGATAGACAGACAGACGGACAGTCAGGTAAGACAGACAGACAGTCAGTCAAGCCAGACATACAGACAAACAGACAGACAGTCAGTCGAGAAAGACAGATAGACAGTCATTCAGTCAGTCAAGACAGACAGACAGACAGTCAGTCAAGACAAACAGACAGACAGTCAGTCAAGACGGACAGACAGACAGGCAGACAGTCAGTCAAGACAGACAGACAGATAGTCAGTCAGTTAGTCTAGACAGACAGACAGTCAGTCAACCAGTCAGACAGACAGACAGATTGTCAAGACAGACAGACAGACAGTTAGTCAAGACAGACAGACAGACAGTTAGTCAAGACAGACAGACAGACAGACAGACAGACAGACAGACAGACAGGCAGACAGTCAGTCAACACAGACAGACAGTCAGTCACTTAGTCAAGACAGAAAGACAGACAAACAGTCAGTCGAGACAAACAGACAGGCAGACATTGAGTCAAGACAGACAGACAGACAGTCAGTCAGGACAGACAGTCAGTCAGGACAGACAGTCAGTCAGGACAGACATACAGAAAGTCAGTCAAGACAGACATACAGAAAGACAGTCAGTCAGTCAAGACAGACAAACAGTCAAGACAGACATTCAGTCAAGACAGACAGACAGACAGTCAGTCAAGACAGACAGAAAGACAGACAGACGGACAGACAGACAGACAGACAGACAGACAGACAGACAGACAGACAGACAGACAGTCAGTCACTTAGTCAAGACAGACAGACAGACAAACAGTCAGTCGAGACAAACAGACAGACAGACATTGAGTCAAGACAAACAGACAGACAGTCAGTCAAGACGGACAGACAGACAGGCAGAGAGTCAGTCAACACAGAAAGACAGACAGACAGTCAGTCACTTAGTCAAGACAGACAGACAGACAAACAGTCAGTCGAGACAAACAGACAGACAGACATTGAGTCAAGACAGACAGACAGACAGTCAGTCAGGACAGACATTCAGAAAGTCAGTCAAGACAGACATACAGAAAGACAGTCAGTCAGTCAAGACAGACAAACAGTCAAGACAGACATTCAGTCAAGACAGACAGACAGACAGTCAGTCAAGAGAGACAGACAGACAGACAGACAGACAGACAGACAGACAGACAGACAGACAGACAGACAGACAGACAGACAGACAGTCGGTCAAGACAGACAGACAGACAGTCAGTCAAGACAGACTGACAGACAGACAGACAGACAGACAGACAGACAGACAGACTGTCAAGACAGACAGACAGTCAGTCCAGTTAGACAGACAGACAGTCAGTCAACACAGAAAGACAGACAGACAGTCAGTCACTTAGTCAAGACAGACAGACAGACAAACAGTCAGTCGAGACAAACAGACAGACAGACATTGAGTCAAGACAGACAGACAGACAGTCAGTCAGGACAGACATTCAGAAAGTCAGTCAAGACAGACATACAGAAAGACAGTCAGTCAGTCAAGACAGACAATCAGTCAAGACAGACAGACAGTCAGTCAAGACAAACAGACAGTCAGTCCACAAAGACAGACAGACAGACAGTCGGTCAGTTAGTCAAGACAGATAGACAGACAGACAGTAAGTCAAGAAAGACAGACAGAGAGACAGTCAGTCAAGACAGACAGACGGACAGTCAAGACAGACAGACAGACAGACAGACAGACAGACAGACAGACAGACAGACAGTCAGTTGGTCAAGGCAGACAGACAGTCAGTTAACACAGAAAAACAGACAGACAGTCAGTCAACACAGACAGACAGACAGACCGTCAGTCAACACAGACAGACAGAAAGACAGTCAGTCAGTTAGTCAAGACAGACAGTCAGTCAAGACGAAAAGACAGACATACCGACAGTCAGTCAAGACAGACAGACAGACAGACAGTCATTCAGTCAGTCAAGACAAACAGACAGACAGTCAGTCAAGACAAACAGACAGAAAGTCAGTCAAGACGGACAGACAGACAGGCAGACAGTCAGTCAAGACAGACAGACAGTCAGTCAACACAGACAGACAGACAGACAGTTAGCCAGTTAGTCAAGACAGACAGACAAACAGACAGTCAGTCAAGACAGACATACAAACAGTCAGTAAAGACAGACAGACAGTCAGTCAAGACAGACAGACAGTCAGACAGACAGACAGACAGACAGACAGACAGACAGACTGTCAAGACAGACAGACAGTCAGTCCAGTTAGACAGACAGACAGACAGACAGACAGTCAGTCAAGACAAACAGACAGACAGACAGACAGTCAGTCAAGACAAACAGACAGAAAGTCAGTCAAGACGGACAGACAGACAGGCAGACAGTCAGTCAAGACAGACAGACAGTCAGTCAACACAGACAGACAGACAGACAGTTAGCCAGTTAGTCAAGACAGACAGACAAACAGACAGTCAGTCAAGACAGACATACAAACAGTCAGTAAAGACAGACAGACAGTCAGTCAAGACAGACAGACAGTCAGTCAAGACAGACAAACAGTCAGTCAAGACAGACAGACAGACAGACAGTCAAGACAGAAAGACAGACAGACAGTCAGTCAGACAGACAGACAGTCAGTCAAGACAAACAGACAGACAGACAGACAGTCAGTCAAGACAGATAGACAGACAAACAGTCAGTCAAGACAGACAGACAGACAGACAGACAGCCAGTCAAGAAAGACAGACAGACAGACAGTCGGTCAAAACAAACAGACAGACAGACAGACAGTCGGTCAAGACAGTCAGACAGACAGACAGTCGGTTAAGACAGTCAGACAGACAGACAGTCAGTCAAGACAAACAGACAGACAGACAGACAGACAGTCAGTCAAGACAAACAGACAGTAAGTCCACACAGACAGACTGACAGACAGTCAGTCAGTTAGTCAAGACAGACAGACAGACAGAAAGTCAGTCAAGACAGACAGACAGATAGACAGTCAGTCAAGACAGACATACAGACAGACAGACAGAAATATAGTCAGTCAAGACAGACATGCAGACAGAAAGACAGTCAGTAAAGACAGACAGACAGTCAGTCAAGACAGACAGACAGTCAGTCAAGACAGACAGACAGTCAGTCAAGACAGACAGACAGACAGACAGTCAACACAGAAAGACAGACAGACAGTCATTCACTTTGTCAACTCAGACAGACAGACAATCAGTCAGTCGAGACAAACAGACAGACAGACATTCCGTAAAGACAGTCAGACAGTCAGTCATGACAGACAGACAGACAGTCATTCAGGACAGACATACAGACAGTCAGTCAAGACAGACAGACAGTCAGTCAAGACAGACAGACAGACAGTCAGTCAAGATAGACAAACAGACAGAAAGTTATCCAGTTAGTCAAGACAGACAGACAGTCAGTAAAGACAGACAGACAGGCCGTCAAGACAGACAGACAGACAGTAAGGACAGACAGACAGTCAGTCAAGACAGAAAGACAGACATACAGTCAGTCAAGACAGACATACAGACAGACAGACAGAAATATAGTCAGTCAAGACAGACATGCAGACAGAAAGACAGTCAGTAAAGACAGACAGACAGTCAATCAAGACAGACAGACAGTCAGTCAAGACAGACAGACAGTCAAGACAGAAATACAGACAGACAGTCAGTCAAGACAAACATACAGACAGACAGTCAGACAGTCAGACAGTCAGACAGAAAGACAGAAAGACAGTAAAGACAGACAGACAGACAGACAGTCAGTCAAGACAGACAGTCAGTCAAGACCGACAGTCAGTCAAGACAGACGGTCAGTCAAGACAGACAGACAGACAGACCGTCAGTCAACACAGACAGACAGACAGACCGTCAGTCAACACAGAAAGATAGACAGTCAGTCAGTTAGTCAAGACAGACAGACAGACAGACAGACAGACAGTCAGTCAAGACAGACAGACAGTCAATACAGACAGACAGACCGACCGTCAGTCAACACAGACAGACAGACAGACAGACAGACAGTCAGTCAAGACAACAGACAGAAAGAAAGTCAGTCAAGACAGACAGACAGTCAAGACAGACAGACAGACAGACCGTCAGTCAACACAGACAGACAGACAGACAGTCAGTCAGTTAGTCAAGACAGACAGACAGACAGACAGACACTCAGTCAAGACAGACAGACAGACAGACCGTCAGTCAACACAGACAGACAGACAGACAGTTAGTCAGTTAGTCAAGACAGACAGACAGACAGACACTCAGTCAAGACAGACAGAAGACAGACAGTCGTTCAAGACAAACAGACAGTAAGTCCACACAGACAGACAGTCAGTCAGTTAGTCAGGACAGACAGACAGACAGACAGTGAGTCAAGACAGACAGACAGACAGAAAGTCAGTCAAGACAGACAGACAGACAGTCAGTCAAGACAGACAGACAGACAGACAGTCAGACAGACAGACAGACAGACAGACAGACAGACAGACAGACAGTCAAGACAGACAGTCAGTCAAGACAGACAGTCAGTCAAGACAGACAGACAGTCAAGACAGACAGACAGACAGACCGTCAGTCAACACAGACAGACAGACAGACAGTCAGTCAGTTAGTCAGGACAGACAGACAGACAGACACTCAGTCAAGACAGACAGACAGACAGACAGACAAACAGAAAGACAGTCAGTCAAGACAGACAGACAGACAGACAGTCGGTCAAGACAGACAGACAGATAGACAATCAAGACGGACAGACAGACAGACAGTCAGTCAAAACAAACAGACAAACAGACAGTCAGTCAGTTAGTCAAGACAGACAGACAGTCAGTCAACAACAGTCAGTCAAGACAGACGGATAGACATACAGTCAGTCAAGACAGACAGACAGACAGACAAAAAGTCAGTAAAGACAGACAGACAGTCAGTCAAGACAGACAGACAGTCAGTCAAGACAGACAGACAATCAGTCAAGACAGACAGACAGTCAGTCAAGACAGACAGACAGTCAAGACAGAAAGACAGACAGACAGTCAGTCAAGACAGACATACATACAGACAGTCAGACAGACAGACAGTCAGTCAAGACAAATAGACAGACAGACAGACAGATAGTCATTCAGTTAGTCTAGACAGACAGACAGACAGATAGTCATTCAGTTAGTCTAGACAGACAGGCAGTCAGTCGACCAGTCAGACAGACAGACAGACAGACAGTCAGTCAAGACAGACAGACAGACAGTAAGTCAAGACAGACAGACAGACAGACAGACAGTCAGTTGGTCAAGGCAGACAGACAGTCAGTCAACACAGAAAGATAGACAGACAGTCAGTCAACATAGACAGACAGACAGACCGTCAGTCAACACAGACAGACAGACAGACAGTCAGTCAGTTAGTCAAGACAGACAGATAGACAGACACTCAGTCAAGACAGACAGACAGACAGACAGTCAGTCAAGACAGACAAACAGACAGTCAGTCAAGACGAACAGACGTCAGACATACAGACAGTCAGTCAAGAAAGACAGACAGACAGACGGACAGTCAGGTAAGACAGACAGACAGTCAGTCAAGCCAGACATACAGACAAACAGACAGACAGTCAGTCGAGAAAGACAGACAGACAGTCATTCAGTCAGTCAAGACAGACAGACAGACAGTCAGTCAAGACAAACAGACAGACAGTCAGTCAAGACGGACAGACAGACAGGCAGACAGTCAGTCCAGACAGACATACAGATAGTCAGTCAGTTAGTCTAGACAGACAGACAGTCAGTCAAGACAGACAGGCAGTCTAGACAGACAGACAGACAGACCGTCAGTCAACACAGACAGATAGACAGACCGTCAGTAAACACAGACACACAGACAGACAGTCAGTCAGTTAGTCAAAACAGCCAGATAGACAGACACTCAGTCAAGACAGACAGACAGACAGTCAGTCAAGACAGACAGTCAGTCAAGACGAATAGACAGACACTCAGTCAAGACAGACAGACAGACAGACAGACGGACAGTCAGGTAAGACAGACAGACAGTCAGACAAGCCAGACATACAGACAAACAACCAGACAGTCAGTCGAGAAAGACCGAGAGACAGTCATTCAGTCAGTCAAGACAGACAGACAGACAGTCAGTCAAGACAAACAGACAGACAGTCAGTCAAGACGGACAGACAGAAAGTTAGCCAGTTAGTCAAGACAGACAGACAGAGAGACAGTCAGTAAAGACAGACAGACCGAAAGACAGACAGTCAGTCAAGACGGACAGACAGACAGGCAGACAGTCAGTCAAGACAGACAGATAGATAGTCAGTAAGTTAGTCTAGACAGACAGACAGTCAGTCAACCAGTCAGAAAGACAGACAGACAGTCAAGACAGACAGACAGACAGTCAGTCAAGACAAACACACAGACAATCAGTCAGTTAGTCAAGACAGACAGACAGTCAGTCAACACAGACAGACAGACAGACAGTTAGCCAGTTAGTCAAGACAGACAGACAGACAGACAGTCAGTCAAGACAGACAGATAAACATATAGTCAGTCAAGACAGACATACAGACAGACAGACAGTCAGTCAAGACAGACAGACAGTCAGTCAAGACAGACAGACAGACAGTCAAGACAGAAAGACAGAGAGACAGTCAGTCAAGACAGACATACATACAGACAGACAGACAGACAGTTAGACAGACAGACAGTCAGTCAAGACAAACAGACAGACAGTCTGCCTAGACAGACAAACAGACATACAGTCAGTCCAGACAGACAGACCGACAGACAGACAGTCAGTCAAGACAGACAGACAGTCATTCAAAGCAAACAGACAGACAGACAGACAGTCAGTCAAGACAGACAGACAGACAGTAAGTCCACACAGACAGACTGACAGACAGACAGTCAGTTATAAAAGACAGACAGACCGACAGACAGTCAGTCAAGACAGACAGACAGACAGGCAGTCAGTCAACACAGACAGACAGAAATATAGTCAGTCAAGACAGACATGCAGACAGACAGACAGTCAGTAAAGACAGACAGACCGTCAGTCAAGACAGTCAGACAGTCAGTCAAGACAGACAGACAGTCAGTCAAGACAGACAGACAGTCAGTAAAGACAGACAGACAGTCAGTCAAGACAGACAGACAGAAATATAGTCAGTCAAGACAGACATGCAGACAGACAGACAGTCAGTAAAGACAGACAGACAGTCAGTCAAGACAGACAGACAGTCAGTCATGACAGACAGACAGACAGACAATCAAGACAAAAAGACAGACAGACAGTCAGTCAAGACAGACATACAGACAGACAGTCAGACAGAAAGACAGTCAGACACACAGACAGACAGACTGACAGACAAACAGACAGACAGTCAGTCAAGACAGACAGTCAGTCAAGACAGACAGGCAGTCTAGACAGACAGACAGACAGACCGTCAGTCAACACAGACAGATAGACAGACCGTCAGTAAACACAGACACAAAGACAGACAGTCAGCCAGTTAGTCAAGACAGACAGATAGACAGACACTCAGTCAAGACAGACAGACAGACAGTCAGTCAAGACAGACAGTCAGTCAAGACGAATAGACAGACACTCAGTCAAGACAGACAGACAGACAGACAGACGGACAGTCAGGTAAGACAGACAGACAGTCAGTCAAGCCAGACATACAGACAAACAACCAGACAGTCAGTCGAGAAAGACAGAGAGACAGTCATTCAGTCAGTCAAGACAGACAGACAGACAGTCAGTCAAGACAAACAGACAGACAGTCAGTCAAGACGGACAGACAGAAAGTTAGCCAGTTAGTCAAGACAGACAGACAGAGAGACAGTCAGTAAAGACAGACAGACCGACAGACAGACAGTCAGTCAAGACGGACAGACAGATAGGCAGACAGTCAGTCAAGACAGACAGATAAATAGTCAGTCAGTTCGTCTAGACAGACAGACAGTCAGTCAACCAGTCAGAAAGACAGACAGACAGTCAAGACAGACAGACGGACAGTCAGTCAAGACAAACACACAGACAATCAGTCAGTTAGTCAAGACAGACAGACAGTCAGTCAACACAGACAGACAGACAGACAGTTAGCCAGTTAGTCAAGACAGACAGACAGACAGACAGTCAGTCAAGACAGACAGATAAACAGATAGTCAGTCAAGACAGACAGACAGACGGACAGTCAGGTAAGACAGACAGACAGTCAGTCAAGCCAGACATACAGACAAACAGACAGACAGTCAGTCGAGAAAGACAGAAAGACAGTCATTCAGTCAGTCAAGACAGGCAGACAGACAGTCAGTCAAGATAAACAGACAGACAGTCAGTCAAGACGGACAGACAGACAGGCAGACAGTCAGTCCAGACAGACAGACAGATAGTCAGTCAGTTAGTCTAGACAGACAGACAGTCAGTCAAGACAGACAGGCAGTCTAGACAGACAGACAGACAGACCGTCAGTCAACACAGACAGATAGACAGACCGTCAGTAAACACAGACACACAGACAGACAGTCAGTCAGTTAGTCAAGACAGCCAGATAGACAGACACTCAGTCAAGACAGACAGACAGACAGTCAGTCAAGACAGACAGTCAGTCAAGACGAATAGACAGACACTCAGTCAAGACAGACAGACAGACAGACAGACGGACAGTCAGGATAGACAGACAGACAGTCAGACAAGCCAGACATACAGACAAACAACCAGACAGTCAGTCGAGAAAGACAGAGAGACAGTCATTCAGTCAGTCAAGACAGACAGACAGACAGTCAGTCAAGACAAACAGACAGACAGTCAGTCAAGACGGACAGACAGAAAGTTAGCCAGTTAGTCAAGACAGACAGACAGAGAGACAGTCAGTAAAGACAGACAGACCGACAGACAGACAGTCAGTCAAGACAGACAGACAGTCATTCAAAACAAACAGACAGAGAGACAGACAGTCAGTCAAGACAGTCAGACAGACAGACAGTCAGTCAAGACAGACAGACAGACAGTAAGTCCACACAGACAGACTGACAGACAGTCAGTCAGTTATTCAAGACAGACAGACAGACAGACAGTCAGTCAAGACAGACAGACAGACAGACAGTCAGTCAACACAGACAGACAGAAATATAGTCAGCCAAGACAGACATGCAGACAGACAGACAGTCAGTAAAGACAGACAGACCGTCAGTCAAGACAGTCAGACAGTCAGTCAAGACAGACAGACAGTCAGTCAAGACAGACAGACAGTCAGTAAAGACAGATAGACAGTCAGTCAAGACAGACAGACAGAAATATAGTCAGTCAAGACAGACATGCAGACAGACAGACTGTCAGTAAAGACAGACAGACAGTCAGTCAAGACAGACAGACAGTCAGTCAAGACAGACAGACAGACAGACAGTCAAGACAAAAAGACAGGCAGACAGTCAGTCAAGACAGACATACAGACAGACAGTCAGACAGAAAGACAGTCAGACACACAGACAGACAGACTGACAGACAAACAGACAGACAGTCAGTCAAGACAGACAGTCAGTCAAGACAGACAGTCAGTCAAGACAGACAGGCAGTCTAGACAGACAGACAGACAGACCGTCAGTCAACACAGACAGATAGACAGACCGTCAGTAAACACAGACACACAGACAGACAGTCAGTCAGTTAGTCAAGACAGACAGATAGACAGACACTCAGTCAAGACAGACAGACAGACAGTCAGTCAAGACAGACAGTCAGTCAAGACGAATAGACAGACACTCAGTCAAGACAGACAGACAGACAGACAGACGGACAGTCAGGTAAGACAGACAGACAGTCAGACAAGCCAGAAATACAGACAAACAACCAGACAGTCAGTCGAGAAAGACAGAGAGACAGTCATTCAGTCAGTCAAGACAGACAGACAGACAGTCAGTCAAGACAAACAGACAGACAGTCAGTCAAGACGGACAGACAGAAAGTTAGCCAGTTAGTCAAGACAGACAGACAGAGAGACAGTCAGTAAAGACAGACAGACCGACAGACAGACAGTCAGTCAAGACGGACAGACAGACAGGCAGACAGTCAGTCAAGACAGACAGATAGATAGTCAGTCAGTTAGTCTAGACAGACAGACAGTCAGTCAACCAGTCAGAAAGACAGACAGACAGTCAAGACAGACAGACAGACAGTCAGTCAAGACAAACACACAGACAATCAGTCAGTTAGTCAAGACAGACAGACAGCCAGTCAAGACAGACAGACAGACAGACAGTTAGCCAGTTAGTCAAGACAGACAGACAGACAGAAAGTCAGTCAAGACAGACAGATAAACATATAGTCAGTCAAGACAGACATACAGACAGACAGACAGTCAGTCAAGACAGACAGACAGTCAGTCAAGACAGACAGACAGACAGTCAGTCAAGACAGACAGACAGACAGTCAGTCAAGACACACGGACAGATAGACAGTCAGTCAATACAGACAGACAGTCAGTCAAGACAGACAGACAGTCAGTCAAGACAGACAGACAGTCAGTCAAGACAGACAGACAGTCAGTCGAGACAGAAAGACAGACAGACAGTCAAGACAGAAAGACAGACAGACAGTCAGTCAAGACAGACATACAGACAGACAGACAGTCAGACAGAAAGACAGTCAGACAGACAGACAGACAGTCAGTCAAGACAGACAGTCAGTCAAGACAGACAGACAGTCAAGACAGACAGGCAGACAGACCGTCAGTCAACACAGACAGACAGACAGACCGTCAGTCAACACAGACAGACAGACAGACAGTCAGTCAGTTAGTCAAGACAAACAGATAGACAGACACTCAGTCAAGACAGACAGACAGACAGACAGTCAGTCAAGACAGACAAACAGACAGCCAGTCAAAACGAACAGACAGACATACAGACAGTCAGTCAAGACAGACAGACAGACAGACAGACAGTCAGTTAAGACAGACAGTCAGTCAAGACGAACAGACAGACAGTCAGTCAAGACAGACAGACAGACGGACAGTCAGGTAAGACAGACAGACAGTCAGACAAGCCAGACATACAGACAAACAGACAGACAGTCAGTCGAGAAAGACAGACAGACAGTCATTCAGTCAGTCAAGACAGACAGACAGACAGACAGTCAAGACAGAAAGACAGACAGTTAGTCAAGACGGACAGACAGAAAGTTAGCCAGTTAGTCAAGACAGACAGACAGACAGACAGTCAGTAAAGACAGACAGACAGACCGTCAAGACAGACAGACAGTCAGTCAAGACGGACAGACAGACAGGCAGACAGTCAGTCAAGACAGACAGTCAGATAGTCAGTCAGACAGACAGACAGACAGACAGTCAAGACAGACAGACAGACAGTCAGTCAAGACAAACACACAAACAGAAAGTCAGTCAGTTAGTCAAGACAGACAGACAGTCAGTCAACACAGACAGACAGACAGACAGTTAGCCAGTTAGTCAAGACAGACAGACAGACAGACAGTCAGTCAAGACAGACAGACAGACAAATAGTCAGTCAAGACAGACATACAGACAGACAGACAGTCAGTAAAGACAGACAGTCAAGACAAACAGACAGACAGTCAGCCAAGACAGACAGACAGACAGATAGTCAGTCAAGACAGACAGACCGACAGACAGACAGTCAGTCAAGACAGACAGACAGACAGACAGTCATTCAAAACAAACAGACAGACAGACAGACAGTCAGTCAAGACAGTCAGACCGACAGACAGTCAGTCAAGACAGACAGACAGACAGTAAGTCCACACAGACAGACTGACAGACAGTCAGTCAGTTAGTCAAGACAGACGGACAGACAGACAGACAGTCAGTCAAGACAGACAGACAGACAGACAGTCAGTCAAGACAGACAAATCGACAGAAAGTCAGTCAGATAGTCAAGGCAGACAGACAGTCAGTCAACACAGAACTGACAGATAGACAGTCAGTCAAGACAGACAGACAGACAGTTAGTCAGGACAGACATACAGACAGTCAGTCAAGACAGACAGACAGTCAGTCAAGACAGACAGACAGACAGTCAGTCAAGACAGAAAGAAAGACATACATTCAGTCAAGACAGACATACAGACAGACAGACAGACAGACAGTCAATCAGTCAAGACAGACAGACAGACAGACAGTCAAGACGGACAGACAGACAGACAGTCAGTCAAGACAAACAGACAGACAGACAGTCAGTCAGTTAGTCAAGACAGACAGACAGACAGACAGTCAGTCAACACAGATAGAAAGACAAACAGTTAGCCAGTTAGTCAAGACAGACAGACAGACAGACAGTCAGTCAAGACAGGCAGACAGAAATATAGTAAGTCAAGACAGACATGCAGACAGACAGACAGTCAGTAAAGACAGACAGACCGTCAGTCAAGACAGACAGACAGTCAGTCAAGACAGACAGACAGTCAGTCGAGACAGAAAGACAGACAGACCGTCAGTCAACACAGACAGACAGACAGACAGAGAGACAGTCAGTCAAGACAGACAGACAGACAGTCAGTCAGTCAAGACAAACAGACAGTAAGTCCACACAGACAGACTGACAGACAGTCAGTCAATTAGTCAAGACAGACAGACAGACAGACAGTCAGTCAAGACAGACAGACAGACAGACAGTCAGTCAAGACAGACATACAGACAGACAGACAGAAATATAGTCAGTCAAGACAGACATGCAGACAGAAAGACAGTCAGTAAAGACAGACAGACAGTCAGTCAAGACAGACAGACAGTCAGTCAAGACAGACAGACAGACAGACAGTCAACACAGAAAGACAGACAGACAGTCATTCACTTTGTCAACTCAGAAAGACAGACAATCAGTCAGTCGAGACAAACAGACAGACAGACATTCCGTAAAGACAGACAGACAGTCAGTCAAGACAGACAGACAGACAGTCATTCAGGACAGACACACAGACAGTCAGTCAAGACAGACAGACAGTCAGTCAAGACAGACAGACAGTCAGTCAAGACAGACAGACAGACAGTCAGTCAAGATAGACAAACAGACAGAAAGTTATCCAGTTAGTCAAGACAGACAGACAGACAGACAGTCAGTAAAGACAGACAGACAGACAGACAGTCAGACAGAAAAACAGTCAGACACACAGACAGACAGACTGACAGACAAACAGACAGACAGTCAGTCAAGACAGACAGTCAGTCAAGACAGACAGGCAGTCTAGACAGACAGACAGACAGACCGTCAGTCAACACAGACAGATAGACAGACCGTCAGTAAACACAGACACAAAGACAGACAGTCAGTCAGTTAGTCAAGACAGACAGATAGACAGACACTCAGTCAAGACAGACAGACAGACAGTCAGTCAAGACAGACAGTCAGTCAAGACGAATAGACAGACACTCAGTCAAGACAGACAGACAGACAGACAGACGGACAGTCAGGTAAGACAGACAGACAGTCAGTCAAGCCAGACATACAGACAAACAACCAGACAGTCAGTCGAGAAAGACAGAGAGACAGTCATTCAGTCAGTCAAGACAGACAGACAGACAGTCAGTCAAGACAAACAGACAGACAGTCAGTCAAGACGGACAGACAGAAAGTTAGCCAGTTAGTCAAGACAGACAGACAGAGAGACAGTCAGTAAAGACAGACAGACCGACAGACAGACAGTCAGTCAAGACGGACAGACAGACAGGCAGACAGTCAGTCAAGACAGACAGATAAATAGTCAGTCAGTTCGTCTAGACAGACAGACAGTCAGTCAACCAGTCAGAAAGACAGACAGACAGTCAAGACAGACAGACGGACAGTCAGTCAAGACAAACACACAGACAATCAGTCAGTTAGTCAAGACAGACAGACAGTCAGTCAACACAGACAGACAGACAGACAGTTAGCCAGTTAGTCAAGACAGACAGACAGACAGACAGTCAGTCAAGACAGACAGATAAACAGATAGTCAGTCAAGACAGACAGACAGACGGACAGTCAGGTAAGACAGACAGACAGTCAGTCAAGCCAGACATACAGACAAACAGACAGACAGTCAGTCGAGAAAGACAGAAAGACAGTCATTCAGTCAGTCAAGACAGGCAGACAGACAGTCAGTCAAGATAAACAGACAGACAGTCAGTCAAGACGGACAGACAGACAGGCAGACAGTCAGTCCAGACAGACAGACAGATAGTCAGTCAGTTAGTCTAGACAGACAGACAGTCAGTCAAGACAGACAGGCAGTCTAGACAGACAGACAGACAGACCGTCAGTCAACACAGACAGATAGACAGACCGTCAGTAAACACAGACACACAGACAGACAGTCAGTCAGTTAGTCAAGACAGCCAGATAGACAGACACTCAGTCAAGACAGACAGACAGACAGTCAGTCAAGACAGACAGTCAGTCAAGACGAATAGACAGACACTCAGTCAAGACAGACAGACAGACAGACAGACGGACAGTCAGGTAAGACAGACAGACAGTCAGACAAGCCAGACATACAGACAAACAACCAGACAGTCAGTCGAGAAAGACCGAGAGACAGTCATTCAGTCAGTCAAGACAGACAGACAGACAGTCAGTCAAGACAAACAGACAGACAGTCAGTCAAGACGGACAGACAGAAAGTTAGCCAGTTAGTCAAGACAGACAGACAGAGAGACAGTCAGTAAAGACAGACAGACCGACAGACAGACAGTCAGTCAAGACGGACAGACAGACAGGCAGACAGTCAGTCAAGACAGACAGATAGATAGTCAGTAAGTTAGTCTAGACAGACAGACAGTCAGTCAACCAGTCAGAAAGACAGACAGACAGTCAAGACAGACAGACAGACAGTCAGTCAAGACAAACACACAGACAATCAGTCAGTTAGTCAAGACAGACAGACAGTCAGTCAACACAGACAGACAGACAGACAGTTAGCCAGTTAGTCAAGACAGACAGACAGACAGACAGTCAGTCAAGACAGACAGATAAACATATAGTCAGTCAAGACAGACATACAGACAGACAGACAGTCAGTCAAGACAGACAGACAGTCAGTCAAGACAGACAGACAGACAGTCAAGACAGAAAGACAGAGAGACAGTCAGTCAAGACAGACATACATACAGACAGACAGACAGACAGTTAGACAGACAGACAGTCAGTCAAGACAAACAGACAGACAGTCTGCCTAGACAGACAAACAGACATACAGTCAGTCCAGACAGACAGACCGACAGACAGACAGTCAGTCAAGACAGACAGACAGTCATTCAAAGCAAACAGACAGACAGACAGACAGTCAGTCAAGACAGACAGACAGACAGTAAGTCCACACAGACAGACTGACAGACAGACAGTCAGTTATAAAAGACAGACAGACCGACAGACAGTCAGTCAAGACAGACAGACAGACAGGCAGTCAGTCAACACAGACAGACAGAAATATAGTCAGTCAAGACAGACATGCAGACAGACAGACAGTCAGTAAAGACAGACAGACCGTCAGTCAAGACAGTCAGACAGTCAGTCAAGACAGACAGACAGTCAGTCAAGACAGACAGACAGTCAGTAAAGACAGACAGACAGTCAGTCAAGACAGACAGACAGAAATATAGTCAGTCAAGACAGACATGCAGACAGACAGACAGTCAGTAAAGACAGACAGACAGTCAGTCAAGACAGACAGACAGTCAGTCATGACAGACAGACAGACAGACAATCAAGACAAAAAGACAGACAGACAGTCAGTCAAGACAGACATACAGACAGACAGTCAGACAGAAAGACAGTCAGACACACAGACAGACAGACTGACAGACAAACAGACAGACAGTCAGTCAAGACAGACAGTCAGTCAAGACAGACAGGCAGTCTAGACAGACAGACAGACAGACCGTCAGTCAACACAGACAGATAGACAGACCGTCAGTAAACACAGACACAAAGACAGACAGTCAGCCAGTTAGTCAAGACAGACAGATAGACAGACACTCAGTCAAGACAGACAGACAGACAGTCAGTCAAGACAGACAGTCAGTCAAGACGAATAGACAGACACTCAGTCAAGACAGACAGACAGACAGACAGACGGACAGTCAGGTAAGACAGACAGACAGTCAGTCAAGCCAGACATACAGACAAACAACCAGACAGTCAGTCGAGAAAGACAGAGAGACAGTCATTCAGTCAGTCAAGACAGACAGACAGACAGTCAGTCAAGACAAACAGACAGACAGTCAGTCAAGACGGACAGACAGAAAGTTAGCCAGTTAGTCAAGACAGACAGACAGAGAGACAGTCAGTAAAGACAGACAGACCGACAGACAGACAGTCAGTCAAGACGGACAGACAGATAGGCAGACAGTCAGTCAAGACAGACAGATAAATAGTCAGTCAGTTCGTCTAGACAGACAGACAGTCAGTCAACCAGTCAGAAAGACAGACAGACAGTCAAGACAGACAGACGGACAGTCAGTCAAGACAAACACACAGACAATCAGTCAGTTAGTCAAGACAGACAGACAGTCAGTCAACACAGACAGACAGACAGACAGTTAGCCAGTTAGTCAAGACAGACAGACAGACAGACAGTCAGTCAAGACAGACAGATAAACAGATAGTCAGTCAAGACAGACAGACAGACGGACAGTCAGGTAAGACAGACAGACAGTCAGTCAAGCCAGACATACAGACAAACAGACAGACAGTCAGTCGAGAAAGACAGAAAGACAGTCATTCAGTCAGTCAAGACAGGCAGACAGACAGTCAGTCAAGATAAACAGACAGACAGTCAGTCAAGACGGACAGACAGACAGGCAGACAGTCAGTCCAGACAGACAGACAGATAGTCAGTCAGTTAGTCTAGACAGACAGACAGTCAGTCAAGACAGACAGGCAGTCTAGACAGACAGACAGACAGACCGTCAGTCAACACAGACAGATAGACAGACCGTCAGTAAACACAGACACACAGACAGACAGTCAGTCAGTTAGTCAAGACAGCCAGATAGACAGACACTCAGTCAAGACAGACAGACAGACAGTCAGTCAAGACAGACAGTCAGTCAAGACGAATAGACAGACACTCAGTCAAGACAGACAGACAGACAGACAGACGGACAGTCAGGATAGACAGACAGACAGTCAGACAAGCCAGACATACAGACAAACAACCAGACAGTCAGTCGAGAAAGACAGAGAGACAGTCATTCAGTCAGTCAAGACAGACAGACAGACAGTCAGTCAAGACAAACAGACAGACAGTCAGTCAAGACGGACAGACAGAAAGTTAGCCAGTTAGTCAAGACAGACAGACAGAGAGACAGTCAGTAAAGACAGACAGACCGACAGACAGACAGTCAGTCAAGACAGACAGACAGTCATTCAAAACAAACAGACAGAGAGACAGACAGTCAGTCAAGACAGTCAGACAGACAGACAGTCAGTCAAGACAGACAGACAGACAGTAAGTCCACACAGACAGACTGACAGACAGTCAGTCAGTTATTCAAGACAGACAGACAGACAGACAGTCAGTCAAGACAGACAGACAGACAGACAGTCAGTCAACACAGACAGACAGAAATATAGTCAGCCAAGACAGACATGCAGACAGACAGACAGTCAGTAAAGACAGACAGACCGTCAGTCAAGACAGTCAGACAGTCAGTCAAGACAGACAGACAGTCAGTCAAGACAGACAGACAGTCAGTAAAGACAGATAGACAGTCAGTCAAGACAGACAGACAGAAATATAGTCAGTCAAGACAGACATGCAGACAGACAGACTGTCAGTAAAGACAGACAGACAGTCAGTCAAGACAGACAGACAGTCAGTCAAGACAGACAGACAGACAGACAGTCAAGACAAAAAGACAGGCAGACAGTCAGTCAAGACAGACATACAGACAGACAGTCAGACAGAAAGACAGTCAGACACACAGACAGACAGACTGACAGACAAACAGACAGACAGTCAGTCAAGACAGACAGTCAGTCAAGACAGACAGTCAGTCAAGACAGACAGGCAGTCTAGACAGACAGACAGACAGACCGTCAGTCAACACAGACAGATAGACAGACCGTCAGTAAACACAGACACACAGACAGACAGTCAGTCAGTTAGTCAAGACAGACAGATAGACAGACACTCAGTCAAGACAGACAGACAGACAGTCAGTCAAGACAGACAGTCAGTCAAGACGAATAGACAGACACTCAGTCAAGACAGACAGACAGACAGACAGACGGACAGTCAGGTAAGACAGACAGACAGTCAGACAAGCCAGAAATACAGACAAACAACCAGACAGTCAGTCGAGAAAGACAGAGAGACAGTCATTCAGTCAGTCAAGACAGACAGACAGACAGTCAGTCAAGACAAACAGACAGACAGTCAGTCAAGACGGACAGACAGAAAGTTAGCCAGTTAGTCAAGACAGACAGACAGAGAGACAGTCAGTAAAGACAGACAGACCGACAGACAGACAGTCAGTCAAGACGGACAGACAGACAGGCAGACAGTCAGTCAAGACAGACAGATAGATAGTCAGTCAGTTAGTCTAGACAGACAGACAGTCAGTCAACCAGTCAGAAAGACAGACAGACAGTCAAGACAGACAGACAGACAGTCAGTCAAGACAAACACACAGACAATCAGTCAGTTAGTCAAGACAGACAGACAGCCAGTCAAGACAGACAGACAGACAGACAGTTAGCCAGTTAGTCAAGACAGACAGACAGACAGAAAGTCAGTCAAGACAGACAGATAAACATATAGTCAGTCAAGACAGACATACAGACAGACAGACAGTCAGTCAAGACAGACAGACAGTCAGTCAAGACAGACAGACAGACAGTCAGTCAAGACAGACAGACAGACAGTCAGTCAAGACACACGGACAGATAGACAGTCAGTCAATACAGACAGACAGTCAGTCAAGACAGACAGACAGTCAGTCAAGACAGACAGACAGTCAGTCAAGACAGACAGACAGTCAGTCGAGACAGAAAGACAGACAGACAGTCAAGACAGAAAGACAGACAGACAGTCAGTCAAGACAGACATACAGACAGACAGACAGTCAGACAGAAAGACAGTCAGACAGACAGACAGACAGTCAGTCAAGACAGACAGTCAGTCAAGACAGACAGTCAGTCAAGACAGACAGACAGTCAAGACAGACAGGCAGACAGACCGTCAGTCAACACAGACAGACAGACAGACCGTCAGTCAACACAGACAGACAGACAGACAGTCAGTCAGTTAGTCAAGACAAACAGATAGACAGACACTCAGTCAAGACAGACAGACAGACAGACAGTCAGTCAAGACAGACAAACAGACAGCCAGTCAAAACGAACAGACAGACATACAGACAGTCAGTCAAGACAGACAGACAGACAGACAGACAGTCAGTTAAGACAGACAGTCAGTCAAGACGAACAGACAGACAGTCAGTCAAGACAGACAGACAGACGGACAGTCAGGTAAGACAGACAGACAGTCAGACAAGCCAGACATACAGACAAACAGACAGACAGTCAGTCGAGAAAGACAGACAGACAGTCATTCAGTCAGTCAAGACAGACAGACAGACAGACAGTCAAGACAGAAAGACAGACAGTTAGTCAAGACGGACAGACAGAAAGTTAGCCAGTTAGTCAAGACAGACAGACAGACAGACAGTCAGTAAAGACAGACAGACAGACCGTCAAGACAGACAGACAGTCAGTCAAGACGGACAGACAGACAGGCAGACAGTCAGTCAAGACAGACAGTCAGATAGTCAGTCAGACAGACAGACAGACAGACAGTCAAGACAGACAGACAGACAGTCAGTCAAGACAAACACACAAACAGAAAGTCAGTCAGTTAGTCAAGACAGACAGACAGTCAGTCAACACAGACAGACAGACAGACAGTTAGCCAGTTAGTCAAGACAGACAGACAGACAGACAGTCAGTCAAGACAGACAGACAGACAAATAGTCAGTCAAGACAGACATACAGACAGACAGACAGTCAGTAAAGACAGACAGTCAAGACAAACAGACAGACAGTCAGCCAAGACAGACAGACAGACAGATAGTCAGTCAAGACAGACAGACCGACAGACAGACAGTCAGTCAAGACAGACAGACAGACAGACAGTCATTCAAAACAAACAGACAGACAGACAGACAGTCAGTCAAGACAGTCAGACCGACAGACAGTCAGTCAAGACAGACAGACAGACAGTAAGTCCACACAGACAGACTGACAGACAGTCAGTCAGTTAGTCAAGACAGACGGACAGACAGACAGACAGTCAGTCAAGACAGACAGACAGACAGACAGTCAGTCAAGACAGACAAATCGACAGAAAGTCAGTCAGATAGTCAAGGCAGACAGACAGTCAGTCAACACAGAACTGACAGATAGACAGTCAGTCAAGACAGACAGACAGACAGTTAGTCAGGACAGACATACAGACAGTCAGTCAAGACAGACAGACAGTCAGTCAAGACAGACAGACAGACAGTCAGTCAAGACAGAAAGAAAGACATACATTCAGTCAAGACAGACATACAGACAGACAGACAGACAGACAGTCAATCAGTCAAGACAGACAGACAGACAGACAGTCAAGACGGACAGACAGACAGACAGTCAGTCAAGACAAACAGACAGACAGACAGTCAGTCAGTTAGTCAAGACAGACAGACAGACAGACAGTCAGTCAACACAGATAGAAAGACAAACAGTTAGCCAGTTAGTCAAGACAGACAGACAGACAGACAGTCAGTCAAGACAGGCAGACAGAAATATAGTAAGTCAAGACAGACATGCAGACAGACAGACAGTCAGTAAAGACAGACAGACCGTCAGTCAAGACAGACAGACAGTCAGTCAAGACAGACAGACAGTCAGTCGAGACAGAAAGACAGACAGACCGTCAGTCAACACAGACAGACAGACAGACAGAGAGACAGTCAGTCAAGACAGACAGACAGACAGTCAGTCAGTCAAGACAAACAGACAGTAAGTCCACACAGACAGACTGACAGACAGTCAGTCAATTAGTCAAGACAGACAGACAGACAGACAGTCAGTCAAGACAGACAGACAGACAGACAGTCAGTCAAGACAGACATACAGACAGACAGACAGAAATATAGTCAGTCAAGACAGACATGCAGACAGAAAGACAGTCAGTAAAGACAGACAGACAGTCAGTCAAGACAGACAGACAGTCAGTCAAGACAGACAGACAGACAGACAGTCAACACAGAAAGACAGACAGACAGTCATTCACTTTGTCAACTCAGAAAGACAGACAATCAGTCAGTCGAGACAAACAGACAGACAGACATTCCGTAAAGACAGACAGACAGTCAGTCAAGACAGACAGACAGACAGTCATTCAGGACAGACACACAGACAGTCAGTCAAGACAGACAGACAGTCAGTCAAGACAGACAGACAGTCAGTCAAGACAGACAGACAGACAGTCAGTCAAGATAGACAAACAGACAGAAAGTTATCCAGTTAGTCAAGACAGACAGACAGACAGACAGTCAGTAAAGACAGACAGACAGACAGACAGTCAGACAGAAAGACAGTCAGACACACAGACAGACAGACTGACAGACAAACAGACAGACAGTCAGTCAAGACAGACAGTCAGTCAAGACAGACAGGCAGTCTAGACAGACAGACAGACAGACCGTCAGTCAACACAGACAGATAGACAGACCGTCAGTAAACACAGACACAAAGACAGACAGTCAGTCAGTTAGTCAAGACAGACAGATAGACAGACACTCAGTCAAGACAGACAGACAGACAGTCAGTCAAGACAGACAGTCAGTCAAGACGAATAGACAGACACTCAGTCAAGACAGACAGACAGACAGACAGACGGACAGTCAGGTAAGACAGACAGACAGTCAGTCAAGCCAGACATACAGACAAACAACCAGACAGTCAGTCGAGAAAGACAGAGAGACAGTCATTCAGTCAGTCAAGACAGACAGACAGACAGTCAGTCAAGACAAACAGACAGACAGTCAGTCAAGACGGACAGACAGAAAGTTAGCCAGTTAGTCAAGACAGACAGACAGAGAGACAGTCAGTAAAGACAGACAGACCGACAGACAGACAGTCAGTCAAGACGGACAGACAGACAGGCAGACAGTCAGTCAAGACAGACAGATAAATAGTCAGTCAGTTCGTCTAGACAGACAGACAGTCAGTCAACCAGTCAGAAAGACAGACAGACAGTCAAGACAGACAGACGGACAGTCAGTCAAGACAAACACACAGACAATCAGTCAGTTAGTCAAGACAGACAGACAGTCAGTCAACACAGACAGACAGACAGACAGTTAGCCAGTTAGTCAAGACAGACAGACAGACAGACAGTCAGTCAAGACAGACAGATAAACAGATAGTCAGTCAAGACAGACAGACAGACGGACAGTCAGGTAAGACAGACAGACAGTCAGTCAAGCCAGACATACAGACAAACAGACAGACAGTCAGTCGAGAAAGACAGAAAGACAGTCATTCAGTCAGTCAAGACAGGCAGACAGACAGTCAGTCAAGATAAACAGACAGACAGTCAGTCAAGACGGACAGACAGACAGGCAGACAGTCAGTCCAGACAGACAGACAGATAGTCAGTCAGTTAGTCTAGACAGACAGACAGTCAGTCAAGACAGACAGGCAGTCTAGACAGACAGACAGACAGACCGTCAGTCAACACAGACAGATAGACAGACCGTCAGTAAACACAGACACACAGACAGACAGTCAGTCAGTTAGTCAAGACAGCCAGATAGACAGACACTCAGTCAAGACAGACAGACAGACAGTCAGTCAAGACAGACAGTCAGTCAAGACGAATAGACAGACACTCAGTCAAGACAGACAGACAGACAGACAGACGGACAGTCAGGATAGACAGACAGACAGTCAGACAAGCCAGACATACAGACAAACAACCAGACAGTCAGTCGAGAAAGACAGAGAGACAGTCATTCAGTCAGTCAAGACAGACAGACAGACAGTCAGTCAAGACAAACAGACAGACAGTCAGTCAAGACGGACAGACAGAAAGTTAGCCAGTTAGTCAAGACAGACAGACAGAGAGACAGTCAGTAAAGACAGACAGACCGACAGACAGACAGTCAGTCAAGACAGACAGACAGTCATTCAAAACAAACAGACAGAGAGACAGACAGTCAGTCAAGACAGTCAGACAGACAGACAGTCAGTCAAGACAGACAGACAGACAGTAAGTCCACACAGACAGACTGACAGACAGTCAGTCAGTTATTCAAGACAGACAGACAGACAGACAGTCAGTCAAGACAGACAGACAGACAGACAGTCAGTCAACACAGACAGACAGAAATATAGTCAGCCAAGACAGACATGCAGACAGACAGACAGTCAGTAAAGACAGACAGACCGTCAGTCAAGACAGTCAGACAGTCAGTCAAGACAGACAGACAGTCAGTCAAGACAGACAGACAGTCAGTAAAGACAGATAGACAGTCAGTCAAGACAGACAGACAGAAATATAGTCAGTCAAGACAGACATGCAGACAGACAGACTGTCAGTAAAGACAGACAGACAGTCAGTCAAGACAGACAGACAGTCAGTCAAGACAGACAGACAGACAGACAGTCAAGACAAAAAGACAGGCAGACAGTCAGTCAAGACAGACATACAGACAGACAGTCAGACAGAAAGACAGTCAGACACACAGACAGACAGACTGACAGACAAACAGACAGACAGTCAGTCAAGACAGACAGTCAGTCAAGACAGACAGTCAGTCAAGACAGACAGGCAGTCTAGACAGACAGACAGACAGACCGTCAGTCAACACAGACAGATAGACAGACCGTCAGTAAACACAGACACACAGACAGACAGTCAGTCAGTTAGTCAAGACAGACAGATAGACAGACACTCAGTCAAGACAGACAGACAGACAGTCAGTCAAGACAGACAGTCAGTCAAGACGAATAGACAGACACTCAGTCAAAACAGACAGACAGACAGACAGACGGACAGTCAGGTAAGACAGACAGACAGTCAGACAAGCCAGAAATACAGACAAACAACCAGACAGTCAGTCGAGAAAGACAGAGAGACAGTCATTCAGTCAGTCAAGACAGACAGACAGACAGTCAGTCAAGACAAACAGACAGACAGTCAGTCAAGACGGACAGACAGAAAGTTAGCCAGTTAGTCAAGACAGACAGACAGAGAGACAGTCAGTAAAGACAGACAGACCGACAGACAGACAGTCAGTCAAGACGGACAGACAGACAGGCAGACAGTCAGTCAAGACAGACAGATAGATAGTCAGTCAGTTAGTCTAGACAGACAGACAGTCAGTCAACCAGTCAGAAAGACAGACAGACAGTCAAGACAGACAGACAGACAGTCAGTCAAGACAAACACACAGACAATCAGTCAGTTAGTCAAGACAGACAGACAGCCAGTCAAGACAGACAGACAGACAGACAGTTAGCCAGTTAGTCAAGACAGACAGACAGACAGAAAGTCAGTCAAGACAGACAGATAAACATATAGTCAGTCAAGACAGACATACAGACAGACAGACAGTCAGTCAAGACAGACAGACAGTCAGTCAAGACAGACAGACAGACAGACAGTCAGTCAAGACAGACAGACAGACAGTCAGTCAAGACACACGGACAGATAGACAGTCAGTCAATACAGACAGACAGTCAGTCAAGACAGACAGACAGTCAGTCAAGACAGACAGACAGTCAGTCAAGACAGACAGACAGTCAGTCGAGACAGAAAGACAGACAGACAGTCAAGACAGAAAGACAGACAGACAGTCAGTCAAGACAGACATACAGACAGACAGACAGTCAGACAGAAAGACAGTCAGACAGACAGACAGACAGTCAGTCAAGACAGACAGTCAGTCAAGACAGACAGTCAGTCAAGACAGACAGACAGTCAAGACAGACAGGCAGACAGACCGTCAGTCAACACAGACAGACAGACAGACCGTCAGTCAACACAGACAGACAGACAGACAGTCAGTCAGTTAGTCAAGACAAACAGATAGACAGACACTCAGTCAAGACAGACAGACAGACAGACAGTCAGTCAAGACAGACAAACAGACAGCCAGTCAAAACGAACAGACAGACATACAGACAGTCAGTCAAGACAGACAGACAGACAGACAGACAGTCAGTTAAGACAGACAGTCAGTCAAGACGAACAGACAGACAGTCAGTCAAGACAGACAGACAGACGGACAGTCAGGTAAGACAGACAGACAGTCAGACAAGCCAGACATACAGACAAACAGACAGACAGTCAGTCGAGAAAGACAGACAGACAGTCATTCAGTCAGTCAAGACAGACAGACAGACAGACAGTCAAGACAGAAAGACAGACAGTTAGTCAAGACGGACAGACAGAAAGTTAGCCAGTTAGTCAAGACAGACAGACAGACAGACAGTCAGTAAAGACAGACAGACAGACCGTCAAGACAGACAGACAGTCAGTCAAGACGGACAGACAGACAGGCAGACAGTCAGTCAAGACAGACAGTCAGATAGTCAGTCAGACAGACAGACAGACAGACAGTCAAGACAGACAGACAGACAGTCAGTCAAGACAAACACACAAACAGAAAGTCAGTCAGTTAGTCAAGACAGACAGACAGTCAGTCAACACAGACAGACAGACAGACAGTTAGCCAGTTAGTCAAGACAGACAGACAGACAGACAGTCAGTCAAGACAGACAGACAGACAAATAGTCAGTCAAGACAGACATACAGACAGACAGACAGTCAGTAAAGACAGACAGTCAAGACAAACAGACAGACAGTCAGCCAAGACAGACAGACAGACAGATAGTCAGTCAAGACAGACAGACCGACAGACAGACAGTCAGTCAAGACAGACAGACAGACAGACAGTCATTCAAAACAAACAGACAGACAGACAGACAGTCAGTCAAGACAGTCAGACCGACAGACAGTCAGTCAAGACAGACAGACAGACAGTAAGTCCACACAGACAGACTGACAGACAGTCAGTCAGTTAGTCAAGACAGACGGACAGACAGACAGACAGTCAGTCAAGACAGACAGACAGACAGACAGTCAGTCAAGACAGACAAATCGACAGAAAGTCAGTCAGATAGTCAAGGCAGACAGACAGTCAGTCAACACAGAACTGACAGATAGACAGTCAGTCAAGACAGACAGACAGACAGTTAGTCAGGACAGACATACAGACAGTCAGTCAAGACAGACAGACAGTCAGTCAAGACAGACAGACAGACAGTCAGTCAAGACAGAAAGAAAGACATACATTCAGTCAAGACAGACATACAGACAGACAGACAGACAGACAGTCAATCAGTCAAGACAGACAGACAGACAGACAGTCAAGACGGACAGACAGACAGACAGTCAGTCAAGACAAACAGACAGACAGACAGTCAGTCAGTTAGTCAAGACAGACAGACAGACAGACAGTCAGTCAACACAGATAGAAAGACAAACAGTTAGCCAGTTAGTCAAGACAGACAGACAGACAGACAGTCAGTCAAGACAGGCAGACAGAAATATAGTAAGTCAAGACAGACATGCAGACAGACAGACAGTCAGTAAAGACAGACAGACCGTCAGTCAAGACAGACAGACAGTCAGTCAAGACAGACAGACAGTCAGTCGAGACAGAAAGACAGACAGACCGTCAGTCAACACAGACAGACAGACAGACAGAGAGACAGTCAGTCAAGACAGACAGACAGACAGTCAGTCAGTCAAGACAAACAGACAGTAAGTCCACACAGACAGACTGACAGACAGTCAGTCAATTAGTCAAGACAGACAGACAGACAGACAGTCAGTCAAGACAGACAGACAGACAGACAGTCAGTCAAGACAGACATACAGACAGACAGACAGAAATATAGTCAGTCAAGACAGACATGCAGACAGAAAGACAGTCAGTAAAGACAGACAGACAGTCAGTCAAGACAGACAGACAGTCAGTCAAGACAGACAGACAGACAGACAGTCAACACAGAAAGACAGACAGACAGTCATTCACTTTGTCAACTCAGAAAGACAGACAATCAGTCAGTCGAGACAAACAGACAGACAGACATTCCGTGCAGACAGACAGACAGTCAGTCAAGACAGACAGACAGACAGTCATTCAGGACAGACACACAGACAGTCAGTCAAGACAGACAGACAGTCAGTCAAGACAGACAGACAGTCAGTCAAGACAGACAGACAGACAGTCAGTCAAGATAGACAAACAGACAGAAAGTTATCCAGTTAGTCAAGACAGACAGACAGACAGACAGTCAGTAAAGACAGACAGACAGACCGTCAAGACAGACAGACAGACAGTAAGGACAGACAGACAGTCAGTCAAGACAGAAAGACAGACATACAGTCAGTCAAGACAGACATACATACAGACAGACAGAAATATAGTCAGTCAAGACAGACATGCAGACAGAAAGACAGTCAGTAAAGAAAGACAGACAGTCAGTCAAGACAGACAGACAGTCAGTCAAGACAGACAGACAGACAGACAGTGAAGACAGAAAGACAGACAGACAGTCAGTCAAGACAGACCTACAGACAGACAGTCAGACAGTCAGACAGAAAGACAGTAAAGACAGACAGACAGACAGACAGACAGACAGACAGTCAGTCAAGACAGACAGTCAGTCAAGACCGACAGACAGACAGACCGTCAGTCAACACAGACAGACAGACAGACCGTCAGTCAACACAGACAGACAGACAGTCAGTCAGTTAGTCAAGACAGACAGACAGACCGACCGTCAGTCAACACAGACAGACAGACAGACAGACAGACAGTCAGTCAAGACAACAGACAGAAAGAAAGTCAGTCAAGACAGACAGACAGTCAAAACAGACAGACAGTCAATACAGACAGACAGACCGACCGTCAGTCAACACAGACAGACAGACAGACAGACAGACAGTCAGTCAAGACAAACAGACAGACAGACAGACAGCCAGTCAAGACAGACAGACCGACAGACAGTCAGTCAAGACAGACAGACCGACGGACAGACAGTCCGTCGAGACAGACAGACAGACAGACAGTCAGTCAAAACAAACAGACAGACAGACAGACAGTCAGTCAAGACAGTCAGACAGACAGACAGTCAGTCAAGACAAACACACGAACAGACAGTAAGTCCACACAGACAGACTGACAGACAGTCAGTCAGTTAGTCAAGAGAGACAGACAGAAAGACAGTCAGTCAAGACAGACAGACAGACAGACAGTCAGTAAGTTAGTCAAGGCAGAGAGACAGTCAGTCAACTCAGAAAGACAGACAGACAGTCATTTACTTAGTCAAGTCAGACAGACAGACAGACAGACAGACCGTCAGTCAACACAGACAGACAGACAGACAGTCAGTCAGTTAGTCAAGACAGACAGACAGACAGACGGACATACAGTCAGTCGATAAAGTCCGACAGATAGTCATTCAGTCAGTCAAGACATACAGACAGACAGTCAGTCAAGACAAAAAGACAGACAGTCAGTCAAGACGGACAGACAGACAGGCAGACAGTCAGTCAAGACAGACAGACAGACAGACAGATAGTCAGTCAGTTAGTCTAGACAGACAGGCAGTCAGTCGACCAGTCAGACAGACAGACAGACAGACAGTCAGTCAAGACAGACAGACAGACAGTAAGTCAAGACAGACAGACAGACAGACAGACAGTCAGTTGGTCAAGGCAGACAGACAGTCAGTCAACACAGAAAGATAGACAGAGAGTCAGTCAACACAGACAGACAGACAGACCTCCAGTCAACACAGACAGACAGACAGACAGTCAGTCAGTTAGTCAAGAAAGACAGATAGACAGACACTCAGTCAAGACAGACAGACAGACAGACAGTCAGTCAAGACAGAATGACAGACAGACAGTCAGTCAAGACAGACGGACAGACATACAGTCAGTCAAGACAGACAGACAGACAGACAGACAGTCAGTGAAGACAGACAGACAGTCAGTCAAGACAGACAGACAGTCAGTCAAGACAGACAGACAATCAGTCAAGACAGAGAGACAGTCAGTCAAGACAGACAGACAGTCAAGACAGAATGACAGACAGACAGTCAGTCAAGACAGACATACATACAGACAGTCAGACAGACAGTCAGACAGACAGACAGTAAGTCAAGACAAACAGACAGACAGACAGACAGCCAGTCAAGACAGACAGACCGACAGACAGTCAGTCAAGACAGACAGACCAACGGACAGACAGTCCGTCGAGACAGACAGACAGACAGACAGTCAGTCAAAACAAACAGACAGACAGACAGACAGTCAGTCAAGACAGTCAGACAGACAGACAGTCAGTCAAGACAAACACACGAACAGACAGTAAGTCCACACAGACAGACTGACAGACAGTCAGTCAGTTAGTCAAGAGAGACAGACAGAAAGACAGTCAGTCAAGACAGACAGACAGACAGACAGTCAGTAAGTTAGTCAAGGCAGAGAGACAGTCAGTCAACTCAGAAAGACAGACAGACAGTCATTTACTTAGTCAAGTCAGACAGACAGACAGACAGACAGACCGTCAGTCAACACAGACAGACAGACAGACAGTCAGTCAGTTAGTCAAGACAGACAGACAGACAGACGGACATACAGTCAGTCGATAAAGTCCGACAGATAGTCATTCAGTCAGTCAAGACATACAGACAGACAGTCAGTCAAGACAAAAAGACAGACAGTCAGTCAAGACGGACAGACAGACAGGCAGACAGTCAGTCAAGACAGACAGACAGACAGACAGATAGTCAGTCAGTTAGTCTAGACAGACAGGCAGTCAGTCGACCAGTCAGACAGACAGACAGACAGACAGTCAGTCAAGACAGACAGACAGACAGTAAGTCAAGACAGACAGACAGACAGACAGACAGTCAGTTGGTCAAGGCAGACAGACAGTCAGTCAACACAGAAAGATAGACAGAGAGTCAGTCAACACAGACAGACAGACAGACCTCCAGTCAACACAGACAGACAGACAGACAGTCAGTCAGTTAGTCAAGAAAGACAGATAGACAGACACTCAGTCAAGACAGACAGACAGACAGACAGTCAGTCAAGACAGACAAACAGACAGTCAGTCAAGACAAACAGACGTCAGACATACAGACAGTCAGTCAAGAAAGACAGACAGACAGACGGACAGTCAGGTAAGACAGACAGACAGTCAGTCAAGCCAGACATACAGACAAACAGACAGTCAGTCGAGAATGACAGACAGACAGTCATTCAGTCAGTCAAGACAGACAGACAGACAGTCAGTCAAGACAAACAGACAGACAGTCAGTCAAGACGGACAGACAGACAGGCAGACAGTCAGTCCAGACAGACAGACAGATAGTCAGTCAGTTATTCTAGACTGACAGACAGTCAGTCAACACAGACAGACAGACAGACAGTTAGCCAGTTAGTCAAGACAGACAGACAGAAAGACAGTCAGTCAAGACAGACAGACAGACATATAGTCAGTCAAGACAGACATACAGACAGACAGACAGTCAGTAAAGACAGACAGACAGTCAGTCAAGACGGACAGACAGTCAGTCAAGACGGACAGACAGAAATATAGTCAGTCAAGACAGACATGCAGACAGACAGACAGTCAGTAAAGACAGACAGACAGTCAGTCAAGACAGACAGACAGAAAGACAGTCAGTCAAGACCGACAGACAGACATATAGTCAGCCAAGACAGACATACAGACAGACAGACAGTCAGTTAAGACAGACAGACAGTCAGTCAAGACAGACAAACAGAAATATAGTCAGTCAAGACAGACATGCAGACAGACAGACAGTCAGTAAAGACAGACAGACAGTCAGTCAAGACAGACAGACAGTCAGTCAAGACAGACAGATAGACAGACAGTCAAGACAGAAAGACAGACAGACAGTCAGTCAAGACAGACATACAGACAGACAGTCAGACAGAAAGACAGTCAGACACACAGACAGACAGACTGACAGACAAACAGACAGACAGTCAGTCAAGACAGACAGTCAGTCAAGACAGACAGTCAGTCAAGACAGACAGTCAGTCAAGACAGACAGTCAGTCAAGACAGATAGTCAGTCAAGACAGACAGGCAGTCTAGACAGACAGACAGACAGACCGTCAGTCAACACAGACAGATAGACAGACCGTCAGTAAACAAAGACACAGACAGACAGTCAGTCAGTTAGTCAAGACAGACAGATAGACAGACACTCAGTCAAGACAGACAGACAGACAGTCAGTCAAGACAGACAGTCAGTCAAGACTAATAGACAGACACTCAGTCAAGACAGACAGACAGACGGACAGTCAGGTAAGACAGAAAGACAGTCAGACAAGCCAGACATACAGACAAATAAGACAGACAGACACTCAGTCAGTCAAGACAGACATACAGACAGTCAGTCAAGACAAACAGACAGACAGTCAGTCAAGACGGACAGACAGAAAGTTAGCCAGTTAGTCAAGACAGACAGACAGACAGACAGTCAGTAAAGACAGACAGACCGACAGACAGACAGTCAGTCAACACGGACAGACAGACAGGCAGACAGTCAGTCAAGACAGACAGATAGATAGTCAGTCAGTTAGTCTAGACAGACAGACAGTCAGTCAAGCAGTCAGAAAGACAGACAGAAAGTCAAGACAGACAGACAGACAGTCAGTCAAGACAAACACACAGACAATCAGTCAGTTAGTCAAGACAGACAGACAGTCAGTCAACACAGACAGACAGACAGACAGTTAGCCAGTTAGTCAAGACAGACAGACAGACAGACAGTCAGTCAAGACAGACAGATAAACATATAGTCAGTCAAGACAGACATACAGACAGACAGACAGTCAGTCAAGACAGACAGACAGTCAGTCAAGACAGACAGACAGTCAGTCAAGACAGACAGACAGACAGACAGTCAAGACAGAAAGACAGAGAGACAGTCAGTCAAGACAGACATACATACAGACAGACAGACAGACAGTTAGACAGACAGACAGTCAGTCAAGACAGACAGACAGACAGTCTGCCAAGACAGACAAACAGACAGACAGTCAGTCAAGACAGACAGACCGACAGACAGTCAGTCAGTCAAGACAGACAAACCGACAGAAAGTCAGTCAGTTAGTCAAGGGAGACAGACAGTCAGTCAACACAGAACTGACAGATAGACAGTCAGTCGAGACAGACAGACAGACAGTCAAGACAGACAAACCGACAGAAAGTCAGTCAGTTAGTCAAGGGAGACAGACAGTCAGTCAACACAGAACTGACCGATAGACAGTCAGTCAAGACAGACAGACAGACAGTTAGTCAGGACAGACATACAGACAGTCAGTCAAGACAGACAGACAGTCAGTCAAGACAGACAGACAGACAGTCAGTCAAGACAGAAAGACAGACATACAGTCAGTCAAGACAGACATACAGACAGACAGACAGACAGACAGTCAATCAGTCAAGACAGACAGACAGACAGACAGTCAAGACGGACAGACAGTGAGTCAAGACAAACAGACAGACAGACAGTCAGTCAGTTAGTCGAGACAGACAGTCAGTCAACACAGACAGAAAGACAAACAGTTAGCCAGCTAGTCAAGACAGACAGACAGACAGACAGTCAGTCAACACAGACGACAGAAATATAGTCAGTCAAGACAGACATGCAGACAGACATACAGTCAGTAAAGGCAGACAGACCGTCAGTCAAGACAGTCAGACAGTCAGTCAAGACAGACAGACAGTCAGTCAAGACAGACAGACAGTCAGTCGAGACAGAAAGACAGACAGACAGTCAAGACAGAAAGACAGACAGACAGTCAGTCAAGACAGATATACAGACAGACAGACAGTCAGACAGAAAGACAGTCAGACAGATAGACAGACAGTCAGTCAAGACAGACAGTCAGTCAAGACAGACAGACAGTCAAGGTAGACAGGCAGACAGACCGTCAGTCAACACAGACAGACAGACAGACCGTCAGTCAACACAGACAGACACACAGACAGTCAGTCAGTTAGTCAAGACAAACAGATATACAGACACTCAGTCAAGACAGACAGACAGTCAGTCAAGACAGACAAACAGACAGCCAGTCAAGACGAACCGACAGACATACAGACAGTCAGTCAAGACAGACAGACAGACAGACAGACAGTCAGTTAAGACAGACAGTCAGTCAAGACGAACAGACAGACAGTCAGTCAAGACAGACAGACAGACGGACAGTCAGGTATGACAGACAGACAGTCAGACAAGCCAGACATACAGACAAACAGAAAGACAGTCAGTCGAGAAAGACAGACAGACAGTCATTCAGTCAGTCAAAACAGACAGACAGACAGACAGTCAAGACAGAAAGACAGACAGTTAGTCAAGACGGACAGACAGAAAGTTAGCCAGTTAGTCAAGACAGACAGACAGACAGACAGTCAGTAAAGACAGACAGACAGACCGTCAAGACAGACAGACAGTCAGTCAAGACGGACAGACAGACAGGCAGACAGTCAGTCAAGACAGACAGTCAGATAGTCAGTCAACCAGTCAGACAGACAGACAGACAGTCAAGACAGACAGACAGACAGTCAGTCAAGACAAACACACAAACAGAAAGTCAGTCAGTTAGTCAAGACAGACAGAAAGTCAGTCAAGACAGACAGACCGACAGACAGACAGTCAGTCAAGACAGACAGACAGACAGACAGTCATTCAAAACAAACAGACAGACAGTCAGTCAAGACAGTCAGACCGACAGACAGTCAGTCAAGACAGACAGACAGACAGAAAGTCCACACAGACAGACTGACAGACAGTCAGTCAGTTAGTCAAGACAGACAGACAGACAGACAGACAGTCAGTCAAGACAGACAGACAGACAGATAGTCAGTCAAGACAGACAAATCGACAGAAAGTCAGTCAGTTAGTCAAGGCAGACAGACAGTCAGTCAACACAGAACTGACAGATAGACAGTCAGTCAAGACAGACAGACAGACAGTTAGTCAGGACAGACATACAGACAGTCAGTCAAGACAGACAGACAGTCAGTCAAGACAGACAGACAGACAGTCAGTCAAGACAGAAAGACAGACATACAGTCAGTCAAGACAGACATACAGTCAGTCAAGACAGACATACAGACAGACAGACAGAGAGACAGTCAATCAGTCAAGACAGACAGACAGACAGACAGTCAAGACGGACAGACAGACAGACAGTCAGTCAAGACAAACATACAGACAGACAGTCAGTCAGTTAGTCAAGACAGACAGACAGACAGACAGTCAGTCAACACAGACAGAAAGACAAACAGTTAGCCAGTTAGTCAAGACAGACAGACAGACAGACAGTCAGTCAAGACAGGCAGACAAAAATATAGTCAGTCAAAACAGACATGCAGACAGACAGACAGTCAGTAAAGACAGACAGACCGTCAGTCAAGACAGACAGACAGTCAGTCAAGACAGACAGACTGTCAGTCCAGACAGAAAGACAGACAGACAGTCAAGACAGAAAGACAGACAGACAGTCAGTCAAGACAGACATACAGACAGACAGACAGTCAGACAAAAAGACAGTCAGACAGACAGACAGACAGACAGACAGTCAGTCAAGACAGACAGTCAGTCAAGACAGACAGACAGTCAAGACAGACAGGCAGACCGACCGTCAGTCAACACAGACAGACAGACAGACCGTCAGTCAACAAAGACAGACAGACAGACAGTCAGTCAGTTAGTCAAGACAAACAGATAGACAGACACTCAGTCAAGACAGACAGACAGACAGACAGTCAGTCAAGACAGACAAACAGACAGCCAGTAAAGACGAACAGACAGACATACAGACAGTCAGTCAAGACAGACAGACAGACAGACGGACAGTCAGTTAAGACAGACAGTCAGTCAAGACGAACAGACAGACAGTCAGTCAAGACAGACAGACAGACGGACAGTAAGGTAAGACAGACTGACAGTCAGACAAGCCAGACATACAGACAAACAGACAGACAGTCAGTCGAGAAAGACAGACAGACTGTCATTCAGTCAGTCAAGACAGACAGACAGACAGACAGTCAAGACAGACAGACAGACAGTTAGTCAAGATGGACAGACAGAAAGTTAGCCAGTTAGTCAAGACAGACAGACAGACAGACAGTCAGTAAAGACAGACACACAGACCGTCAAGACAGACAGACAGTCAGTCAGGACGGAAAGACAGACAGGCAGACAGTCAGTCAAGACAGACAGACAGATAGTCAGTCAACCAGTCAGACAGACAGACAGACAGTCAAGACAGACAGACAGACAGTCAGTCAAGACAAACACACAAACAGAAAGTCAGTCAGTTAGTCGAGACAGACAGACAGTCAGTCAACACAGACAGACAGACAGACAGTTAGCCAGTTAGTCAAGACAGACAGACAGACAGACAGTCAGTCAAGACAGACAGACAGACATATAGTCAGTCAAGACAGACATACAGACAGACAGACAGTCAGTAAAGACAGACAGACAGTCAGTCAAGACAGACAGACAGTCAGTCAAGACAGACAGACAGACAGACAGTCAAGTAAGAAAGACAGACAGACAGTCAGTCAAGACAGACATACATACAGACAGACAGACAGACAGTCAGACAGACCGACAGTCAGTCAAGACAGTCAGACAGACAGACAGTCAGTCAAGACAAACAGACAGACAGACAGACAGTCAGTCAAGACAGACAGACAGACAGACAGTCAGTCAAGACAAACAGACAGACATACGGACAGTAAGTCCACACAGACAGACTGACAGACAGTCAGTCGGTTAATCAAGACAGACAGACAGACAGACAGTCAGTCAAGACAGACAGACAGTCAGACAAGACAGAAAAACCGACAGAAAGTCAGTCAATTAGTCAAGGCAGACAGACAGTCAGTCAACACAGAACTGACAGACAGACAGTCAGTCAAGACAGACAGACAGACAGTTAGTCAGGACAGACATACAGACAGTCAGTCAAGACAAACAGACAGACAGTCAGTCAAGACAGAAAGTCAGACAGACAGTCAAACGGACAGACAGACAGACAGTCAGTCAAGACAAACAGACAGACAGACAGTCAGTCAGTTAGTCAAGACAGACAGACAGACAGACAGTCAGTCAACACAAACAGAAAGACAGACAGTTAGCCAGTTAGTCAAGACAGACAGAAAGACAGACAGTCAGTTAAGACAGACAGACAGAAATATAGTCAGTCAAGACAGACATGCAGACAGACAGACAGTCAGTAAAGACAGACAGACAGTCAGTCAAGACAAACAGACAGACAGACAGTCAGTCAGTTAGTCAAGACAGACAGACAGACAGACAGTCAGTCAACACAAACAGAAAGACAGACAGTTAGCCAGTTAGTCAAGACAGACAGAAAGACAGACAGTCAGTTAAGACAGACAGACAGAAATATAGTCAGTCAAGACAGACATGCAGACAGACAGACAGTCAGTAAAGACAGACAGACAGTCAGTCAAGACAGACAGACAGTTAGTCAAGACAGACAGACAGTCAAGACAGAAAGACAGACAGACAGTCAGTCAAGACAGACATACAGACATACAAAACCGACAGTTAGTCAAGACGGGCAGACAGAAAGTTAGCCAGTTAGTCAAGACAGACAGACAGACAGACCATCAGTAAAGACAGACAGACAGACCGTCAAGACAGACAGACAGTCAGTCAAGACGGACAGACAGACAGGCAGACAGTCAGTCAAGACAGACAGACAGATAGTCAGTCAACCAGTCAGACAGACAGACAGACAGTCAAGACAGACAGACAGAGAGTCAGTCAAGACAAACACACAAACAGAAAGTCAGTCAGTTAGTCGAGACAGACAGACAGTCAGTTAACACAGACAGACAGACAGACAGTTAGCCAGTTAGTCAAGACAGACAGACAGACAGACAGTCAGTCAAGACAGACATACAGACAGACAGACAGTCAGTAAAGACAGACAGACAGTCAGTCAAGACAGACAGACAGTCAATCAAGACAGACAGACAGTCAGTCAAGACAGACAGACAGACAGACAGTCAAGTAAGAAAGACAGACAGACAGTCAGTCAAGACAGACATACATACAGACAGACAGACAGACAGTCAGACAGACAGACAGACGGTCAGTCAAGACAGTCAGACAGACAGACAGTCAGTCAAGACAAACAGACAGACATACAGACAGTAAGTCCACACAGACAGACTGACATACAGTCAGTCGGTTAGTCAAGACAGACAGACAGACAGACAGTCAGTCAAGACAGACAGACAGACAGACAGTCAGACAAGACAGACAAACCGACAGAAAGACAGACAGACAATCAAGTAAGAAAGACAGACAGACAGTCAGTCAAGACAGACATACATACAGACAGACAGACAGACAGTCAGACAGACAGACAGTCAGTCAAGACAGTCAGACAGACAGACAGTCAGTCAAGACAAACAGACAGACAGACAGACAGTCAGTCAAGACAGACAGACAGACAGACAGTCAGTCAAGACAAACAGACAGACATACAGACAGTAAGTCCACACAGACAGACTGACAGACAGTCAGTCGGTTAGTCAAGACAGACAGACAGACAGACAGTCAGTCAAGACAGACAGACAGACAGACAGTCAGACAAGACAGACAAACCGACAGAAAGTCAGTCAATTAGTCAAGGCAGACAGACAGTAAGTCAACACAGAAAGACAGACAGTCAGTCAAGGCAGACAGACAGACAGTTAGTCAGGACAGACATACAGACAGTCAGTCAAGACAGACAGACAGACAGTCAGTCAAGACAGAAAGACAGACATACAGTCAGTTAAGACAGACATACAGACAGACAGACAGAGAGACAGTCAATCAGTCAAGACAGACAGACAGACAGTCAAACGGACAGACAGACAGATAGTCAGTCAAGACAAACAGACAGACAGACATTCAGTCAGTTAGTCAAGACAGACAGACAGACAGACAGTCAGTCAACACAGACAGAAAGACAGACAGTTAGCCAGTTAGTCAAGACAGACAGACAGACAGACAGTCAGTTAAGACAGACAGACAGAAATATAGTCAGTCCAGACAGACATGCAGACAGACAGACAGTCAGTAAAGACAGACAGACAGTCAGTCAAGACAGACAGACACTCAGTCAAGACAGACAGACAGTCAAGACAAAAAGACAGACAGACAGTAAGTCAAGAAAGACATACAGACAGACAGTCAGACAGAAAGACAGTCAGACAGACAGACAGACAGACAGACTGACAGACAGACAGACAGACAGTCAGTCAAGACAGACAGTCAATCAAGACAGACAGGCAGTCAAGACAGACAGACAGACAGACCGTCAGTCAACACAGACAGACAGACCGTCAGTCAACACAGACAGACAGACAGACAGTCAGTCAGTTAGTCAAGACCGACAGATAGACAGACACTCAGTCAAGACAGACAGACGGACAGTCAGTCGAGACAGACAGTCAGTCAAGACGAATAGACAGACATACAGACAGTCAGTCAAGACAGACAGACAGACAGACGGACAGTCAGGTAAGACAAACAGACAGTCAGACAAGCCAGACATACAGACAAACAGACAGACAGTCAGTCGAGAAAGACAGAGAGACAGTCATTCAGTCAGTCAAGACAGACAGACAGACAGTCAGTCAAGACAAACAGAAAGACAGTCAGTCAAGACGGACAGACAGAAAGGTAGCCAGTTAGTCAAGACAGACAGACAGACAGACAGTCAGTAAAGACAGACAGACAGTCAGTCAAGACGGACAGACAGACAGGCAGACAGTCAGTCAAGACAGACAGACAGATAGTCAGTCAGTTAGTCTAGACAGACAGACAGTCAGTCAACCAGTCAGACAGACCGACAGACAGTCAAAACAGACAGACAGACAGTCAGTCAAGACAAACACACAAACAGACAGTCAGTCAGTTAGTCTAGACAGACAGACAGTCAGTCAACACAGACAGACAGACAGACAGTTAGCCAGTTAGTCAAAACAGACAGACAGTCAGTCAAGACAGACAGACAGACAGACTGTCAGTCAAAACGGACAGACCGACAGACAGACAGTCAGTCAAGACAGACAGACAGACAGACAGTCAAGACAGTCAGACAGACAGACAGTCAGTCAAGACAGACAGACAGACAGTAAGTCCACACAGACAGACTGACAGACAGTCAGTCAGTTAGTCAAGACAGACAGACAGACAGACAGTCAGTCAAGACAGACAGACAGACAGACAGTCAGTCAAGACAGACAAACCCACAGAAAGTCAGTCAGTTAGTTAAGGCAGACAGACAGTCAGTCAATACAGAACTGACAGATAGACAGTCAGTCAAGACAGACAGACAGACAGTTAGTCAGGACAGACATACAGACAGTCAGTCAAGACAGACAGACAGTCAGTCAAGACAGACAGACAGACAGTCAGTCAAGACAGAAAGACAGACCTACAGTCAGTCAAGACAGACATACAGACAGACAGACAGAGAGACAGTCAATCAGTCAAGACAGATAGAAAGACAGACAGTCAAGACGGACAGACAGACAGACAGTCAGTCAAGACAAACAGACAGACAGACAGTCAGTCAGTTAGTCGAGACAAACAGACAGACAGACAGTCAGTCAACACAGACAGACAGACAGACAGTTAGCCAGTTAGTCAAGACAGACAGACAGACAGACAGTTAGCCAGTTAGTCAAGACAGACAGACAGACAGACAGTCAGTCAAGACAGACAGACAGAAATATAGTCAGTCAAGACAGACATGCGGACAGACAGACAGTCAGTAAAGACAGACAGACCGTCAGTTAAGACAGACAGACAGTCAGTCAAGACAGACAGTCAAGACAGAAAGATAGACAGAAAGTCAGTCAAGACAGATATAAAGACAGACAGACAGTCAGACAGAAAGACAGACAGACAGACAGACAGACAGTCAGTCAAGACAGACAGTCAGTCAAGGCAGACAGGCAGTCAAGACAGACAGACCGTCAGTCAACACAGACAGACAGACAGACAGTCAGTCAACACAGACAGAAAGACAGACAGTTAGCCAGTTAGTCAAGACAGACAGACAGACAGACAGTCAGTTAAGACAGACAGACAGAAATATAGTCAGTCCAGACAGACATGCAGACAGACAGACAGTCAGTAAAGACAGACAGACAGTCAGTCAAGACAGACAGACACTCAGTCAAGACAGACAGACAGTCAAGACAAAAAGACAGACAGACAGTAAGTCAAGAAAGACATACAGACAGACAGTCAGACAGAAAGACAGTCAGACAGACAGACAGACAGACAGACTGACAGACAGACAGACAGACAGTCAGTCAAGACAGACAGTCAATCAAGACAGACAGGCAGTCAAGACAGACAGACAGACAGACCGTCAGTCAACACAGACAGACAGACCGTCAGTCAACACAGACAGACAGACAGACAGTCAGTCAGTTAGTCAAGACAAACAGATAGACAGACACTCAGTCAAGACAGACAGACAGACGGTCAGTCAAGACAGACAAACAGACAGCCAGTCAAGACGAACAGACAGAAATACAGACAGTCAGTCAAGACAGACAGACAGACAGACGGACAGTCAGGTAAGACAGACGGACAGTCAGACAAGCCAGACATACAGACAAACAGACAGAGAGTCAGTCGAGAAAGACAGACAGACAGTCATTCAGTCAGTCAAGAAAGACAGACAGACAGACAGTCAGTAAAGACAGACAGACAGACAGACAGACCGTCAAGACAGACAGACAGACAGTCAAGACAGACAGAAGGTCAGTCAAGACAGAAAGACAGACATACGGTCAGTCAAGACAGACATACAGACAGACAGACAGAGAGACAGTCAATCAGTCAAGACAGACAGACAGACAGATAGTCAAGACGGACAGACAGACAGACAGTCAGTCAAGACAGACAGACAGACAGTCAATCAAGACAGACAAACAGACAGTCAGTCAAGACGAACAGACAGACATACAGACAGTCAGTCAGGACAGACAGACAGACAGACAGACGGACAGTCAGGTAAGACAGAAAGACAGTCAGTCAAGCCAGACATACAGACAAACAGACAGACAGTCAGTTGTTATGGAGACATCCCATAGCACTTTGCTCTGCAATAGTCCTCCTAGTTATTCCCTCCCTCTTTCGCCTACTTTTCTATATATCTCTTCGGGAAGTTCAGATAGCTGAACAACATTCACCAAAGGTTGGAGGTCAGTTTTCTCGCCTACTGGAGCTTCTACCAGGCGGGATAACGCATCCACGAACATCTCCTTGCCTGGTATGTAATCGACACGAAAAGTGTACTCCTGAAGCTCCAGGCAAATCCTAGCCAATTTTCAGTTAGGGCAGTCCATGAAAGGCAAGGCTTTCAAGGGCTGATGGTCCGTTCTTACCAGAAAGGGTTTAGACACTAAGTAGTGTCTATACTTCTTCACAAACTCCCAAAGGGCTACAGCTTCCCTTTTGGTCGTGGAATATCTTTGTTCGACTGGGGAAAGAACGCGACTAGCATATGCTATGGCTCTCTCTTGCCCATTCTGGACCTGAGAAAGGCAAGCGCCAAAGGCATCGACACATCAAATTTTAACTCTGCCTTTATTTCGTCTTTTATATTTGTGTTGGTTTGGTTCGTGTGGTCAGGGTAAGGTCAGTAGGACTGAAGAACCCTGAACTAACTGAACAGAGAGTGGGCTTTGATTTTTCACACTTATTTGATTGCCCCCTCTGTCAGAAACCTGGGTTGCCGCGATGTTTTAGCTATCGATGGTATGTTGGTCGGTGGGGCTGGAATGGAAACATTGTAGAATCTTTTGCTGCCCGTACACCACTCTGCCCAAGGGGTGCGAGGTGTGTTATGGAGACATCCCATAGCACTTTTCTCTGCAATAGTCCTCCTAGTTATTCCCTCCCTCTATCGCCTACTTTTCTATATATCTCTTCGGTTTTCATCACCATCATTATTTTCCCGACATCGTGACAATAGGTCACTCGGTCTTTATCCGCTAGGTCCAGTTAGCTGCTGGCTAATCTGAGGTCAGGCTTTGATCAATTTCATTCTAAGTATTCTGGTTACGGAATGAGTCCGCAGCCAGAACAGTTCTCTTTGATTCTTGGTCCAAGCAGGACCTCTCTGTATTTAAATTTATGGTAAGGACAAGTTTATGTATTTAGTTAGGGACCCATTAGTGCTGTATTATTTATGTCTACTCTTGTACATGATTTGCCGTACGAGTAAATTAACTATTGACGTTATGGTCCATCTCGGCTAGTAGGCCTCGGGCTTGACTGGATATGTAAATTCCAGCTTCGCTAGGATGTGTGAACCAGCTTGATTAGGGATTTCTGGATTGACTGCGGCTGAGCTATAGAATTCCCTGAGACTTTCCCTTGTTTGTTTTGTTCGGTTTCCTGACTGGTCCTGGGGCTAGTGGGCACCTATGGTGTCAGAATGTCTTCAGCCCACACCCCAGGAACCATTAACTTCATTAAACCTCGCCTCTTCTCGTCCATCCTCTCAACACAGTCGAGAAAGACAGACAGACAGTCATTCAGTCAGTCAAGACAGAAAGACAGACAGTCAGTCAAGACAAACAGACAGACAGTCAGTCAAGACGGACAGACAGAAAGTTAGCCAGATAGTCAAGACAGACAGACAGACAGACAGTCAGTAAAGACAGACAGACAGACAGACAGACCATCAAGACAGACAGACAGACAGTCAAGACAGACAGACAGTCAGTCAAGACAGAAAGACAGACATACAGTCAGTCAAGACAGACATACAGACAGAAAGACAGAGAGACAGTCAATCAGTCAAGACAGACAGACAGACAGACAGTCAAGACGGACAGACAAACAGACAGTCAGTCAAGACAAACAGACGGACAGACAGACAGTCAGTCAAGACAGACAGACAGACAAACAGTCAGTCAAGACAGACAGACCGACAGACAGACAGCCAGTCAAGAAAGACAGACAGACAGACAGTAAAGACAGACAAACAGACAGTCAGTCAAGACAGACATACAGACAGTCAGTAAAGACAGACAGACAGTCAGTCAAGACAGACAGACAGTCAGTCAAGACAGACAGACAGTCAGTCAAGACAGACAGACAGTCAGTCAAGACAGACAGACAGACAGACAGTCAGTCAAGACAGACATACATACAGACAGACAGACAGACAGCCAGTCAAGAAAGACAGACAGACAGACAGACCGACAGACAAACAGACAGTCAGTCAAGACAGACATACAGACAGTCAGTAAAGACAGACAGACAGTCAGTCAAGACAGACAGACAGTCAGTCAAGACAGACAGACAGTCAGTCAAGACAGACAGACAGTCAAGAAAGAAAGACAGACAGACAGTCAGTCAAGACAGACATACATACAGACAGACAGACAGACAGTCAGACAGACAGACAGTCAGTCAAGACAAACAGACAGACAAACAGACAGTCAGTAAGACAGACAGCCGAGACAAACAGACAGTCAAGACAGACAGACAGACAGCCAGTCAAGAAAGACAGACAGACAGACAGTCAGTCAAAACAAACAGACAGACAGACATACAGTCGGTCAAGACAGTCAGACAGACAGACAGTCGGTCAAGACAGTCAGACAGACAGACAGTCAGTCAAGACAAACAGACAGACAGACAGACAGACAGTCAGTCAAGACAGACAGACAGTCAGTCAAGACAGACAGACAGTCAGTCAAGACAAACAGACAGTAAGTCCACACAGACAGACTGACAGACAGTCAGTCAGTTATTCAAGACAGACAGACAGACAGACAGTCAGTCAAGACAGACAGACAGACAGACAGTCAGTCAAGACAGACATACAGACAGACAGACAGAAATATAGTCAGTCAAGACAGACATGCAGACAGAAAGAAAGTCAGTAAAGACAGACAGACAGTCAGTCAAGACAGACAGACAGTCAGTCAAGACAGACAGACAGTCAGTCAAGACAGACAGACAGTCAGTCAAGACAGACAGACAGTCAAAAAAGAAAGACAGACAGACAGTCAGTCAAGACAGACATACATACAGACAGACAGACAGACAGTCAGACAGACAGACAGTCAGTCAAGACAAACAGACAGACAGACAGACAGTCAGTCAAGACAGACAGCCGAGACAAACAGACAGTCAAGACAGACAGACCGACAGACAGACAGCCAGTCAAGAAAGACAGACAGACAGACAGTCAGTCAAAACAAATAGACAGACAGACAGACAGACAGTCGGTCAAGACAGTCAGACAGACAGACAGTCGGTCAAGACAGTCAGACAGACAGACAGTCAGTCAAGACAAACAGACAGACAGACAGACAGACAGTCAGTCAAGAAAGACAGACAGACAGACAGTCAGTCAAGACAAACAGACAGTAAGTCCACACAGACAGACTGACAGACAGTCAGTCAGTTAGTCAAGACAGACAGACAGACAGACAGTCAGTCAAGACAGACAGACAGACAGACAGTCAGTCAAGACAGACATACAGACAGACAGACAGAAATATAGTCAGTCAAGACAGACATGCAGACAGAAAGACAGTCAGTAAAGACAGACAGACAGTCAGTCAAGACAGACAGACAGTCAGTCAAGACAGACAGACAGTCAAAAAAGAAAGACAGACAGACAGTCAGTCAAGACAGACATACATACAGACAGACAGACAGACAGTCAGACAGACAGACAGTCAGTCAAGACAAACAGACAGACAGACAGACAGTCAGTCAAGACAGACATCCGAGACAAACAGACAGTCAAGACAGACAGACCGACAGACAGACAGCCAGTCAAGAAAGACAGACAGACAGACAGTCAGTCAAAACAAATAGACAGACAGACAGACAGACAGTCGGTCAAGACAGTCAGACAGACAGACAGTCGGTCAAGACAGTCAGACAGACAGACAGTCAGTCAAGACAAACAGACAGACAGACAGACAGACAGTCAGTCAAGACAGACAGACAGACAGACAGTCAGTCAAGACAAACAGACAGTAAGTCCACACAGACAGACTGACAGACAGTCAGTCAGTTAGTCAAGACAGACAGACAGACAGACAGTCAGTCAAGACAGACAGACAGACAGACAGTCAGTCAAGACAGACATACAGACAGACAGACAGAAATATAGTCAGTCAAGACAGACATGCAGACAGAAAGACAGTCAGTAAAGACAGACAGACAGTCAGTCAAGACAGACAGACAGTCAGTCAAGACAGACAGACAGTCAGTCAAGACAGACAGACAGACAGACAGTCAACACAGAAAGACAGACAGACAGTCATTCACTTTGTCAACTCAGACAGACAGACAATCAGTCAGTCGAGACAAACAGACAGACAGACATTCCGTAAAGACAGACAGACAGTCAGTCAAGACAGACAGACAGACAGTCATTCAGGACAGACATACAGACAGTCAGTCAAGACAGACAGACAGTCAGTCAAGACAGACAGACAGACAGTCAGTCAAGATAGACAAACAGACAGAAAGTTATCCAGTTAGTCAAGACAGACAGACAGACAGACAGTCAGTAAAGACAGACAGACAGACCGTCAAGACAGACAGACACACAGTATGGACAGACAGACAGTCAGTCAAGACAGAAAGACAGACATACAGTCAGTCAAGACAGACACACAGACAGACAGACAGAAATATAGTCAGTCAAGACAGACATGCAGACAGAAAGACAGTCAGTAAAGACAGACAGACAGTCAGTCAAGACAGACAGACAGTCAGTCAAGACAGACAGACAGACAGACAGTCAAGACAGAAAGACAGACAGGCAGACAGTCAGTCAAGACAAAAAGACAGACATACAGACAGTAAGTCCACACAGACAGACTGACATACAGTCAGTCGGTTAGTCAAGACAGACAGACAGACAGACAGACAGTCAGTCAAGACAGACAGACAGTCAGACAAGACAGACAAACCGACAGAAAGACAGACAGACAGTCAAGTAAGAAAGACAGACAGACAGTCAGTCAAGACAGACATACATACAGACAGACAGACAGACAGTCAGACAGACAGACAGTCAGTCAAGACAGTCAGACAGACAGACAGTCAGTCAAGACAAACAGACAGACAGACAGACAGTCAGTCAAGACAGACAGACAGACAGACAGTCAGTCAAGACAAACAGACAGACATACAGACAGTAAGTCCACACAGACAGACTGACAGACAGTCAGTCGGTTAGTCAAGACAGACAGACAGACAGACAGTCAGTCAAGACAGACAGACAGACAGACAGTCAGACAAGACAGACAAACCGACAGAAAGTCAGTCAATTAGTCAAGGCAGACAGACAGTCAGTCAACACAAAAAAAGACAGACAGTCAGTCAAGGCAGACAGACAGACAGTTAGTCAGGACAGACATACAGACAGTCTGTCAAGACAGACAGACAGACAGTCAGTCAAGACAGAAAGACAGACATACAGTCAGTTAAGACAGACATACAGACAGACAGACAGAGAGACAGTCAATCAGTCAAGACAGACAGACAGACAGTCAAACGGACAGACAGACAGACAGTCAGTCAAGACAAACAGACAGACAGACATTCAGTCAGTTAGTCAAGACAGACAGACAGTCAGTCAACACAGACAGAAAGACAGACAGTTAGCCAGTTAGTCAAGACAGACAGACAGACAGACAGTCAGTTAAGACAGACAGACAGAAATATAGTCAGTCAAGACAGACATGCAGACAGACAGACAGTCAGTAAAGACAGACAGACAGTCAGTCAAGACAAACAGACAGTCAGTCAAGACAGACAGACAGTCAAGACAAAAAGACAGACAGACAGTCAGTCAAGAAAGACATACAGACAGACAGTCAGACAGAAAGACAGTCAGACAGACAGACAGACAGACAGACTGATAGACAGACAGACAGACAGTCAGTCAAGACAGACAGTCAATGAAGACAGACAGGCAGTCAAGACAGACAGACAGACAGACCGTCAGTCAACACAGACAGACAGACCGTCAGTCAACACAGACAGACAGACAGACCGTCAGTAAACACAGACAGACAGTCAAGACAGAAAGACAGACAGACGGACAGTCAGGTAAGACAAACAGACAGTCAGACAAGCCAGACATACAGACAAACAGACAGACAGTCAGTCGAGAAAGACAGAGAGACAGTCATTCAGTCAGTCAAGACAGACAGACAGACAGTCAGTCAAGACAAACAGACAGACAGTCAGTCAAGACGGACAGACAGAAAGGTAGCCAGTTAGTCAAGACCGACAGATAGACAGACACTCAGTCAAGACAGACAGACGGACAGTCAGTCAAGACAGACAGTCAGTCAAGACAGAAAGACAGACAGACGGACAGTCAGGTAAGACAAACAGACAGTCAGACAAGCCAGACATACAGACAAACAGACAGACAGTCAGTCGAGAAAGACAGAGAGACAGTCATTCAGTCAGTCAAGACAGACAGACAGACAGTCAGTCAAGACAAACAGACAGACAGTCAGTCAAGACGGACAGACAGAAAGGTAGCCAGTTAGTCAAGACAGACAGACAGACAGACAGTCAGTAAAGACAGACAGACAGACAGACAGTCAGTCAAGACGGACAGACAGACAGGCAGACAGTCAGTCAAGACAGACAGACAGATAGTCAGTCAGTTAGTCTAGACAGACAGACAGTCAGTCAACCAGTCAGACAGACCGACAGACAGTCAAAACAGACAGACAGACAGTCAGTCAAGACAAACACACAAACAGACAGTCAATCAGTTAGTCAAGACAGACAGACAGTCAGTCAACACAGACAGACAGACAGACAGTTAGCCAGTTAGTCAAGACAGACAGACAGTCAGTCAAGACAGACAGACAGACAGACTGTCAGTCAAAACGGACAGACCGACAGACAGACAGTCAGTCAAGACAGACAGACAGACAGACAGTCATTCAAAACAAAAAGACAGACAGACAGACAGTCAGTCAAGACAGTCAGACAGACAGACAGTCAGTCAAGACAGACAGACAGACAGTAAGTCCACACAGACAGACTGACAGACAGTCAGTCAGTTAGTCAAGACAGACAGACAGACAGACAGTCAGTCAAGACAGACAGACAGACAGACAGTCAGTCAAGACAGACAAACCGACAGAAAGTCAGTCAGTTAGTCAAGGCAGACAGAAAGTCAGTCAATACAGAACTGACAGATAGACAGTCAGTCAAGACAGACAGACAGACAGTTAGTCAGGACAGACATACAGACAGTCAGTCAAGTCAGACAGACAGTCAGTCAAGACAGACAGACAGACAGTCAGTCAAGACAGACAGACAGACAGTCAGTCAAGACAGAAAGACAGACCTACAGTCAGTCAAGACAGACATACAGACAGACAGACAGAGAGACAGTCAATCAGTCAAGACAGATAGAAAGACAGACGGTCAAGACGGACAGACAGACAGACAGTCAGTCAAGACAAATAGACAGACAGACAGTCAGTCAGTTAGTCGAGACAAACAGACAGACAGACAGTCAGTCAACACAGACAGACAGACAGACAGTTAGCCAGTTAGTCAAGACAGACAGACAGACAGACAGTTAGCCAGGTAGTCAAGACAGACAGACAGACAGACAGTCAGTCAAGACAGACAGACAGAAATATAGTCAGTCAAGACAGACATGCGGACAGACAGACAGTCAGTAAAGACAGACAGACCGTCAGTTAAGACAGACAGACAGTCAGTCAAGACAGACAGTCAAGACAGAAAGATAGACAGAAAGTCAGTCAAGACAGATATAAAAACAGACAGACAGTCAGACAGAAAGACAGACAGACAGACAGACAGACAGTCAGTCAAGACAGACAGTCAGTCAAGGCAGACAGGCAGTCAAGACAGACAGACAGACAGACCGTCAGTCAACACAGACAGACAGACAGACCGCCAGTCAACACAGACAGACAGACAGACAGTCAGTCAGTTAGTCAAGACAAACAGATAGACAGACACTCAGTCAAGACAGACAGACAGACGGTCAGTCAAGACAGACAAACAGACAGCCAGTCAAGACGAACAGACAGTAATAGAGACAGTCAGTCAAGACAGACAGACAGACAGACGGACAGTCAGGTAAGACAGACGGACAGTCAGACAAGCAAGACATACAGACAAACAGACAGAGAGTCAGTCGAGAAAGACAGACAGACAGTCATTCAGTCAGTCAAGAAAGACAGACAGACAGACAGTCAGTAAAGACAGACAGACAGACAGACAGACCGTCAAGACAGACAGACAGACAGTCAAGACAGACAGAAGGTCAGTCAAGACAGAAAGACAGACATACGGTCAGTCAAGACAGACATACAGACAGACAGACAGAGAGACAGTCAATCAGTCAAGACAGACAGACAGACAGATCGTCAAGACGGACAGACAGACAGACAATCAGTCAAGACAGACAGACAGACAGTCAATCAAGACAGACAAACAGACAGTCAGTCAAGACGAACAGACAGACATACAGACAGTCAGTCAGGACAGACAGACAGACAGACAGACGGACAGTCAGGTAGGACAGAAAGACAGTCAGTCAAGCCAGACATACAGACAAACAGACAGACAGTCAGTTGTTATGGAGACATCCCATAGCACTTTGCTCTGCAATAGTCCTCCTAGTTATTCCCTCCCTCTTTCGCCTACTTTTCTATATATCTCTTCGGGAAGTTCAGATAGCTGAACAACATTCACCAAAGGTTGGGGGTCAGTTTTCTCGCCTACTGGAGCTTCTACCAGGCGGGATAACGCATCCACGAACCTCTCCTTGCCTGGCATGTAATCGACACGAAAAGTGTACTCCTGAAGCTCCAGGCAAATCCTAGCCAATTTTCAGTTAGGGCAGTCCATGAAAGGCAAGGCTTTCAAGGGCTGATGGTCCGTTCGGACCAGAAAGGGTTTAGACACTAAGTAGTGTCTATACTTCTTCACAAACTCCCAAAGGGCTACAGCTTCCCTTTTGGTCGTGGAATATCTTTGTTCGACTGGGGAAAGAACGCGACTAGCATATGCTATGGCTCTCTCTTGCCCATTCTGGACCTGAGAAAGGCAAGCGCCAAAGGCATCGACACATCAAATTTTAACTCTGCCTTTATTTCGTCTTTTATATTTGTATTGGTTTGGTTTGTGTGGTCAGGGTAAGGTCAGTAGGACTGAAGAACCCTGAACTAACTGAACAGAGAGTGGGCTTTGATTTTTCACACTTATTTGATTGCCCCCTCTGTCAGAAACCTGGGTTGCCGCGATGTTTTAGCTATCGATGGTATGTTGGTCGGTGGGGCTGGAATGGAAACATTGTAGAATCTTTTGCTGCCCGTACACCACTCTGCCCAAGGGGTGGGAGGTGTGTTATGGAGACATCCCATAGCACTTTTCTCTGCAATAGTCCTCCTAGTTATTCCCTCCCTCTATCGCCTACTTTTCTATATATCTCTTCGGTTTTCATCACCATCATTATTTTCCCGACATCGTGACAATAGGTCACTCGGTCTTTATCCGCTAGCTCCAGTTAGCTGCTGGCTAATCTGAGGTCAGGCTTTGATCAATTTCATTCTAAGTATTCTGGTTACGGAATGAGTCCGCAGCCAGAACAGTTCTCTTGGATTCTTGGTCCAAGCAGGACCTCTCTGTATTTAAATTTATGGTAAGGACAAGTTTATGTATTTAGTTAGGGACCCATTAGTGCTGTATTATTTATGTCTACTCTTGTACATGATTTGCCGTACGAGTAAATTAACTATTGACGTTATGGTCCATCTCGGCTAGTAGGCCTCGGGCTTGACTGGATATGTAAATTCCAGCTTCGCTAGGATGTGTGAACCAGCTTGATTAGGGATTTCTGGATTGACTGCGGCTGAGCTATAGAATTCCCTGAGACTTTCCCTTGTTTGTTTTGTTCGGTTTCCTGACTGGTCCTGGGGCTAGTGGGCACCTATGGTGTCAGAATGTCTTCAGCCCACACCCCAGGAACCATTAACTTCATTAAACCTCGCCTCCTCTCGTCCATCGTCTCAACACAGTCGAGAAAGACAGACAGACAGTCAGTCAAGACGGACAGACAGAAAGTTAGCCAGATAGTCAAGACAGACAGACAGACAGACAGTCAGTAAAGACAGACAGACAGACAGACAGACCATCAAGACAGACAGACAGACAGTCAAGACAGACAGACAGTCAGTCAAGACAGAAAGACAGACATACAGTCAGTCAAGACAGACATACAGACAGAAAGACAGAGAGACAGTCAATCAGTCAAGACAGACAGACAGACAGACAGTCAAGACGGACAGACAAACAGACAGTCAGTCAAGACAAACAGACAGACAGACAGACAGTCAGTCAAGACAGACAGACAGACAAACAGTCAGTCAAGACAGACAGACCGACAGACAGACAGCCAGTCAAGAAAGACAGACAGACAGACAGTAAAGACAGACAAACAGACAGTCAGTCAAGACAGACATACAGACAGTCAGTAAAGACAGACAGACAGTCAGTCAAGACAGACAGACAGTCAGTCAAGACAGACAGACAGTCAGTCAAGACAGACAGACAGACAGACAGTCAGTCAAGACAGACATACATACAGACAGACAGACAGACAGCCAGTCAAGAAAGACAGACAGACAGACAGACCGACAGACAGACAGCCAGTCAAGAAAGACAGACAGACAGACAGTAAAGACAGACAAACAGACAGTCAGTCAAGACAGACATACAGACAGTCAGTAAAGACAGACAGACAGTCAGTCAGTCAAGACAGACAGACAGTCAGTCAAGACAGACAGACAGTCAGTCAAGACAGACAGACAGTCAAGAAAGAAAGACAGACAGACAGTCAGTCAAGACAGACATACATACAGACAGACAGACAGACAGTCAGACAGACAGACAGTCAGTCAAGACAAACAGACAGACAGACAGACAGTCAGTCAAGACAGACAGCCGAGACAAACAGACAGTCAAGACAGACAGACCGACAGACAGACAGCCAGTCAAGAAAGACAGACAGACAGACAGTCAGTCAAAACAAACAAACAGACAAACAGACAGTCGGTCAAGACAGTCAGACAGACAGACAGTCGGTCAAGACAGTCAGACAGACAGACAGTCAGTCAAGACAAACAGACAGACAGACAGACAGACAGTCAGTCAAGACAGACAGACAGACAGACAGTCAGTCAAGACAAACAGACAGTAAGTCCACACAGACAGACTGACAGACAGTCAGTCAGTTAGTCAAGACAGACAGACAGACAGACAGTCAGTCAAGACAGACAGACAGACAGACAGTCAGTCAAGACAGACATACAGACAGACAGACAGAAATATAGTCAGTCAAGACAGACATGCAGACAGAAACACAGTCAGTAAAGACAGACAGACAGTCAGTCAAGACAGACAGACAGTCAGTCAAGACAGACAGACAGTCAGTCAAGACAGACAGACAGTCAAGAAAGAAAGACAGACAGACAGTCAGTCAAGACAGACATACATACAGACAGACAGACAGACAGTCAGACAGACAGACAGTCAGTCAAGACAAACAGACAGACAGACAGACAGTCAGTCAAGACAGACAGCCGAGACAAACAGACAGTCAAGACAGACAGACCGACAGACAGACAGCCAGTCAAGAAAGACAGACAGACAGACAGTAGGTCAAAACAAATAGACAGACAGACAGACAGACAGTCGGTCAAGACAGTCAGACAGACAGACAGTCGGTCAAGACAGTCAGACAGACAGACAGTCAGTCAAGACAAACAGACAGACAGACAGACAGACAGTCAGTCAAGACAGACAGACAGACAGACAGTCAGTCAAGACAAACAGACAGTAAGTCCACACAGACAGACTGACAGACAGACAGACAGAAATATAGTCAGTCAAGACAGACATGCAGACAGAAAGACAGTCAGTAAAGACAGACAGACAGTCAGTCAAGACAGACAGACAGTCAGTCAAGACAGACAGACAGACAGACAGTCAACACAGAAAGACAGACAGACAGTCATTCACTTTGTCAACTCAGACAGACAGACAATCAGTCAGTCGAGACAAACAGACAGACAGACATTCCGTAAAGACAGACAGACAGACAGTCAGTCAAGACAGACAGACAGACAGTCATTCAGGACAGACATACAGACAGTCAGTCAAGACAGACAGACAGTCAGTCAAGACAGACAGACAGACAGTCAGTCAAGATAGACAAACAGACAGAAAGTTATCCAGTTAGTCAAGACAGACAGACAGACAGACAGTCAGACAGTCTCGACTGACTGATTGTCTGTCTGTCTGAGTTGACAAAGTGAATGACTGTCTGTCTGTCTTTCTGTGTTGACTGTCTGTCTGTCTGTCTGTCTGGACTGACTGTCTGTCTGTCTTGACTGACTGTCTGTCTGTCTTGACTGACTATATTTCTGTCTGTCTGTCTGTATGTCTGTCTTGACTGACTGTCTGTCTGTCTGTCTGTCTTGACTGACTGTCTGTCAGACAGACAGACAGTAAGGACAGACAGACAGTCAGTCAAGACAGAAAGACAGACATACAGTCAGTCAAGACAGACACAAAGACAGACAGACAGAAATATAGTCAGTCAAGACAGACATGCAGACAGAAAGACAGTCAGTAAAGACAGACAGACAGTCAGTCAAGACAGACAGACAGTCAGTCAAGACAGACAGACAGTCAGTCAAGACAGACAGACAGACAGAAAGTCAAGACAGAAAGACAGACAGACAGTCAGTCAAGACAGACATACAGACAGACAGTCAGACAGTCAGACAGAAAGACAGTAAAGACAGACAGACAGACAGACAGTCAGTCAAGACAGACAGTCAGTCAAGACCGACAGTCAGTCAAGACAGACAGTCAGTCAAGACAGACAGACAGACAGACCGTCAGTCAACACAGACAGACAGACAGTCAGTCAGTTAGTCAAGACAGACAGACAGACAGACAGACAGTCAGTCAAGACAGACAGACAGTCAATACAGACAGACAGACCGACCGTCAGTCAACACAGACAGACAGACAGACAGACAGACAGTAAGTCAAGACAACAGACAGAAAGAAAGTCAGTCAAGACAGACAGACAGTCAAGACAGACAGACAGACAGATTGTCAGTCAACACAGACAGACAGACAGACAGTCAGTCAGTTAGTCAAGACAGACAGACACTCAGTCAAGACAGACAGACAGACAGACCGTCAGTCAACACAGACAGACAGACAGACAGTTAGTCAGTTAGTCAAGACAGACAGACAGACAGACACTCAGTCAAGACAGACAGACAGTCGTTCAAGACAAACAGACAGTAAGTCCACACAGACAGACAGTCAGTCAGTTAGTCAGGACAGACAGACAGACAGACAGTGAGTCAAGACAGACAGACAGACAGAAAGTCAGTCAAGACAGACAGACAGACAGTCAGTCAAGAGAGACAGACAGACAGACAGACAGACAGACAGACAGACAGACAGACAGACAGACAGACAGTCAGTCAAGACAACAGACAGAAAGAAAGTCAGTCAAGACAGACAGACAGTCAAGACAGACAGACCGTCAGTCAACACAGACAGACAGACAGACAGTCAGTCAGTTAGACAAGACAGACAGACAGACAGACACTCAGTCAAGACAGACAGACAGACAGACAGACAGACAGACAGTCAGTCAAGACAGACAGACAGACAGACAGTCGGTCAAGACAGACAGACAGATAGACAGTCAAGACGGACAGACAGACAGACAGTCAGTCAAGACAAACAGACAGACAGACAGTCAGTCAGTTAGTCAAGTCAGACAGACAGTCAGTCAACAACAGTCAGTCAAGACAGACGGACAGACATACAGTCAGTCAAGACAGACAGACAGACAGACAGACAGTCAGTAAAGACAGACAGACAGTCAGTCAAGACAGACAGACAGTCAGTCAAGACAGACAGACAATCAGTCAAGACAGACAGACAGTCAGTCAAGACAGACAGACAGTCAAGACAGAAAGACAGACAGACAGTCAGTCAAGACAGACATACATACAGACAGTCAGACAGACAGTCAGACAGACAGACAGTCAGTCAAGACAGACAGACCGACAGACAGTCAGTCAAGACAGACAAACCGACAGACAGTCAGTCAAGACAGACAGACCGACAGACAGACAGTCAGTCGAGACAGACAGACAGACAGACAGTCAGTCAAAACAAACAGACAGACAGAAAGACAGTCAGTCAAGACAGTCAGACAGACAGACAGTCAGTCAAGACAAACACACGAACAGACAGTAAGTCCACACAGACAGACTGACAGACAGTCAGTCAGTTAGTCAAGACAGACAGACAGAAAGACAGTCAGTCAAGACAGACAGACAGACAGACAGTCAGTAAGTTAGTCAAGGCAGAGAGACAGTCAGTCAACTCAGAAAGACAGACAGACAGTCATTTACTTAGTCAAGTCAGACAGACAGACAGTCAAGACAGACAGACAGACAGACCGTCAGTCAACACAGACAGACAGACAGACAGTCAGTCAGTTAGTCAAGACAGACAGATAGACAGACACTCAGTCAAGACAGACAGTCAGTCAAGACAGACAAACAGACAGTCAGTCAAGACGATCAGACAGACATACAGACAGTCACTCAAGACAGACAGACAGACAGACGGACAGACAGTCAGTCGAGAAAGTCCGACAGACAGTCATTCAGTCAGTCAAGACATTCAGACAGACAGTCAGTCAAGACAAAAAGACAGACAGTCAGTCAAGACGGACAGACAGACAGGCAGACAGTCAGTCAAGACAGACAGACAGACAGACAGATAGTCAGTCAGTTAGTCTAGACAGACAGGCAGTCAGTCGACCAGTCAGACAGACAGACAGACAGACAGTCAGTCAAGACAGACAGACAGACAGTAAGTCAAGACAGACAGACAGACAGTCAGTTGGTCAAGGCAGACAGACAGTCAGTCAACACAGAAAGATAGACAGACAGTCAGTCAACAAAGACAGACAGACAGACCGTCAGTCAACACAGACAGACAGACAGACAGTCAGTCAGTTAGTCAAGACAGACAGATAGACAGACACTCAGTCAAGACAGACAGACAGACAGACAGTCAGTCAAGACAGACAAACAGACAGTCAGTCAAGACGAACAGACGTCAGACATACAGACATTCAGTCAAGAAAGACAGACAGACAGACGGACAGTCAGGTAAGACAGACAGACAGTAAGTCAAGCCAGACATACAGACAAACAGACAGACAGTCAGTCGAGAAAGACAGACAGACAGTCATTCAGTCAGTCAAGACAGAGAGACAGACAGACAGTTAGCCAGTTAGTCAAGACAGACAGACAGAAAGACAGTCAGTCAAGACAGACAGACAGACATATAGTCAGCCAAGACAGACATACAGACAGACAGACAGTCAGTAAAGACAGACAGACATTCAGTCAAGACAGACAGACAGAAATATACTCAGTCAAGACAGACATGCAGACAGACAGACAGTCAGTAAAGACAGACAGACAGTCAGTCAAGACAGACAGACAGTCAGTAAAGACAGACAGACAGACAGACAGTCAAGACAGAAAGACAGACAGACAGTCAGTCAAGACAGACATACAGACAGACAGTCAGACAGAAAGACAGTCAGACACACAGACAGACAGACTGACAGACAAACAGACAGACAGTCAGTCAAGACAGACAGTCAGTCAAGACAGACAGGCAGTCTAGACAGACAGACAGACAGACCGTCAGTCAACACAGACAGACCGTCAGTCAACACAGACAGATAGACAGACCGTCAGTAAACACAGACACACAGACAGACAATCAGTCAGTTAGTCAAGACAGACAGATAGACAGACACTCAGTCAAGAAAGACAGACAGACAGTCAGTCAAGACAGACAGTCAGTCAAGACGAATAGACAGACAGTCAGTCAAGACAGACAGACAGACAGACAGACGGACAGTCAGGTAAGACAGACAGACAGTCAGACAAGCCAGACATACAGACAAACAACCAGACAGTCAGTCGAGAAAGACAGACAGAAAGACAGTCAGTCAAGACAGACAGACAGACATATAGTCAGCCAAGACAGACATACAGACAGACAGACAGTCAAGACAGACAGACAGAAAGACAGTCAGTCAAGACAGACAGACAGACATATAGTCAGCCAAGACAGACATACAGACAGACAGACAGTCAGTAAAGACAGACAGACAGTCAGTCAAGACAGACAGACAGAAATATAGTCAGTCAAGACAGACAGACAGACAGTCAGTAAAGACAGACAGACAGTCAGTCAAGACAGACAGACAGTCAGTCAAGACAGACTGACAGACAGACAGTCAAGACAGAAAGACAGACAGACAGTCAGTCAAGACAGACATACAGACAGACAGTCAGACAGAAAGACAGTCAGACACACAGACAGACAAACTGACAGACAAACAGACAGACAGTCAGTCAAGACAGACAGTCAGTCAAGACAGACAGTCAGTCAAGCCAGACAGGCAGTCTAGACAGACAGACAGACAGACCGTCAGTCAACACAGACAGATAGACAGACCGTCAGTAAACACAGACACACAGACAGACAATCAGTCAGTTAGTCAAGACAGACAGATAGACAGACACTCAGTCAAGACAGACAGACAGACAGTCAGTCAAGACAGACAGTCAGTCAAGACGAATAGACAGACAGTCAGTCAAGACAAACAGACAGACAGTCAGTCAAGACGGACAGACAGAAAGTTAGCCAGTTAGTCAAGACAGACAGACAGACAGACAGTCAGTAAAGACAGACAGACCGACAGACAGACAGTCAGTCAAGACGGACAGACAGACAGGCAGACAGTCAGTCAAGACAGACAGATAGATAGTCAGTCAGTTAGTCTAGACAGACAGACAGTCACTCAACCAGTCAGAAAGACAGACAGACAGTCAAGACAGACAGACAGACAACCAGTCAAGACAAACACACACACAGACAGTCAGTCAGTTAGTCAAGACAGACAGACAGTCAGTCAACATAGACAGACAGACAGACAGTTAGCCAGTTAGTCGAGACAGACAGACAGTCAGTCAAGACAGACAGATAAACATATAGTCAGTCAAGACAGACATACAGACAGACAGACAGTCAGTCAAGACAGACAGACAGTTAGCCAGTTAGTCGAGACAGACAGACAGACAGACAGTCAGTCAAGACAGACAGATAAACATATAGTCAGTCAAGACAGACATACAGACAGACAGACAGTCAGTCAAGACAGACAGACAGACAGACAGTCAAGACAGAAAGACAGACAGACAGTCAGTCAAGACAGACATACATACAGACAGACAGACAGACAGACAGTTAGACAGACAGACAGTCAGTCAAGACAAACAGACAGACAGTCTGCCAAGACAGACAAACAGACAGACAGTCAGTCAAGACAGACAGACCGACAGACAGACAGTCAGTCAAGACAGACAGACAGTCATTCAAAACAAACAGACAGACAGACAGACAGTCAGTCAAGACAGTCAGACAGACAGACAGTCAGTCAAGACAGACAGACAGACAGTAAGTCCACACAGACAGACTGACAGACAGTCAGTCAGTTATTCAAGACAGACAGACAGACAGACAGTCAGTCAGTTATTCAAGACAGACAGACAGACAGACAGTCAGTCAAGACAGACAGACAGACAGACAGTCAGTCAAGACAGACAAACCGACAGAAAGTCAGTCAGTTAGTCAAGGCAGACAGACAGTCAGTCAACACAGAACTGACAGATAGACAGTCAGTCAAGACAGACAGACAGACAGTTAGTCAGGACAGAAATACAGACAGTCAGTCAAGACAGACAGACAGTCAGTCAAGACAGACAGACAGTCAGTCAAGACAGACAAACAGACAATCAGTCAAGACAGAAAGACAGACATACAGTCAGTCAAGACAGACATACAGACAGACAGACAGAGAGACAGTCAATCAGTCAAGACAGACAGACAGACAGACAGTCAAGACAGACAGACAGACAGACAGTCAGTCAAGACAAACAGACAGACAGACAGTCATTCAGTTAGTCAAGACAGACAGACAGACATACAGTCAGTCAACACTGACAGAAAGACAAACAGTTAGCCAGTTAGTCAAGACAGACAGACAGACAGACAGTCATTCAACACAGACAGACAGAAATATAGTCAGTCAAGACAGACATGCAGACAGACAGACAGTCATTAAAGACAGACAGACCGTCAGTCAAGACAGACAGACAGTCAGTCAAGACAGACAGACAGTCAGTCAAGACAGACTGACAGTCAGTCAAGACACACAGACAGTCAGTCAAGACAGACAGACAGACAGACAGTCAAGACAGAAAGACAGACAGACAGTCAGTCAAGACAGACATACAGACAGACAGACAGTCAGACAGAAAGACAGTCAGACAGACAGACAGACAGACAGACAGTCAGTCAACACAGACAGTCAGTCAAGACAGACAGTCAGTCAAGATAGACAGACAGTCAAGACAGACAGGCAGACAGACCGTCAGTCAACACAGACAGACCGACAGACCGTCAGTCAACACAGACAGACAGACAGACAGTCAGTCAGTTAGTCAAGACAAACAGATAGACACAGAACTGACAGATAGACAGTCAGTCAAGACAGACAGACAGACAGTTAGTCAGTCAAGACAGACAGACAGAAATATAGTCAGTCAAGACAGACATGCAGACAGACAGACAGTCATTCAAGACAGACAGACAGTCAGTCGAGACAGAAAGACAGACAGACAGTCAAGACAGAAAGACAGACAGACAGTCAGTCAAGACAGACATACAGACAGACAGACAGTCAGACAGAAAGACAGTCAGACAGACAGACAGACAGTCAGTCAAGACAGACAGTCAGTCAAGACAGACAGACAGTCAAGACAGACAGGCAGACAGACCGTCAGTCAACACAGACAGACAGACAGACCGTCAGTCAACACAGACAGACAGACAGACAGTCAGTCAGTTAGTCAAGACAAACAGATAGACAGACACTCAGTCAAGACAGACAGACAGACAGACAGTCAAGACAGACAGTCAAGACAGCGAGACAGTCAGTCAAGACAGACAGACAGTCAGTCAAGACAGACAGACAGTCAGTCAAGACAGACAGACAGACAGACAGTCAAGTAAGAAAGACAGACAGACAGTCAGTCAAGACAGACATACATACAGACAGACAGACAGACAGACAGTCAGACAGACAGACAGTCAGTCAAGACAGTCAGACAGACAGACAGTCAGTCAAGACAAACAGACAGACAGACAGACAGTCAGTCACGACAGACAGACAGACAGACAGACAGTCAGTCAAGACAAACAGACAGACATACAGACAGTAAGTCCACACAGACAGACTGACAGACAGTCAGTCGGTTAGTCAAGACAGACAGACAGACAGACAGTTAGTCAAGACAGACAGACAGTCAGTCAACACAGACAGACAGACAGACAGACAGTTAGCCAGTTAGTCAAGACAGACAGACAGACAGACAGACAGAGAGACAGTCAATCAGTCAAGACAGACAGGCAGACAGACAGTCAAGACAGACAGACAGACAGACAGTCAGTCAAGACAAACAGACAGACAGACAGTCAGTCAGTTAGTCAAGACAGACAGACAGACAGACAGTCAGTCAACACAGACAGAAAAACAGACAGTTAGCCAGTTAGTCAAGACAGACAGACAGACAGACAGTCAGTTAAGACAGACAGACAGAAATATAGTCAGTCAAGACAGACATGCAGACAGACAGACAGTCAGTAAAGACAGACAGACAGTCAGTCAAGACAGACAGACAATCAGTCAAGACAGACAGACAGTCAAGACAGACATACAGACATACAAAACCGACTGTTAGTCAAGACGAACAGACAGAAAGTTAGCCAGTTAGTCAAGACAGACAGACAGACAGACAGACAGACAGTCAGTAAAGACAGACAGACAGACCGTCAAGACAGACAGACAGTCAGTCAAGACGGACAGACAGACAGGCAGACAGTCAGTCAAGACAGACAGACAGATAGTCAGTCAACCAGTCAGACAGACAGACAGACAGTCAAGACAGACAGACAGACAGTCAGTCAAGACAAACACACAAACAGAAAGTCAGTCAGTTAGTCGAGACAGACAGACAAGCAGTCAAGACAGACAGACAGTCAGTCAAGACAGACAGACAGTCAAGACAGAAAGACAGACAGACAGTCAGTCAAGAAAGACATACAGACAGACAGTCAGACAGAAAGACAGTCAGACAGACAGACAGACAGACAGACTGACAGACAGACAGTCAGTCAGTTAGTCAAGACCGACAGATAGACAGACACTCAGTCAAGACAGACAGACAGACAGTCAGTCAAAACAGACAATCAGTCAAGACGAATAGACAGGCATACAGACAGTCAGTCAAGACAGACAGAAAGACAGACGGACAGTAAGGTAAGACAGACAGACAGTCAGACAAGCCAGACATACAGACAAACAGACAGACAGTCAGTCGAGAAAGACAGAGAGACAGTCATTCAGTCAGTCAAGACAGACAGACAGACAGTCAGTCAAGACAAACAGACAGACAGTCAGTCAAGACGGACAGACAGAAAGGTAGCCATTTAGTCAAGACAGACAGACAGACAGACAGTCAGTAAAGACAGACAGACAGACAGACAGTCAGTCAAGACGGACAGACAGACAGGCAGACAGTCAGTCAAGACAGACAGACAGATAGTCAGTCAGTTAGTCTAGACAGACAGACAGTCAGTCAACCAGTCAGACAGACCGACAGACAGTCAAGACAGACAGACAGACAACCAGTCAAGACAAACACACACACAGACAGTCAGTCAGTTAGTCAAGACAGACAGACAGTCAGTCAACACAGACAGACAGTTAGCCAGTTAGTCAAGACAGACAGACAGTCAGTCAAGACAGACACACAGACAGACTGTCAGTCAAGACGGACAGACCGACAGACAGACAGTCAGTCAAGACAGACAGACAGACAGACAGTCATTCAAAACAAAAAGACAGACAGACAGACAGTCAGTCAAGACAGTCAGACAGACAGACAGTCAGTCAAGACAGACAGACAGACAGTAAGTCCACACAGACAGACTGACAGACAATCAGTCAGTTAGTCAAGACAGACAGACAGACAGACAGTCAGTCAAGACGGACAGACAGACAGACAGTCCGTCAAGACAGACAGACAGTCAGTCAAGACAGACAGACAGACAGTCAGTCAAGACAGAAAGACAGACATACAGTCAGTCAAGACAGACATACAGACAGACAGACAGAGAGACAGTCAATAAGTCAAGACAGATAGACAGACAGACAGTCAAGACGGACAGACAGACAGACAGTCAGTCAGGACAAACAGACAGACAGACAGTCAGTCAGTTAGTCAAGACAAACAGACATACAGACAGTCCGTAAAGACAGACAGACAGTCAGTCAAGACAGACAGACAGACAGTCAGTCAAGACAGAAAGACAGACATACAGTCAGTCAAGACAGACATACAGACAGACAGACAGAGAGACAGTCAATCAGTCAAGACATATAGACAGACAGACAGTCAAGACGGACAGACAGACAGACAGTCAGTCAAGACAAACAGACAGACAGACAGTCAGTCAGTTAGTCAAGACAAACAGACAGACAGACAGTCAGTCAATACAGAACTGACAGATAGACAGTCAGTCAAGACAGACTTTCAGACAGTTAGTCAGGACAGACATACAGACAGTCCGTCAAGACAGACAGACAGTCAGTCAAGACAGACAGACAGTCAATCAGTCAAGACAGAAAGACAGACAGTCAGTCAATACAGAACTGACAGATAGACAGTCAGTAAAGACAGACAGACCGTCAGTCAAGACAGACAGACAGTCAGTCAAGACAGACAGACAGACAGACAGTCAAGACAGAAAGATAGACAGAAAGTCAGTCAAGACAGATTTAAAGACAGACAGACAGTCAGACAGAAAGACAGACAGACAGACAGACAGACAGTCAGTCAAGACAGACAGTCAGTCAAGACAGACAGACAGTCAAGACAGACAGACAGACAGTCAGTCAAGACAAACACACAAACAGAAAGTCAGTCAGTTAGTCGAGACAGACAGACAAGCAGTCAAGACAGACAGACAGTCAGTCAAGACAGACAGACAGTCAAGACAGAAAGACAGACAGACAGTCAGTCAAGAAAGACATACAGACAGACAGTCAGACAGAAAGACAGTCAGACAGACAGACAGACAGACAAACTGACAGACAGACAGTCAGTCAGTTAGTCAAGACCGACAGATAGACAGACACTCAGTCAAGACAGACAGACAGACAGTCAGTCAAAACAGACAATCAGTCAAGACGAATAGACAGGCATACAGACAGTCAGTCAAGACAGACAGAAAGACAGACGGACAGTCAGGTAAGACAGACAGACAGTCAGACAAGCCAGACATACAGACAAACAGACAGACAGTCAGTCGAGAAAGACAGAGAGACAGTCATTCAGTCAGTCAAGACAGACAGACAGACAGTCAGTCAAGACAAACAGACAGACAGTCAGTCAAGACGGACAGACAGAAAGGTAGCCATTTAGTCAAGACAGACAGACAGACAGACAGTCAGTAAAGACAGACAGACAGACAGACAGTCAGTCAAGACGGACAGACAGACAGGCAGACAGTCAGTCAAGACAGACAGACAGATAGTCAGTCAGTTAGTCTAGACAGACAGACAGTCAGTCAACCAGTCAGACAGACCGACAGACAGTCAAGACAGACAGACAGACAACCAGTCAAGACAAACACACACACAGACAGTCAGTCAGTTAGTCAAGACAGACAGACAGTCAGTCAACACAGACAGACAGTTAGCCAGTTAGTCAAGACAGACAGACAGTCAGTCAAGACAGACACACAGACAGACTGTCAGTCAAGACGGACAGACCGACAGACAGACAGTCAGTCAAGACAGACAGACAGACAGACAGTCATTCAAAACAAAAAGACAGACAGACAGACAGTCAGTCAAGACAGTCAGACAGACAGACAGTCAGTCAAGACAGACAGACAGACAGTAAGTCCACACAGACAGACTGACAGACAATCAGTCAGTTAGTCAAGACAGACAGACAGACAGACAGTCAGTCAAGACGGACAGACAGACAGACAGTCCGTCAAGACAGACAGACAGTCAGTCAAGACAGACAGACAGACAGTCAGTCAAGACAGAAAGACAGACATACAGTCAGTCAAGACAGACATACAGACAGACAGACAGAGAGACAGTCAATAAGTCAAGACAAATAGACAGACAGACAGTCAAGACGGACAGACAGACAGACAGTCAGTCAGGACAAACAGACAGACAGACAGTCAGTCAGTTAGTCAAGACAAACAGACATACAGACAGTCCGTAAAGACAGACAGACAGTCAGTCAAGACAGACAGACAGACAGTCAGTCAAGACAGAAAGACAGACATACAGTCAGTCAAGACAGACATACAGACAGACAGACAGAGAGACAGTCAATCAGTCAAGACATATAGACAGACAGACAGTCAAGACGGACAGACAGACAGACAGTCAGTCAAGACAAACAGACAGACAGACAGTCAGTCAGTTAGTCAAGACAAACAGACAGACAGACAGTCAGTCAATACAGAACTGACAGATAGACAGTCAGTCAAGACAGACTTTCAGACAGTTAGTCAGGACAGACATACAGACAGTCCGTCAAGACAGACAGACAGTCAGTCAAGACAGACAGACAGACAGTCAGTCAAGACAGAAAGACAGACATACAGTCAGTCAAGACAGACATACAGACAGACAGACAGAGAGACAGTCAATCAGTCAAGACAGACAGACAGACAGTCAGTCAATACAGAACTGACAGATAGACAGTCAGTAAAGACAGACAGACCGTCAGTCAAGACAGACAGACAGTCAGTCAAGACAGACAGACAGACAGACAGTCAAGACAGAAAGATAGACAGAAAGTCAGTCAAGACAGATTTAAAGACAGACAGACAGTCAGACAGAAAGACAGACAGACAGACAGACAGACAGTCAGTCAAGACAGACAGTCAGTCAAGACAGACAGACAGTCAAGACAGACAGACAGACAGACCGTCAGTCAACATAGACAGACAGACAGACCGCCAGTCAACACAGACAGACAGACAGACAGTCAGTCAGTTAGTCAAGACAAACAGATAGACAGACACTCAGTCAAGACAGACAGACAGACGGTCAGTCAAGACAGACAAACAGACAGCCAGTCAAGACGAACAGACAGAAATACAGACAGTCAGTCAAGACAGACAGACAGACAGACGGACAGTCAGGTAAGACAGACGGACAGTCAGACAAGCCAGACATACAGACAAACAGACAGAGAGTCAGTCGAGAAGGACAGACAGACAGTCATTCAGTCAGTCAAGACAGACAGACAGACAGACAGTCAGTAAAGACAGACAGACAGACAGACAGACCGTCAAGACAGACAGACAAACAGTCAAGACAGACAGACAGTCAGTCAAGACAGAAAGACAGACATACGGTCAGTCAAGACAGACATACAGACAGACAGACAGAGAGACAGTCAATCAGTCAAGACAGACAGACAGACAGATAGTCAAGACGGACAGACAGACAGACAGTCAGTCAAGACAGACAGACAGACAGTCAATCAAGACAGACAAACAGACAGTCAGTCAAGACAGACAGACAGACAGACAGACGGACAGTCAGGTAAGACAGAAAGACAGTCAGTCAAGCCAGACATACAGACAAACAGACAGACAGTCAGTTGTTATGGAGACATCCCATAGCATTTTGCTCTGCAATAGTCCTCCTAGTTATTCCCTCCCTCTTTCGCCTACTTTTCTATATATCTCTTCGGGAAGTTCAGATAGCTGAACAACATTCACCAAAGGTTGGGGGTCAGTTTTCTCGCCTACTGGAGCTTCTACCAGGCGGGATAACGCATCCACGAACATCTCCTTGCCTTGCATGTAATCGACACGAAAAGTGTACTCCTGAAGCTCCAGGCAAATCCTAGCCAATTTTCAGTTAGGGCAGTCCATGAAAGGCAAGGCTTTCAAGGGCTGATGGTTCGTTCGGACCAGAAAGGGTTTAGACACTAAGTAGTGTCTATACTTCTTCACAAACTCCCAAAGGGCTACAGCTTCCCTTTTGGTCGTGGAATATCTTTGTTCGACCGGGGAAAGAACGCGACTAGCATATGCTATGGCTCTCTCTTGCCCATTCTGGACCTGAGAAAGGCAAGCGCCAAAGGCATCGACACATCAAATTTTAACTCTGCCTTTATTTCGTCTTTTATATTTGTATTGGTTTGGTTCGTGTGGTCAGGGTAAGGTCAGTAGGACTGAAGAATCCTGAACTAACTGAACAGAGAGTGGGCTTTGATTTTTCACACTTATTTGATTGCCCCCTCTGTCAGAAACCTGGGTTGCCGCGATGTTTTAGCTATCGATGGTATTTTGGTCGGTGGGGCTGGAATGGAAACATTGTAGAATCTTTTGCTGCCCGTACACCACTCTGCCCAAGGGGGGGGGGGAGGTGTGTTATGGAGACATCCCATAGCACTTTGCTCTGCAATAGTCCTCCTAGTTATTCCCTCCCTCTATCGCCTACTTTTCTATATATCTCTTCGGTTTTCATCACCATCATTATTTTCCCGACATCGTGACAATAGGTCACTCGGTCTTTATCCGCTAGCTCGAGTTAGCTGCTGGCTAATCTGAGGTCAGGCTTTGATCAATTTCATTCTAAGTATTCTGGTTACGGAATGAGTCCGCAGCCAGAACAGTTCTATTTGATTCTTGGTCCAAGCAGGACCTCTCTGTATTATAATTTATGGTAAAGACAAGTTTATATATTTAGTTAGGGACCCATTAGTGCTGTATTATTAATGTCTACTCTTGTACATGATTTGCCGTACGAGTAAATTAACTATTGACGTTATGGTCCATCTCGGCTAGTAGGCCTCGGGCTTGACTGGATATGTAAATTCCAGCTTCGCTAGGATGTGTGAACCAGCTTGATTAGGGATTTCTGGATTGACTGCGGCTGAGCTATAGAATTCCCTGAGACTTTCCCTTGTCTCTTTTGTTCGGTTTCCTGACTGGTCCTGGGGCTAGTGGGCACCTACGGTGTCAGAATGTCTTCAGCCCACACCCCAGGAACCATTAGCTTCATTAAACCTCGCCTCCACTCGTCCATCCTCTCAACACAGTCGAGAAAGACAGACAGACAGTCATTCAGTCAGTCAAGACAGACAGACAGACAGTCAGTCAAGACAAACAGACAGACAGTCAGTCAAGACGGACAGACAGAAAGTTAGCCAGTTAGTCAAGACAGACAGACAGACAGTCAAGACCGACAGACAGTCAGTCAAGACAGAAAGACAGACATACAGTCAGTCAAGACAGACATATAGACAGAAAGACAGAGAGACAGTCAATCAGTCAAGACAGACAGACAGACAGACAGTCAAGACGGACAGACAAACAGACAGTCAGTCAAGACAAACAGACAGACAGACAGTCAGTCAGTTAGTCAAGACAGACAGACAGACAGACAGTCAGTTAACACAGACAGACAGACAGACAGTTTGCCAGTTAGTCAAGACAGACAGACAGACAGACAGTCAGTCAAGAAAGACAGACAGAAATATAGTCAGTCAAGACAGACAGTCAGTCAAGACGGACAGACAAAAAGTTAGCCAGTTAGTCAAGACAGACAGACAGACAGGCAGTCAGTAAAGACAGACAAACAGACAGACAGACCGTCAAGACAGACAGACAGACAGTCAAGACAGACAGACAGTCGGTCAAGACAGAAAGACAGACATACAGTCAGTCAAGACAGACAGACAGACCGTCAGTCAACACAGACAACACTGACAGTCAGTCAGTTAGTCAAGACAGACAGATAGACAGACACTCAGTCAAGACAGACAGACAGACATATAGACAGTCAGTCAAGACAGACAGACAGTCAAGACAGAAAGACAGACAGACAGTCAGTCAAGAAAGACATACTGACAGACAGTCAGACAGAAAGGCAGTCAGACAGACAGACAGACAGACAGACTGACAGACAGACAGTCAGTCAAGACAGACAGTCAGTCAAGACAGACAGTCAGTCAAGACAGACAGGCAGTCAAGACCGACAGACAGACAGACCGTCAGTCAACAAAGACAGACAGACCGTCAGTCAACACAGACAGACAGACAGACCGTCAGTAAACACAGACAGACAGACAGACAGTCAGTCAAGACAGACAAACAGACAGCCAGTCAAGACGAACAGACAGACATACAGACAGTCAGTCAAGAAAGACAGACAGACAGACAGACAGACAGTTAAGACAGACAGTCAGTCAAGACGAACAGACACACAGTCAGTCAAGACAGACAGACAGACGGACAGAAAGACAGACAGTTAGTCAAGACGGACAGAGAGAAAGTTAGCCAGTTAGTCAAGACAGACAGACAGACAGAAAGTCAGTAAAGACAGACAGACAGACCGTCAAGACAGACAGACAGTCAGTCAAGACGGACAGACAGACAGGCAGACAGTCAGTCAAGACAGACAGACAGATAGTCAGTCGCCAAGTCAGACAGACAGACAGACAGTCAAGACAGACAGACAGACAGTCAGTCAAGACAAACACACAAACAGAAAGTCAGTCAGTTAGTCAAGACAGACAGACAGTCAGTCAACACAGACAGACAGACAGACAGTTAGCCAGTTAGTCAAGACAGACAGACAGACAGACAGTCAGTCAAGACAGACAGACAGACAAATAGTCAGCCAAGACAGACAGACAGACAGATAGTCAAGACGGACAGAGAGAAAGTTAGCCAGTTAGTCAAGACAGACAGACAGACAGAAAGTCAGTAAAGACAGACAGACAGACCGTCAAGACAGACAGACAGTCAGTCAAGACGGACAGACAGACAGGCAGACAGTCAGTCAAGACAGACAGACAGATAGTCAGTCGCCAAGTCAGACAGACAGACAGACAGTCAAGACAGACAGACAGACAGTCAGTCAAGACAAACACACAAACAGAAAGTCAGTCAGTTAGTCAAGACAGACAGACAGTCAGTCAACACAGACAGACAGACAGACAGTTAGCCAGTTAGTCAAGACAGACAGACAGACAGACAGACCGTCAAGACAGACAGACAAACAGTCAAGACAGACAGACAGTCAGTCAAGACAGAAAGACAGACATACGGTCAGTCAAGACAGACATACAGACAGACAGACAGAGAGACAGTCAATCAGTCAAGACAGACAGACAGACAGACAGATAGTCAAGACGGACAGACAGACAGACAGTCAGTCAAGACAGACAGACAGACAGTCAATCAAGACAGACAAACAGACAGTCAGTCAAGACGAACAGACAGACATACAGACAGTCAGTCAAGACAGACAGACAGACAGACAGACGGACAGTCAGGTAAGACAGAAAGACAGTCAGTCAAGCCAGACATACAGACAAACAGACAGACAGTCAGTTGTTATGGAGACATCCCATAGCATTTTGCTCTGCAATAGTCCTCCTAGTTATTCCCTCCCTCTTTCGCCTACTTTTCTATATATCTCTTCGGGAAGTTCAGATAGCTGAACAACATTCACCAAAGGTTGGGGGTCAGTTTTCTCGCCTACTGGAGCTTCTACCAGGCGGGATAACGCATCCACGAACATCTCCTTGCCTTGCATGTAATCGACACGAAAAGTGTACTCCTGAAGCTCCAGGCAAATCCTAGCCAATTTTCAGTTAGGGCAGTCCATGAAAGGCAAGGCTTTCAAGGGCTGATGGTTCGTTCGGACCAGAAAGGGTTTAGACACTAAGTAGTGTCTATACTTCTTCACAAACTCCCAAAGGGCTACAGCTTCCCTTTTGGTCGTGGAATATCTTTGTTCGACCGGGGAAAGAACGCGACTAGCATATGCTATGGCTCTCTCTTGCCCATTCTGGACCTGAGAAAGGCAAGCGCCAAAGGCATCGACACATCAAATTTTAACTCTGCCTTTATTTCGTCTTTTATATTTGTATTGGTTTGGTTCGTGTGGTCAGGGTAAGGTCAGTAGGACTGAAGAATCCTGAACTAACTGAACAGAGAGTGGGCTTTGATTTTTCACACTTATTTGATTGCCCCCTCTGTCAGAAACCTGGGTTGCCGCGATGTTTTAGCTATCGATGGTATTTTGGTCGGTGGGGCTGGAATGGAAACATTGTAGAATCTTTTGCTGCCCGTACACCACTCTGCCCAAGGGGGGGGGGGAGGTGTGTTATGGAGACATCCCATAGCACTTTGCTCTGCAATAGTCCTCCTAGTTATTCCCTCCCTCTATCGCCTACTTTTCTATATATCTCTTCGGTTTTCATCACCATCATTATTTTCCCGACATCGTGACAATAGGTCACTCGGTCTTTATCCGCTAGCTCGAGTTAGCTGCTGGCTAATCTGAGGTCAGGCTTTGATCAATTTCATTCTAAGTATTCTGGTTACGGAATGAGTCCGCAGCCAGAACAGTTCTATTTGATTCTTGGTCCAAGCAGGACCTCTCTGTATTATAATTTATGGTAAAGACAAGTTTATATATTTAGTTAGGGACCCATTAGTGCTGTATTATTAATGTCTACTCTTGTACATGATTTGCCGTACGAGTAAATTAACTATTGACGTTATGGTCCATCTCGGCTAGTAGGCCTCGGGCTTGACTGGATATGTAAATTCCAGCTTCGCTAGGATGTGTGAACCAGCTTGATTAGGGATTTCTGGATTGACTGCGGCTGAGCTATAGAATTCCCTGAGACTTTCCCTTGTCTCTTTTGTTCGGTTTCCTGACTGGTCCTGGGGCTAGTGGGCACCTACGGTGTCAGAATGTCTTCAGCCCACACCCCAGGAACCATTAGCTTCATTAAACCTCGCCTCCACTCGTCCATCCTCTCAACACAGTCGAGAAAGACAGACAGACAGTCATTCAGTCAGTCAAGACAGACAGACAGACAGTCAGTCAAGACAAACAGACAGACAGTCAGTCAAGACGGACAGACAGAAAGTTAGCCAGTTAGTCAAGACAGACAGACAGACAGTCAAGACCGACAGACAGTCAGTCAAGACAGAAAGACAGACATACAGTCAGTCAAGACAGACATATAGACAGAAAGACAGAGAGACAGTCAATCAGTCAAGACAGACAGACAGACAGACAGTCAAGACGGACAGACAAACAGACAGTCAGTCAAGACAAACAGACAGACAGACAGTCAGTCAGTTAGTCAAGACAGACAGACAGACAGACAGTCAGTTAACACAGACAGACAGACAGACAGTTTGCCAGTTAGTCAAGACAGACAGACAGACAGACAGTCAGTCAAGAAAGACAGACAGAAATATAGTCAGTCAAGACAGACAGTCAGTCAAGACGGACAGACAAAAAGTTAGCCAGTTAGTCAAGACAGACAGACAGACAGGCAGTCAGTAAAGACAGACAAACAGACAGACAGACCGTCAAGACAGACAGACAGACAGTCAAGACAGACAGACAGTCGGTCAAGACAGAAAGACAGACATACAGTCAGTCAAGACAGACAGACAGACCGTCAGTCAACACAGACAACACTGACAGTCAGTCAGTTAGTCAAGACAGACAGATAGACAGACACTCAGTCAAGACAGACAGACAGACATATAGACAGTCAGTCAAGACAGACAGACAGTCAAGACAGAAAGACAGACAGACAGTCAGTCAAGAAAGACATACTGACAGACAGTCAGACAGAAAGGCAGTCAGACAGACAGACAGACAGACAGACTGACAGACAGACAGTCAGTCAAGACAGACAGTCAGTCAAGACAGACAGTCAGTCAAGACAGACAGGCAGTCAAGACCGACAGACAGACAGACCGTCAGTCAACAAAGACAGACAGACCGTCAGTCAACACAGACAGACAGACAGACCGTCAGTAAACACAGACAGACAGACAGACAGTCAGTCAAGACAGACAAACAGACAGCCAGTCAAGACGAACAGACAGACATACAGACAGTCAGTCAAGAAAGACAGACAGACAGACAGACAGACAGTTAAGACAGACAGTCAGTCAAGACGAACAGACACACAGTCAGTCAAGACAGACAGACAGACGGACAGAAAGACAGACAGTTAGTCAAGACGGACAGAGAGAAAGTTAGCCAGTTAGTCAAGACAGACAGACAGACAGAAAGTCAGTAAAGACAGACAGACAGACCGTCAAGACAGACAGACAGTCAGTCAAGACGGACAGACAGACAGGCAGACAGTCAGTCAAGACAGACAGACAGATAGTCAGTCGCCAAGTCAGACAGACAGACAGACAGTCAAGACAGACAGACAGACAGTCAGTCAAGACAAACACACAAACAGAAAGTCAGTCAGTTAGTCAAGACAGACAGACAGTCAGTCAACACAGACAGACAGACAGACAGTTAGCCAGTTAGTCAAGACAGACAGACAGACAGACAGTCAGTCAAGACAGACAGACAGACAAATAGTCAGCCAAGACAGACAGACAGACAGATAGTCAAGACGGACAGAGAGAAAGTTAGCCAGTTAGTCAAGACAGACAGACAGACAGAAAGTCAGTAAAGACAGACAGACAGACCGTCAAGACAGACAGACAGTCAGTCAAGACGGACAGACAGACAGGCAGACAGTCAGTCAAGACAGACAGACAGATAGTCAGTCGCCAAGTCAGACAGACAGACAGACAGTCAAGACAGACAGACAGACAGTCAGTCAAGACAAACACACAAACAGAAAGTCAGTCAGTTAGTCAAGACAGACAGACAGTCAGTCAACACAGACAGACAGACAGACAGTTAGCCAGTTAGTCAAGACAGACAGACAGACAGACAGTCAGTCAAGACAGACAGACAGACAAATAGTCAGCCAAGACAGACAGACAGACAGATAGTCAGTCAAGACAGACAGACCGACAGACAGACAGTCAGTCAAGACAGACAGACAGACAGACAGTCATTCAAAACAAACAGACAGACAGTCAGTCAAGACAGTCAGACCGACAGACAGTCAGTCAAGACAAACAGACAGACAGTAAGTCCACACAGACAGACTGACAGACAGTCAGTCAGTTAGTCAAGACAGACAGACTGACAGTCAGTCAAGACAGTCAGACAGACAGACAGTCAGTCAAGACAGACAGACAGACAGTTAGTCAGGACAGACATACAGACAGTCAGTCAAGACAGACAGACAGTCAGTCAAGACAGACAGACAGACAGTCAGTCAAGACAGAAAGACAGACATACAGTCAGTCAAGACAGACATACAGACAGACAGACAGAGAGACAGTCAATCAGTCAAGACAGACAGACAGACAGACAGTCAAGACGGACAGACAGACAGACAGTCAGTCAAGACAAACAGACAGACAGACAGTCAGTCAGTTAGTCAAGACAGACAGACAGACAGACAGTCAGTCAACACAGACAGAAAGACAAACAGTTAGCCAGTTAGTCAAGACAGACAGACAGACAGACAGTCAGTCAAGACAGACAGACAGAAATATAGTCAGTCAAGACAGACATGCAGACAGACAGACAGTCAGTAAAGACAGACAGACCGTCAGTCAAGACAGACAGACAGTCAGTCAAGACAGACAGACAGTCAGTCGAGACAGTAAGACAGACAGACAGTCAAGACAGAAAGACAGACAGACAGTCAGTCAAGACAGACATACAGACAGACAGACAGTCAGACAGAAAGACAGTCAGACAGACAGACAGGCAGTCAGTCAAGACAGACAGTCAGTCAAGACAGACAGACAGTCGAGACAGACAGGCAGACAGACCGTCAGTCAACACAGACAGACAGACAGACCGTCAGTCAACACAGACAGACAGACAGACAGTCAGTCAGTTAGTCAAGACAAACAGATAGACAGACACTCAGTCAAGACAGACAGACAGACAGACAGTCAGTCAAGACAGAAAAACAGACAGCCAGTAAAGACGAACAGACAGACATACAGACAGTCAGTCAAGACAGACAGACAGACAGACGGACAGTCAGTTAAGACAGAAAGTCAGTCAAGACGAACAGACAGACAGTCAGTCAAGACAGACAGACAGACGGACAGTCAGGTAAGACAGAAAGACAGTCAGACAAGCCAGACATACAGACAAACAGACAGACAGTCAGTCGAGAAAGACAGACAGACTGTCATTCAGTCAGTCAAGACAGACAGACAGACAGACAGTCAAGACAGACAGACAGACAGTTAGTCAAGATGGACAGACAGAAAGTTAGCCAGTTAGTCAAGACAGACAGACAGACAGACAGTCAGTAAAGACAGACAGACAGACCGTCAAGACAGACAGACAGTCAGTCAAGACGGAAAGACAGACAGGCAGACAGTCAGTCAAGACAGACAGACAGATAGTCAGTCAACCAGTCAGACAGACAGACAGACAGTCAAGACAGACAGACAGACAGTCAGTCATGACAAACACACAAACAGAAAGTCAGTCAGTTAGTCGAGACAGACAGACAGTCAGTCAACACAGACAGACAGACAGACAGTTAGCGGGTTAGTCAAGACAGACAGACAGACAGACAGTCAGTCAAGACAGACAGACAGACATATAGTCAGTCAAGACAGACATACAGACAGACAGACAGTCAGTAAAGACAGACAGACAGTCAGTCAAGACAGCGAGACAGTCAGTCAAGACAGACAGACAGTCAGTCAAGACAGACAGACAGACAGACAGTCAAGTAAGAAAGACAGACAGACAGTCAGTCAAGACAGACATACATACAGACAGACAGACAGACAGTCAGTCAAGACAGTCAGACAGACAGACAGTCAGTCAAGACAAACAGACAGACAGACAGACAGTCAGTCAAGACAGACAGACAGACAGACAGTCAGTCAAGACAAACAGACAGACAGTAAGTCCACACAGACAGACTGACAGACAGTCAGTCGGTTAGTCAAGACAGACAGACAGTCAGTCAACACAGAACTGACAGTCAGTCAAGACAGACAGACAGACAGTTAGTCAGGACAGACATACAGACAGTCAGTCAAGACAGATAGACAGACAGTCAGTCAAGACAGAAAGACAGACATACAGTCAGTTAAGACAGACATACAGACAGACAGACAGAGAGACAGTCAATCAGTCAAGACAGACAGACAGTCAAACGGACAGACAGACAGACAGTCAGTCAAGACAAACAGACAGACAGACAGTCAGTCAGTTAGTCAAACAGGCAGACAGACAGACAGTCAGTCAACACAGACAGAAAAACAGACAGTTAGCCAATTAGTCAAGACAGACAGACAGACAGACAGTCAGTTAAGACAGACAGACAGAAATATAGTCAGTCAAGACAGACATGCAGACAGACAGACAGTCAGTAAAGACAGACAGACAGTCAGTCAAGACAGACAGACAGTCAGTCAAGACAGACATACAGACAGACAGATAGTCAGTCAGTTAGTCTAGACAGACAGACAGTCAAACAACCAGTCAGACAGACAGTCAGTCAAGACAAACAGACACACAGTCAGTCAAGACGGACAGACAGACAGGCAGACAGTCAGTCAAGACAGACAGACAGATAGTCAGTCAGTTAGTCTAGACAGACAGACAGTCAGTCAACCAGTTAGACAAACAGACAGACAGTCAAGACAGACAGACAGTCAGTCAAGACAGACAGACAGACAGACAGACAGTCAGTTGGTCAAGGCAGACAGACAGTCAGTCAACACAGAAAGACAGACAGACAGTCAGTCACTTAGTCAAGACAGACAGACAGACAAACAGTCAGTCGAGACAGACAGACAGACAGACATTCAGTCAAGACAAACAGACAATCAGTCAAGACAGACAGACAGACAGTCAGTCAGGACAGACATACAGAAAGTCAGTCAAGACAGACACAGAAAGACAGTCAGTCAGTCAAGACAGACATACAGTCAAGACAGACATTTAGTCAAGACAGACAGACAGACAGTCAGTCAAGACAGACAGACAGACAGACAGACAGACAGACAGACAGACAGACAGACAGACAGACAGACAGTCAGTCAAGACAGACAGACAGACAGAAAGACAGACAGACAGTCGGTCAAGACAGACAGACAGACAGACAGACAGTCAAGACAGACAGACAGACAGACAGACAGACAGTCAAGACAGATAGACAGACAGACAGACAGATAGACAGTCAAGACAGACAGACAGACAGACAGACAGTCAGTCAAGACAGACAGACAAACAGACAGAAAGACAGACAGTCAGTTGGTCAAGGCTGACAGACAGTCAGTCAACACAGAAAGACAGACAGACAGTCAGTCACTTAGTCAAGACAGACAGACAGACAAACAGTCAGTCGAGACAGACAGACAGACAGACATTCAGTCAAGACAGACAGACAGACAGTCAGTCAGGACAGACAGACAGACAGACAGACGGACAGTCAGGTAAGAAAAACAGACAGTCAGTCAAGACAGACAGACAGACAGAGGGACGGTCAGGTAAGACAGACAGACAGTCAGTCAAGCCAGACATACAGACAAACAGACAGACAGTCAGTCGAGAAAGACAGACAGACAGTCATTCAGTCAGTCAAGACAGACAGACAGACAGTCAGTCAAGAGAAACAGACAGACAGTCAGTCAAGACGGACAGACAGACAGGCAGGCAGTCAGTCAAGACAGACAGACAGATAGTCAGTTAGTTAGTCTAGACAGACAGACAGTCAGTCAACCAGTCAGAAAGACAGACAGACAGTCAAGACAGACAGTCAATACAGACAGACAGACAGACAGACAGACAGTCAGTCAAGACAGACAGACAGACAGTCAGTTAAGACAGACAGACAGAAAGACAGACAGACAGTCAGTCACTCAGTCAAGACAGACAGACAGACATACAGACAGTCAGTCAAGACAGACAGACAGTCAGTCAAGACAGACAGACAGACAGACGGACAGTCAGGTAAGACAGACAGACAGTCAGTCAAGCCAGACATACAGACAAACAGACAGACAGTCAGTCGAGAAAGAGAGATAGACAGTTATTCGTCAGTCAAGACAGACAGACAGACAGTCAGTCAAGACAAACAGACAGACAGTCAGTCAAGACGGACAGATAGATAGGCAGACAGTCAGTCAAGACAGAAAGACAGACAGACAGATAGTCAGTCAGTTAGTCTAGACAGACAGACAGTCAGTCAACCAGTCAGACAGACAGACAGACAGTCAAGACAGACAGACAGTCAAGACAGACAGACAGACAGACAGACAGACAGTCAGTCAAGACAGACAGACAGACAGACAGACAGACAGACAGACAGTCAGTTGGTCAAGGCAGACAGACAGTCAGTCAACACAGAAAGACAGACAGACAGTCAGTCGAGACAAACAGACAGACAGACATTCAGTCAAGACAGACAGACAATCAGTCAAGACCGATAGACAGACAGTCAGTCAGGACAAACATACAGAAAGTCAGTCAAGACAGACATACAGGAAGACAGTCAGTCAGTCAAGACAGACATACAGTCAAGACAGACATTCAGTCAAGACAGAGAGACAGACAGACAGTCAGTCAAGACAGACAGACAGACAGACAGACAGACAGACAGACAGACTGACAGTCAGTCAAGACAGACAGACAGACAGACAGAAGGACAGACAGACAGACAGTATGTCAAGACAGACAGACAGACAGACAGACGGTCAAGGCAGACAGACAGACAGACAGTCATGACAGACAGACAGACAAACAGTCAGTCAAGACAGACAGACAGACAGTCAGTCAAAACAGACAGACAGACAAAACAGACAGTCAGTCAAGACAGACAGTCAGTCAAGACAGACAGTCAGTCAAGACAGACAGACAGACAGTCAGTCACTCAAGACAGACAGACAGACAGACGGACAGTCAGGTAAGACAGACAGACAGTCAGTCAAGCCAGACATACAGACAAACAGACAGACAGTCAGTCGAGAAAGAGAGATAGACAGTCATTCAGTCAGTCAAGACAGACATACAGACAGACAGATAGTCAGTCAGTTAGTCTAGACAGACAGACAGTCAAACAACCAGTCAGACAGACAGTCAGTCAAGACAAACAGACACACAGTTAGTCAAGACGGACAGACAGACAGGCAGACAGTCAGTCAAGACAGACAGACAGACAGACAGATAGTCAGTCAGTTAGTCTAGACAGACAGACAGTCAGTCAACCAGTCAGAAAGACAGACAGACAGTCAAGACAGACAGTCAAGACAGACAGACAGACAGACAGACAGTCAGTCAAGACAGACAGAGAGACAGTCAGTTAAGACAGATAGACAGAAAGACAGACAGACAGTCAGTCACTTAGTCAAGACAGACAGACAGACAGACAGACTGTCTGTCTGTCTGTCTTGACTGACTGTCTGTCTGTCTGTGTGTCTGTCTGTTTTGACTGACTGTCTGTCTGTTTGTCTTGACTGACTGTCTGACAGAGAAACAGACAGTCAGTCAAGACGAACAGACAAACATACAGACAGTCAGTCAAGACAGACAGACAGACAGACAGACGGATAGTCAGGTAGGACAGAAATACAGTCAGTCAAGCCAGACATACAGACAAACAGACAGACAGTCAGTTGTTATGGAGACATCCCATAGCACTTTGCTCTGCAATAGTCCTCCTAGTTATTCCCTCCCTCTATCGCCTACTTTTCTATATAACTCTTCGGGAAGTTCAGATAGCTGAACAACATTCACCAAAGGTTGGGGGTCAGTTTTCTCGCCTACTGGAGCTTCTACCAGGCGGGATAACGCATCCACGAACATCTTCTTGCCTGGCATGTAATCGACACGAAAAGTGTACTCCTGAAGCTCCAGGCAAATCCTAGCCAATTTTCCGTTAGTGCAGTCCATGAAAGGCAAGGCTTTCAAGGGCTGATGGTCCGTTTGGACCAAAAAGGGCTTAGACACTAAGTAGTGTCTATACTTCTTCACAAACTCCCAAAGGGCTACAGCTTCCCTTTTGGTCGTGGAATATCTTTGTTCGACTGGGGAAAGAATGCGACTAGCATATGCTATGGCTCTCTCTTGCCAATTCTGGACCTGAGAAAGGCAAGCGCCAAAGGCATCGACACATTAAATTTTAACTCTGCCTTTATTTCGTCTTTTATATTTGTACTGGTTTGGTTCGTGTGGTCAGGGTAAGGTCAGTAGGACTGAAGCTCAATAAAGGACCCTGAACTAACTGAACAGAGAGTGGGCTTTGATTTTTCACACTTATTTGATTGCCCCCTCTGTCAGAAACCTGGGTTGCCGCGATGTTTTAGCTATCGATGGTATGTTGGTCGGTTGGGCTGGAATGGAAACATTGTAGAATCTTTTGCTGCCCGTACACCACTCTGCCCAAGGGGGGGAGGTGTGTTATGGAGACATCCCATAGCACTTTGCTCTGCAATAGTCCTCCTAGTTATTCTCTCCCTCTATCGCCTACTTTACTATATATCTCTTCGGTTTTCATCACCATCATTAATTTCCCGACATCGTGACAATAGGTCACTCGGTCTTTATCCGCTAGCTCCAGTTAGCTGCTGGGTAATCTGAGGTCAGGCTTTGATCAATTTCATTCTAAGTATTCTGGTTACGGAATGAGTCCGCAGCCGGAACAGTTCTCTTTGATTCTTGGTCCAAGCAGGACCTCTCTGTATTATAATTTATGGTAAGGACAAGTTTATATATTTAGTTAGGGACCCATTAGTGCTGTATTATTTATGTCTACTCTTGTACATGATTTGCCACACGAGTAAATTAACTATTGACGTTATGGTCCATCTCGGCTAGTAGGCCTCGGGCTTGACTGGATATGTAAATTCCAGCTTCGCTAGGATGTGTGAACCAGCTTGATTAGGGATTTCTGGATTGACTGCGGCTGAGCTATAGAATTCCCTGAGACTTTCCCTTGTCTCTTTTGTTCGGTTTCCTGACTGGTCCTGGGGCTAGTGGGCACCTACGGTGTCAGAATGTCTTCAGCCCACGCCCCAGGAACCATTAACTTCATTAAACCTCGCCTCCACTCGTCCATCCTCACAACACAGTCGAGAAAGACAGACAGACAGTCATTCAGTCAGTCAAGACAGACAGACAGACAGTCAGTCAAGACAAACAGACAGACAGTCAGTCAAGACGGACAAACAGAAAGTTAGCCAGTTAGTCAAGACAGACAGTCAGACAGACAGTCAGTAAAGACAGACAGACAGACAGTCAAGACAGAAAGACAGACATACAAACAGTCAAGACAGACATACAGACAGAAAGACAGAGAGACAGTCAATCAGTCAAGACAGACAGAAAGACAGACAGTCAAGACGGACAGACATACAGAGAGTCAGTCAAGACAAACAGACAGACAGACAGTCAGTCAGTTAGTCAAGACAGACAGATAGACAGTCAGTCAGGACAGACATAAAGAAAGTCAGTCAAGACAGACACACAGAAAGACAGTCAGTCAGTCAAGACAGACATACAGTCAAGACAGACATTCAGTCAAGACAGACAGACAGACAGACAGTCAGTCAATACCAATCTTAATTGGAGGATTTGGAAATTAAGACAGACAGACAGACAGACAGACAGACAGACAGACAGACAGACAGACAGACAGACAGACAGACAGACAGACAGACAGACAGACAGACAGACAGACAGACAGACAGACAGACAGACAGACAGACAGACAGACAGACAGACAGACAGACAGACAGACAGACAGACAGACAGACAGACAGACAGACAGACAGACAGTCAGTCAAGACAGACAGACAGACAGAAAGACAGACAGACAGACAGTCGGTCAAGACAGACAGACAGACAGACAGTCAAGACAGACAGACAGACAGACAGACAGACAGTCAAGACAGACAGACAGACAGACAGACAGACAGACAGATAGTCAGTCAGTTAGTCTAGACAGACAGACAGTCAGTCAACCAGTCAGACAGACAGACAGACAGTCAAGACAGACAGACAGACAGACAGACAGACAGTCAGTTGGTCAAGGCAGACAGACAGTCAGTCAACACAGAAAGACAGACAGACAGTCAGTCACTTAGTCAAGACAGACAGACAGACAAACAGTAAGTCGAGACAGACAGACAGACAAACATTCAGTCAAGACAGACAGACAATCAGTTGGTCAAGGCAGACAGACAGTCAGTCAACACAGAAAGACAGACAGACAGTCAGTCACTTAGTGAAGACAGACAGACAGAGAAACAGTCAGTCGTGACAGACAGGCAGACAGACATTCAGTCAAGACAGACAGACAGACAGTCAGTCAGGACAGACATACAGAAAGTCAGTCAAGACAGACATACAGAAAGACAGTCAGTCAGTCAAGACAGACATACAGTCAAGACACACAGACAGACAGACAGACAGACAGACAGACAGTCAGTCAAGACAGACAGACAGACAGAAAGACAGACAGACAGACAGACAGTCAAGATAGACGGACAGACAGACAGACAGACAGTCAAGACAGACAGACAGACAAACAGTCAGTCAAGACAGACAGACAGACAGTCAGTCAATACAGACAGACAGACAGACAGACAGACAGTCAGTCAAGACAGACAGTTAGTCAAGACAGACAGTCAGTCAAGACAGACAGACAGACAGTCAGTCGAGACAGACAGACAGACAATCAGTCAAGACAGACAGACAGACAGTCAGTCAGGACAGACATACAGAAAGTCAGTTAAGACAGACATACAGAAAGACAGTCAGTCAGTCAAGACAGACATACAGTCAAGACAGACATTCAGTCAAGACAGACAGACAGACAGTCAGTCAAGACAGACAGACAGACAGAAAGACAGACAGACAGACAGACAGACAGACAGACAGACAGACAGACAGTCAGTCAAGACAGACAGACAGACAGAAAGACAGACAGACAGACAGTCGGTCAAGACAGACAGACAGACAGACAGACAGTCAAGACCGACAGACAGACAGACAGTCAAGACAGACAGACAGACAAACAGTCAGTCAAGACAAACAGACAGACAGTCAGTCAAAACAGACAGACAGACAGACAGTCAGTCAAGACAGACAGACAGACAGTCAGTCAAGACAGACAGACAGACAGTCAGTCAAGACAAACAGACAGTCAGTCGAGACAGAAAGACAGACAGACAGTCAAGACAGAAAGACAGACAGACAGTCAGTCAAGACAGACATACAGACAGTCAGACAGAAAGACAGTCAGACAGACAGACAGACAGAGAGACAGACAGTCAGTCAAGACAGACAGTCAGTCAACACAGACAGACAGTCAAGACAGACAGGCAGACAGACCGTCAGTCAACACAGACAGACAGACAAACCGTCAGTCAACACAGACAGACAGACAGACAGTCAGTCAGTTACTCAAGACAAACAGATAGACAGACACTCAGTCAAGACAGACAAACAGACAGCCAGTCAAGACGAACAGACAGACATACAGACAGTCAGTCAAGACAGACAGACAGACAGACGGACAGTCAGCTAAGACAGACAGTCAGTCAAGACGAACAGACAGACAGTCAGTCAAGACAGACAGACAGACGGACAGTCAGGTAAGACAGACAGACAGTCAGACAAGCCAGACATACAGACAAACAGACAGACAGTCAGCCGAGAAAGACAAACAGACAGTCATTCAGTCAGTCAAGACAGACAGACAGACAGACAGTCAAGACAGACAGATAGACAGTTAGTCAAGACGGACAGACAGAAAGTTAGCCAGTTAGTCAAGACAGACAGACAGACAGACAGTCAGTAAAGACAGACAGACAGACCGTCAAGACAGACAGACAGTCAGTCAAGACGGACAGACAGACAGGCAGAGAGTTAGTCAAGATAGACAGACAGATAGTCAGTCAACCAGTCAGACAGACAGACAGACAGTCAAGACAGACAGACAGACAGTCAGTCAAGACAAACACACACACAGAAAGTCAGTCAGTTAGTCGAGACAGACAGACAGTCAGTCAACACAGACAGACAGACAGACAGTTAGCCAGTTAGTCAACACAGACAGACAGACAGACAGTCAGTCAAGACAGAGAGACAGACATATAGTCAGTCAAGACAGACAGACAGACAGTCAAGACAGACAGACAGACAGACAGTCAAGTAAGAAAGACAGACAGACAGTCAGTCAAGACAGACATACATACAGACAGAAAGACAGACAGTCAGACAGACAGACAGTCAGTCAGTCAAGACAGTCAGACAGACAGACAGTCAGTCAAGACAAACAGACAGACAGACAGACAGTCAGTCAAGACAGACAGACTTTCAGTCAAGACAAACAGACAGACAGACAGACAGTAAGTCCACACAGACAGACTGACAGACAGCCAGTCAGTTAGTCAAGACAGACAGACAGACAGACAGTCAGTCAAGACAGACAGACAGACAGACAGTCAGACAAGACAGACAAACCGACAGAAAGTCAGTCAATTAGTCGAGGCAGACAGACAGTCAGTCAACACAGAACTGACAGACAGACAGTCAGTCGAGACAGACAGACAGACAGTTAGTCAGGACAGACATACAGACAGTCAGTCAAGACAGACAGACAGACAGACGGACAGTCAGGTAAGACAGACAGACAGTCAGACAAGCCAGACATACAGACAAACAGACAGACAGTCAGTCGAGAAAGACAGAGAGACAGTCATTCAGTCAGTCAAGACAGACAGACAGACAGTCAGTCAAGACAAACAGACAGACAGTCAGTCAAGACGGGCAGACAGAAAGGTAGCCAGTTAGTCAAGACAGACAGACAGACAGACAGACAGTCAGTCAAGACGGACAGACAGACAGGCAGATAGTCAGTCAAGACGGACAGACAGACAGACAGACAGTCAGTCAAGACAAACACATAAACAGACAGTCAGTCAGTTAGTCAAGACAGACAGACAGTCAGTCAACACAGACAGACAGACAGACAGTTAGCCAGTTAGTCAAGACAGACAGACAGACAGACAGTCAGTCAAGACAGACAGACAGACAGACTGTCAGTCAAGACAGACAGACCGACAGACAGACAGTCAGTCAAGACAGACAGACAGACAGTCAGTCAAGACAGACAGACAGACAGTAAGTCCACACAGACAGACTGACAGACAGTCATTCAGTTAGTCAAGACAGACAGACAGACAGACAGTCAGTCAAGACAGACAGACAGACAGACAGTCAGTCAAGACAGACAAACCGACAGAAAGTCAGTAAGTTAGTCAAGGCAGACAGACAGTCAGTCAATACAGAACTGACAGATAGACAGTCAGTCAAGACAGACAGACAGACAGTTAGTCAGGACAGACATACAGACAGTCAGTCAAGACAGACAGACAGTCAGTCAAGACAGACAGACAGACAGACAGACAGAGAGACAGTCAATCAGTCAAGACAGATAGATAGACAGACAGTCAAGACGGACAGACAGACAGACAGTCAGCCAAGACAAACAGACAGACAGACAGTCAGTCAGTTAGTCAAGACAAACAGACAGACAGACAGTCAGTCAACACAGACAGACAGACAGAGAGTTAGACAGTCAGTCAAGACAGACAGACAGAAATATAGTCAGTCAAGACAGACATGCAGACAGACAGACAGTCAGTAAAGACAGACAGACCGTCAGTCAAGACAGACAGACAGTCAGTCAAGACAGACAGACAGTCAGTCAAGACAGAAAGACAGACAGACAGTCAAGACAGAAAGACAGACAGAAAGTCAGTCAAGACAGATAGACAGACAGTCAGTCAGGAAAGACATACAGAAAGTCAGTCAAGACAGACATACAGAAAGACAGTCAGTCAGTCAAGACAGACATACAGTCAAGACAGACATTCAGTCAAGACAGAGAGACAGACAGACAGTCAGTCAAGACACACAGACAGACAGACAGACAGACAGTCAGACAGACAGACTGACAGTCAGTCAAGACAGACAGACAGACAGAAAGACAGACAGACAGACAGTATGTCAAGACAGACAGACAGACAGTATGTCAAGACAGACAGACAGACAGACAGACAGTCAAGACAGACAGACAGACAGACAGTCAAGACAGACAGACAGACAAACAGTCAGTCAAGACAGACAGACAGACAGTCAGTCAAAAAAGACAGACAGACAGACAGACATACAGTCAGTCAAGACAGACAGTCAGTCAAGACAGACAGACAGACAGTCAGTCGAGACAGACAGACAGACAGTCAGTCAAGAAAAAAAGACAAACAGACAGTCAGTCAAGACAGACACTCAGTCAAGACAGACAGACAGACATACAGACAGTCACTCAAGACAGACAGACAGACAGACGGACAGTCAGGTAAGACAGACAGACAGTCAGTCAAGCCAGACATACAGACAAACAGACAGACAGTCAGTCGAGAAAGAGAGTTAGACAGTCATTCAGTCAGTCAAGACAGATATACAGACAGACAGATAGTCAGTCAGTTAATCTAGACAGACAGACAGTCAAACAACCAGTCAGACAGACAGTCAGTCAAGACAAACAGACACACAGTCAGTCAAGACGGACAGACAGACAGGCAGACAGTTAGTCAAGACAGACAGACAGATAGTCAGTCAGTTAGTCTAGACAGACAGACAGTCAGTCAACCAGTCAGTCAGACAGACAGACTGTCAAGACAGACTGACAGACTGTCTGTCAGGACAGACATACATAAAGTCAGTCAAGACAGACATACAGAAAGACAGTCAGTCAGTCAAGACAGACATACAGTCAAGACAGACATTCAGTCAAGACAGAGAGACAGACAGACAGTCAGTCAAGACAGACAGACAGACAGAAAGACAGACAGACAGACAGTAAGTCAAGACAGACAGACAGACAGACAGACAGTCAAGACAGACAGACAGACAGACCTTCAAGACAGACAGACAGACAAACAGTCAGTCAAGACAGACAGACAGACAGTCAGTCAAAACAGACAGACAGACAGACAGTCAGTCAAGACAGACAGTCAGTCAAGACAGACAGAAAGACAGTCAGTCGAGACAGACAGACAGACAGTCAGTCAAGAAAAAAAGACAAACAGACAGTCAGTCAAGACAGACACTCAGTCAAGACAGACAGACAGACATACAGACAGTCACTCAAGACAGACAGACAGACAGACAGTCAGTTGGCCAAGGCAGACAGACAGTCAGTCAACACAGAAAGACAGACAGACAGTCAGTCGAGACAGACAGACAGACAGACATTCAGTCAAGACAGACAGACAATCAGTCAAGACAGATAGACAGACAGTCAGTCAGGACAGACATACAGAAAGTCAGTCAAGACAGACATACAGAAAGACAGTCAGTCAGTCAAAACAGACATACAGTCAAGACAGACATTCAGTCAAGACAGAGAGACAGACAGACAGTCAGTCAAGACAGACAGACAGACAGAAAGACAGACAGACAGACAGTAAGTCAAGACAGACAGACAGACAGACAGACAGTCAAGACAGACAGACAGACAGACCTTCAAGACAGACAGACAGACAAACAGTCAGTCAAGACAGACAGACAGACAGTCAGTCAAAACAGACAGACAGACAGACAGTCAGTCAAGACAGACAGTCAGTCAAGACAGACAGACAGACAGTCAGTCGAGACAGACAGACAGACAGTCAGTCAAGAAAAAAAGACAAACAGACAGTCAGTCAAGACCGACACTCAGTCAAGACAGACAGACAGACATACAGACAGTCACTCAAGACAGACAGACAGACAGACGGACAGTCAGGTAAGACAGACAGACAGTCAGTCAAGCCAGACATACAGACAAACAGACAGACAGTCAGTCAGTTAGTCTAGACAGACAGACAGTCAAACAACCAGTCAGAAAGACAGTCAGTCAAGACAAACAGACACACAGTCAGTCAAGACGGACAGACAGACAGGCAGACAGTCAGTCAAGACGGACAGACAGACAGACAGATAGTCAGTCAGTTAGTCTAGACAGACAACCAGTCAGTCAACCAGTCAGAAAGACAGACAGACAGTCAAGACAGACAGTCAAGACAGACAGACAGACAGACAGACTGACAGTCAGTCAACAAAGACAGACAGACAGAAAGACAGACAGACAGACAGTAAGTCAAGACAGACAGACAGACAGTCAAGACAGACAGACAGACAGACCTTCAAGACAGACAGACAGACAAACAGTCAGTCAAGACAGACAGACAGACAGTCAGTCAAAACAGACAGACAGACAGACAGTCAGTCAAGACAGACAGTCAGTCAAGACAGACAGAAAGACAGTCAGTCGAGACAGACAGACAGACAGTCAGTCAAGAAAAAAAGACAAACAGACAGTCAGTCAAGACAGACACTCAGTCAAGACAGACAGACAGACATACAGACAGTCACTCAAGACAGACAGACAGACAGACGGACAGTCAGGTAAGACAGACAGACAGTCAGTCAAGCCAGACATACAGACAAACAGACAGACAGTCAGTCGAGAAAGAGAGATAGACAGTCATTCAGTCAGTCAAGACAGACATACAGACAGACAGTAAGTCCACACAGACAGACTGACAGACAGTCATTCAGTTAGTCAAGACAGACAGACAGACAGACAGTCAGTCAAGACAGACAGACAGACAGACAGTCAGTCAAGACAGACAAACCGACAGAAAGTCAGTAAGTTAGTCAAGGCAGACAGACAGTCAGTCAATACAGAACTGACAGATAGACAGTCAGTCAAGACAGACAGACAGACAGTTAGTCAGGACAGACATACAGACAGTCAGTCAAGACAGACAGACAGTCAGTCAAGACAGACAGACAGACAGACAGACAGACAGAGAGACAGTCAATCAGTCAAGACAGATAGATAGACAGACAGTCAAGACGGACAGACAGACAGACAGTCAGCCAAGAAAAAAAGACAGACAGACAGTCAGTCAGTTAGTCAAGACAAACAGACAGACAGACAGTCAGTCAACACAGACAGACAGACAGAGAGTTAGACAGTCAGTCAAGACAGACAGACAGAAATATAGTCAGTCAAGACAGACATGCAGACAGACAGACAGTCAGTAAAGACAGACAGACCGTCAGTCAAGACAGACAGACAGTCAGTCAAGACAGACAGACAGTCAGTCAAGACAGAAAGACAGACAGACAGTCAAGACAGAAAGACAGACAGAAAGTCAGTCAAGACAGATAGACAGACAGTCAGTCAGGAAAGACATACAGAAAGTCAGTCAAGACAGACATACAGAAAGACAGTCAGTCAGTCAAGACAGACATACAGTCAAGACAGACATTCAGTCAAGACAGAGAGACAGACAGACAGTCAGTCAAGACACACAGACAGACAGACAGACAGACAGTCAGACAGACAGACTGACAGTCAGTCAAGACAGACAGACAGACAGAAAGACAGACAGACAGACAGTATGTCAAGACAGACAGACAGACAGTATGTCAAGACAGACAGACAGACAGACAGACAGTCAAGACAGACAGACAGACAGACAGTCAAGACAGACAGACAGACAAACAGTCAGTCAAGACAGACAGACAGACAGTCAGTCAAAAAAGACAGACAGACAGACAGACATACAGTCAGTCAAGACAGACAGTCAGTCAAGACAGACAGACAGACAGTCAGTCGAGACAGACAGACAGACAGTCAGTCAAGAAAAAAAGACAAACAGACAGTCAGTCAAGACAGACACTCAGTCAAGACAGACAGACAGACATACAGACAGTCACTCAAGACAGACAGACAGACAGACGGACAGTCAGGTAAGACAGACAGACAGTCAGTCAAGCCAGACATACAGACAAACAGACAGACAGTCAGTCGAGAAAGAGAGATAGACAGTCATTCAGTCAGTCAAGACAGATATACAGACAGACAGATAGTCAGTCAGTTAATCTAGACAGACAGACAGTCAAACAACCAGTCAGACAGACAGTCAGTCAAGACAAACAGACACACAGTCAGTCAAGACGGACAGACAGACAGGCAGACAGTTAGTCAAGACAGACAGACAGATAGTCAGTCAGTTAGTCTAGACAGACAGACAGTCAGTCAACCAGTCAGTCAGACAGACAGACTGTCAAGACAGACAGACAGACAGTCAGTCAGGACAGACATACAGAAAGTCAGTCAAGACAGACATACAGAAAGACAGTCAGTCAGTCAAGACAGACATACAGTCAAGACAGACATTCAGTCAAGACAGAGAGACAGACAGACAGTCAGTCAAGACAGACAGACAGACAGAAAGACAGACAGACAGACAGTAAGTCAAGACAGACAGACAGACAGTCAAGACAGACAGACAGACCAACCTTCAAGACAGACAGACAGACAAACAGTCAGTCAAGACAGACAGACAGACAGTCAGTCAAAACAGACAGACAGACAGACAGTCAGTCAAGACAGACAGTCAGTCAAGACAGACAGACAGACAGTCAGTCGAGACAGACAGACAGACAGTCAGTCAAGAAAAAAAGACAAACAGACAGTCAGTCAAGACAGACACTCAGTCAAGACAGACAGACAGACATACAGACAGTCACTCAAGACAGACAGACAGACAGACAGTCAGTTGGCCAAGGCAGACAGACAGTCAGTCAACACAGAAAGACAGACAGACAATCAGTCGAGACAGACAGACAGACAGACATTCAGTCAAGACAGACAGACAATCAGTCAAGACAGATAGACAGACAGTCAGTCAGGACAGACATACAGAAAGTCAGTCAAGACAGACATACAGAAAGACAGTCAGTCAGTCAAGACAGACATACAGTCAAGACAGACATTCAGTCAAGACAGAGAGACAGACAGACAGTCAGTCAAGACAGACAGACAGACAGAAAGACAGACAGACAGACAGTAAGTCAAGACAGACAGACAGACAGACAGACAGTCAAGACAGACAGACAGACAGACCTTCAAGACAGACAGACAGACAAACAGTCAGTCAAGGCAGACAGACAGACAGTCAGTCAAAACAGACAGACAGACAGACAGTCAGTCAAGACAGACAGTCAGTCAAGACAGACAGACAGACAGTCAGTCGAGACAGACAGACAGACAGTCAGTCAAGAAAAAAAGACAAACAGACAGTCAGTCAAGACCGACACTCAGTCAAGACAGACAGACAGACATACAGACAGTCACTCAAGACAGACAGACAGACAGACGGACAGTCAGGTAAGACAGACAGACAGTCAGTCAAGCCAGACATACAGACAAACAGACAGACAGTCAGTCGAGAAAGAGAGATAGACAGTCATTCAGTCAGTCAAGACAGACATACAGACAGACAGATAGTCAGTCAGTTAGTCTAGACAGACAGACAGTCAAACAACCAGTCAGAAAGACAGTCAGTCAAGACAAACAGACACACAGTCAGTCAAGACGGACAGACAGACAGGCAGACAGTCAGTCAAGACGGACAGACAGACAGACAGATAGTCAGTCAGTTAGTCTAGACAGACAACCAGTCAGTCAACCAGTCAGAAAGACAGACAGACAGTCAAGACAGACAGTCAAGACAGACAGACAGACAGACAGACTGACAGTCAGTCAACAAAGACAGACAGACAGAAAGACAGACAGACAGACAGTAAGTCAAGACAGACAGACAGACAGTCAAGACAGACAGACAGACAGACCTTCAAGACAGACAGACAGACAAACAGTCAGTCAAGACAGACAGACAGACAGTCAGTCAAAACAGACAGACAGACAGACAGTCAGTCAAGACAGACAGTCAGTCAAGACAGACAGACAGACAGTCAGTCGAGACAGACAGACAGACAGTCAGTCAAGAAAAAAAGACAAACAGACAGTCAGTCAAGACAGACACTCAGTCAAGACAGACAGACAGACATACAGACAGTCACTCAAGACAGACAGACAGACAGACGGACAGTCAGGTAAGACAGACAGACAGTCAGTCAAGCCAGACATACAGACAAACAGACAGACAGTCAGTCGAGAAAGAGAGATAGACAGTCATTCAGTCAGTCAAGACAGACATACAGACAGACAGATAGTCAGTCAGTTAGTCTAGACAGACAGACAGTCAAACAACCAGTCAGAAAGACAGTCAGTCAAGACAAACAGACACACAGTCAGTCAAGACGGACAGACAGACAGGCAGACAGTCAGTCAAGACGGACAGACAGACAGACAGATAGTCAGTCAGTTAGTCTAGACAGACAGACAGTCAGTCAACCAGTCAGAAAGACAGACAGACAGTCAAGACAGACAGTCAAGACAGACAGACAGACAGTCAGTCAAGACAGACAGACAGACAGTCAGTTAAGACAGACAGACAGAAAGACAGACAGACAGTCAGTCACTTAGTCAAGACAGACAGACAGACTGTCTGTCTGTCTGTCTTGACTGACTGTCTGTCTGTCTGTGTGTCTGTCTGTTTTGACTGACTGTCTGTCTGTTTGTCTTGACTGACTGTCTGACAGACAGACAGACAGTCAGTCAAGACAGACAGACAGACAGTCAGTCAAGACAGACAAACAGACAGTCAGTCAAGACGAACAGACAGACATACAGACAGTCAGTCAAGACAGACAGACAGACAGACAGACGGATAGTCAGGTAGGACAGAAAGACAGTCAGTCAAGCCAGACATACAGACAAACAGACAGACAGTCAGTTGTTATGGAGACATCCCATAGCACTTTGCTCTGCAATAGTCCTCCTAGTTATTCCCTCCCTCTATCGCCTACTTTTCTATATATCTCTTCGGGTAGTTCAGATAGCTGAACAACATTCACCAAAGGTTGGGGGTCAGTTTTCTCGCCTACTGGAGCTTCTACCAGGCGGGATAACGCATCCACGAACATCTTCTTGCCTGGCATGTAATCGACACGAAAAGTGTACTCCTGAAGCTCCAGGCAAATCCTAGCCAATTTTCCGTTAGGGCAGTCCATGAAATGCAAGGCTTTCAAGGGCTGATGGTCCGTTCGGACCAGAAAGGGTTTAGTCACTAAGTAGTGTCTATACTTCTTCACAAACTCCCAAAGGGCTACAGCTTCCCTTTTGGACGTGGAATATCTTTGATCGACTGGGGAAAGAACGCGACTAGCATATGCTATGGCTCTCTCTTGCCCATTCTGGACCTGAGAAAGGCAAGCGCCAAAGGCATCGACACATCAAATTTTAACTCTGCCTTTATTTCGTCTTTTATATTTGTATTGGTTTGGTTCGTGTGGTCAGGGTAAGGTCAGTAGGACTGAAGCTCAATAAAGGACCCTGAACTAACTGAACAGAGAGTGGGCTTTGATTTTTCACACTTATTTGATTGCCCCCTCTGTCAGAAACCTGGGTTGCCGCGATGTTTTAGCTATCGATGGTATGTTGGTCGGTGGGGCTGGAATGGAAACATTGTAGAATCTTTTGCTGCCCGTACACCACTCTGCCCAAGGGGGGGAGGTGTGTTATGGAGACATCCCATAGCACTTTGCTCTGCAATAGTCCTCCTAGTTATTCCCTCCCTCTATCGCCTACTTTTCTATATATCTCTTCGGTTTTCATCACCATCATTAATTTCCCGACATCGTGACAATAGGTCACTCGGTCTTTATCCGCTAGCTCCAGTTAGCTGCTGGGTAATCTGTGGTCAGGCTTTGATCAATTTCATTCTAAGTATTCTGGTTACGGAATGAGTCCGCAGCCAGAACAGTTCTCTTTGATTCTTGGTCCAAGCAGGACCTCTCTGTATTATAATTTATGGTAAGGACAAGTTTATATATTTAGTTAGGGACCCATTAGTGCTGTATTATTTATGTCTACTCTTGTACATGATTTGCCACACGAGTAAATTAACTATTGACGTTATGGTCCATCTCGGCTAGTAGGCCTCGGGCTTGACTGGATATGTAAATTCCAGCTTCGCTAGGATGTGTGAACCAGCTTGATTAGGGATTTCTGGATTGACTGCGGCTGAGCTATAGAATTCCCTGAGACTTTCCCTTGTCCCTTTTGTTCGGTTTCCTGACTGGTCCTGGGGCTAGAGGGCACCTACGGTGTCAGAATGTCTTCAGACCACGCCCCAGGAACCATTAACTTCATTAAACCTCGCCTCCACTCGTCCATCCTCACAGCACAGTCGAGAAAGACAGACAGACAGTCATTCAGTCAGTCAAGACAGACAGACAGACAGTCAGTCAAGACAAACAGACAGACAGTCAGTCAATACGGACAGACAGAAAGTTAGCCAGTTAGTCCAGACAGACAGACAGACAGACAGTCAGTAAAGACAGACAGACAGACAGACAGACCGTCAAGACAGAAAGACAGACATACAAACAGTCAAGACAGACATACAGACAGAAAGACAGAGAGACAGTCAATCAGTCAAGACAGACAGACAGACAGACAGTCAAGACGGACAGACAAACAGAGAGTCAGTCAATACAAACAGACAGACAGACAGACAGTTTGCCAGTTAGTCAAGACAGACAGACAGACAGACAGTCAGTCAAGACAGACAGACAGAAATATAGACAGTCAAGACAGACAGTCAGTCAAGACGGACAGACAAAAAGTTAGCCAGTTAGTCAAGACAGACAGACAGACAGACAGTCAGTAAAGACAGACAAACAGACAGACAGACCGTCAAGACAGACAGACAGACAGTCAAGACAGACAGACAGTCAGTCAAGACAGAAAGACACACATACAGTCAGTCAAGACAGACAGACAGACAGACAGACCGTCAGTCAACACAGACAGACAGACAGACAGTCAGTCAGTTAGTCAAGACAGACAGATAGACAGACACTCAGTCAAGACAGACAGACAGACATACAGACAGTCAGTCAAGACAGACAGACAAACAGACGGACAGTCAGGTAAGACAGACAGACAGTCAGTCAAGCCAGACATACAGACAAACAGACAGACAGTCAGACTGACTGTCTGTCTGTCTGTCTTGACTGACTGTCTGTCTGTCTGTCTTGACTGACTGTCTGTCTTGACTGACTGTCTGTCTGTCTGTCTGTTTTGACTGACTGTCTGTCTGTCTGTCTTGACTGACTGTTTGTCTGTCTGTCTGCCTTGACTGTCTGTCTGTCTGTCTGTCTGTCTGTCTTGACTGTCTGTCTGTCTGTCTGTCTGTCTTTACCTACTGTCTGTCTGTCTGTCTGTCTGTCTGTCTTGACTGACTGTCTGTCTGTCTGTCTGTCTGTCTGTCTGTCTGTCTGTCTGTCTGTCTGTCTGTCTTGACTGACTGTCTGTCTGTCTGTCTGTCTGTCTTGACTGAATGTCTGTCTTGACTGTATGTCTGTCTTGACTGACTGACTGTCTTTCTGTATGTCTGTCTTGACTGACTTTCTGTATGTCTGTCCTGACTGACTGTCTGTCTATCTGTCTTGACTGATTGTCTGTCTGTCTTGACTGAATGTCTGTCTGTCTATCTGTCTCGACTGACTGTTTGTCTGTCTGTCTGTCTTGACTGTCTGTCTGTCTGTCTGACTGGTTGACTGACTGTCTGTCTGCCTTGACCAACTGACTGTCTGTCTGTCTGTCTGTCTGTCTTGACTGACAGTCTGTCTGTCTGTCTGTCTTGACTGTCTGTCTGTCTGTCTGACTGGTTGACTGACTGTCTGTCTGTCTAGACTAACTGACTGACTATCTGTTTGTCTGTCTGTCTGTCTTGACTGACTGTCTGCCTGTCTATCTGTCCGTCTTGACTGACTGTCTGTCTGTTTGTCTTGACTGACTGTCTGTCTGTCTGTCTTGACTGACTGAATGACTGTCTATCTGTCTCTCTCGACTGACTGTCTGTCTGTTTGTCTGTATGTCTGGCTTGACTGACTGTCCGTCTGTCTGTCTTGACTGACTGTCTTTATGTCAGACTGTCTGTCTTGACTGAGTGTCTGTCTATCTGTCTGTCTTGACTAACTGACTGACTGTCTGTCTGTGTTGACTGACGGTCTGTCTGTCTGTCTGTCTGTCTTGACTGACTGTATGTCTGTCTTTCTGTCTAGACTGACTGTCTGTCTGTCTTGACTGTCTGTCTGTCTGTCTTGACGGTCTGTCTGTCTGTTTGTCTGTCTTTACTGACTGTCTGTCTGTCTGTCTGTCTTGACTAACTGGCTAACTTTTTGTCTGTCCGTCTTGACTGACTGTCTGTCTTGACTGTCTATATTTCTGTCTGTCTGTCTGTCTGTCTTGACAGACAGACAGACTGACAGACAGACAGTCGAGACCGACAGACAGACAGTCAGGCAAGACAAAAAGACAAACAGACAGTCAGTCAAGACAGACACTCAGTCAAGACAGACAGACAGACATACAGACAGTCACTCAAGACAGACAGACAGACAGACGGACAGTCAGGTAAGACAGACAGACAGTCAGTCAAGCCATACATACAGACAAACAGACAGACAGTCAGTCGAGAAAGACAGATAGACAGTCATTCAGTCAGTCAAGACAGACAGACAGACAGACAGATAGTCAGTCAGTTACTCTAGACAGACAGACAGTCAAACAACCAGTCAGACAGACAGTCAGTCAAGACAAACAGATCCACAGTCAGTCAAGACGGACAGACAGACAGGCAGACAGTCAGTCAATACAGGCAGACATACAGACAGATAGTCAGTCAGTTAGTCTAGACAGACAGACAGTCAGTCAACCAGTCAGAGAGACAGACAGACAGTCAAGACAGACAGACAGTCAGTCAAGACAGACAGACAGACAGACAGACAGTCAGTTGGTCAAGGCAGACAGACAGTCAGTCAACACAGAAAGACAGACAGACAGTCAGTCACTTAGTCAAGACAGACAGACAGACAAACAGTAAGTCGAGACAGACAGACAGAAAGACATTCAGTCAAGACAGACAGACAATCAGTCAAGACAGACAGACAGAAAGTCAGTCAGGACAGACATACAGAAAGTCAGTCAAGACAGACATACAGAAAGACAGTCAGTCAGTCAAGACAGACATGCAGTCTAGACAGACATTTAGTCAAGACAGACAGACAGACAGTCAGGCAAGACAGACAGACAGAAAGACAGACAGACAGACAGACAGTCAGTCAAGACAAACAGACAGACAGAAAGACAGATAGACAGTCGGTCAAGACAGACAGACAGACAGACAGACAGTCAAGACAGACAGACAGACAGACAGACAGTCAATACAGACAGACAGACAGACAGACAGTCAAGACAGACAGACAGACAGACAGACAGTCAGTCAAGAGAGACAGACAAACAGACAGACAGACAGACAGACAGTCAGTTGGTCAAGGCAGACAGACAGTCAGTCAACACAGAAAGACAGACAGACAGTCAGTCACTTAGTCAAGACAGACAGACAGACAAACAGTCAGTCGAGACAGACAGACAGACAGACATTCAGTCAAGACAGACAAACAATCAGTCAAGACAGACAAACAGACAGTCAGTCAGGACAGACATACAGAAGATCAGTCAAGACAGACATACAGAAAGACAGTCAGTCAGTCAAGACAGACATACAGTCAAGACAGACATTCAGTCAAGACAGACAGACAGACAGTCAGTCAAGACAGACAAACAGACAGACAGACAGACAGACAGACAGACAGACAGACAGACAGACATACAGACAGTCAGACAGACAGACAGTCAGTCAAGACAGACAGACAGACAGACAGACAGACAGACAGACAGACAGACAGACAGACAGACAGACAGACAGACAGACAGACAGTCAAGACAGACGGACAGACCGACAAACAGACAGTCAAGACAGACAGACAGACAGACAGACAAACACTCAGTCAAGACAGACAGACAGACAGTCAATCAAAACAGACAGACAGACAGACAGAAAGACAGTCAGTCAAGACAGACAGACAGACAGTCAGTCGAGACAGACAGACAGACAGTCAGTCGAGACAGACAGACAGACAGTCAGTCAAGACAAATAGACAAACAGACAGTCAGTCCACAAAGACAGACAGACAGACCGTCAGTCAGTTAGTCAAGACAGACAGACAGTAAGTCAAGACAGACAGACAGAGAGACAGTCAGTCAAGACAGACAGACCGACAGCCAGTCAGTCAGTTAGTCGAGGCAGACAGACAGTCAGTCAAGACAGAAAGACAGACCGTCAGTCAGTCGCTTAGTCAAGACAGACAGACAGACAGAAAAACAGTCAGTCGAGACAGACAGACAGACAGAAATTCAGTCAAGACAGACAGAAAATCAGTCAAGACAGACAGACAGACAGTCAGTCAGGACAGACATACAGACAGTCAGTCAAGACAGACAGACAGAAAGACAGTCAGTCAGTCAAGACAGACAGTCAGTCAAGACAGACAAACAGACAGTCAGTCAAGACAGACAGACAGACAGACAGACAGATAGACAGTCATTCAAGACAGACAGACAGACAGTCAAGACAGACAGACAGACAGACCGTCAGTCAACACAGACAGATAGACAGACCGTCAGTCAACACAGACAGATAGACAGACCGTCAGTCAACACAAACAGACAGTCAGTCAGTTAGTCAAGACAGACAGACAGACACTCAGTCAGTTAGCCAAGACAGACAAACAGACAGACAGTTGAACAAGCAGACAAACAGACAAACAGTCAGTCAAGACAGACAGACAGTCAGTACAGACAGACAGACAGTCAAGACAGACAGACAGACAGGCAGACAGTCAGTCGAGACAGACAGACAAACAGTCAGTCAAGAAATACACACAGACAGTCAGTCAAGACGAACAGACAGACAGACAGACAGTCAGTAAACACAGACAGACAAGTCAAGACAGACAGACAGTCAGTCAACACAGACAGACAGTCAGTCAGTAAGTCAAGACAGACAGACAGACAGACAGACAGTCAGTCAAGACAGACAGACAGCCAGACAGACAGTCAGGTAAGACAGACAGACAGTCAGTCAAGCCAGACATTCAGACAAACAGACAGACAGTCAGTCGAGAAAGACAGACAGTCATTCAACAGAAACAGACAGACAGACAGTCATTCAGTCAGTCAAGACTGACAGACAGACAGTCAGTCAAGACAAACAAACAGAAATTCAGTCAAGACAGACAGACAGACAGTCAGTTAGACAGGGCAGACAGACAGTCAGTCAATACAGAAAGACAGACAGACAGTCAGTCACTTAGTCAAGACAGACAGACAGACAAACAGTCAGTCGAGACGGACAGATAGACAGAAATTCAGTCAAGACAGACAGACAGTCAGTCAAGACAGACAGACAGTCAGTCAAGACAGACAGACAGGCAGACAGATAGTCAGTCAGTTCGTCTAGACAGACAGACAGACAGTCAGTCAACCAGTCAGACAGACAGACAGACAGTCAAGAATGACAGAGAGACAGACATTCAGTCAAGACAGACAGACAGACATTCAGTCAAGACTGACAGACAGACAGACAGACAGACAGTTAGTCAAGGCAGACAGACAGTCAGTCAATACACAAAAACAGAGAGACAGTCAGTCACTTAGTCAAGACAGACAGACAGACAGACAGTCAGTCAGTTAGTCAAAACAGACAGACAGTCAGTCAACACAGACAGACAGTCAGACAGTTAGCCAGTTAGTCAAGACAGACAGACAGACAGACAGTCAGTCAAGACAGACAGACAGACAGACAGTCAGTCAAGACAGACAAACCGACAGAAAGTCAGTCAGTTAGTCAAGGCAGACAGACAGTCAGTCAACAAAGAAAGACAGACAGACAGTCATTCACTTAGTCAAGTCAGACAGACAGACAGACAGTCAGTTAAGACAGACAGACAGAAATATAGTCAGTCAAGACAGACATGCAGACAGACAGACAGTCAGTAAAGACAGACAGACAGTCAGTCAAGACAGACAGACAGTCAGTCAGTCAAGACAGACAGACAGTCAAGACAGAAAGAAAGACAGACAGTCCTTCAAGACAGACATACAGACAGACAGTCAGACAGAAAGACAGTCAGTCAGACAGACAGACAGACAGACTGACAGACAGACAGACAGACAGTCAGTCAAGACAGACAGTCAGTCAAGACAGACAGGCAGTCAACACAGACAGACAGACAGACCCTCAGTAAATACAGACAGACAGTCAGTAAGTTAGTTAAGACAGACAGATAGACAGACACTCAGTCAAGACAGACAGACAGACAGTCGGTCAAGACAGACAATCAGTCAAGACGAATAGACAGACATACAGACAGTCAGTCAAGACAGACAGACAGACAGACAGACGGACAGTCAGGTAAGACAGACAGACAGTCAGACAAGCCAGACATACAGACAAACAGAAAGACAGTCAGTCGAGAAAGACAGAGAGACAGTCATTCAGTCAGTCAAGACAGACAGACAGACAGTCAGTCAAGACAAACAGACAGAGAGTCAGTCAAGACGGACAGACAGAAAGGTAGCCAGTTAGTCAAGACAGACAGACAGACAGACAGTCAGTAAAGACAGACAGACAGACAGTCAGTCAAGACGGACAGACAGACAGGCAGACAGTCAGTCAAGACAGACAGACAGATAGTCAGTCAGTTAGTCTAGACAGACAGACAGTCAGTCAACCAGTCAGACAGACCGACAGACAGTCAAGACAGACAGACAGACAGTCAGTCAAGACAAACACACAAACAGACAGTCAGTCAGTTAGTCAAGACAGACAGACAGTCAGTCAACACAGACAGACAGACAGACAGTTAGCCAGTTAGTCAAGACAGACAGACAGACAGACAGTCAGTCAAGACAGACAGACAGACAGACTGTCAGTGAAGACAGACAGACCGACAGACAGACAGTCAGTGAAGACAGACAGACAGACAGACAGTCATTCAAAACAAAAAGACAGACAGACAGACAGTCAGTCAAGACAGTCAGACAGACAGACAGTCAGTCAAGACAGACAGACAGACAATAAGTCCACACAGACAGACTGACAGACAGTCAGTCAGTTAGTCAAGACAGACAGACAGACAGAGAGTCAGTCAAGACAGACAGACAGACAGACAGTCAGTCAAGACAGACAAACCGACAGAAAGTCAGTCAGTTAGTCAAGGCAGAGAGACAGTCAGTCAATACAGAACTGACAGATAGACAGTCAGTCAAGACAGACAGACAGACAGTTAGCCAGGACAGACATACAGACAGTCAGTCAAGACAGACAGACAGTCAGTCAAGACAGACAGACAGACAGTCAGTCAAGACAGAAAGAAAGACATACAGTCAGTTAAGACAGACATACAGACAGACAGACAGAGAGACAGTCAATCAGTCAAGACAGATAGACAGACAGACAGTCAAGACGGTTAGACAGACAGACAGTCAGTCAAGACAAACAGACAGACAGACAGTCAGTCAGTTAGTCAAGACAAACAGACAGACAGAAAGTCAGTCAACACAGACAGACAGACAGACAGTTAGCCAGTTAGTCAAGACAGACAGACAGACAGACAGTCAGTCAAGACAGACAGACAGAAATATAGTCAGTCAAGACAGACATGCAGAAAGACAGACAGTCAGTAAAGACAGACAGACCGTCAGTCAAGACAGACAGACAGTCAGTCAAGACAGACAGACAGTCAGTCAAGACAGAAAGACAGACAGACAATCAAGACAGAAAGACAGACAGAAAGTCAGTCAAGACAGTTTAAAGACAGACAGACAGTCAGACAGAAAGACAGACAGACAGACAGTCAGTCAAGACAGACAGACAGACAGACCGTCAGTCAACACAGACAGACAGACAGACCGTCAGTCAACACAGACAGACAGACAGACAGTCAGTCAGTTAGTCTAGACAAACAGATAGACAGACACTCAGTCTAGACAGACAGACAGACGGTCAGTCAAGACAGACAAACAGACAGCCAGTCAAGACGAACAGACAGACATACAGACAGTCAGTCAAGACAGACAGACAGACAGACGGACAGTCAGGTAAAACAGACGGACAGTCAGACAAGCCAGACATACAGACAAACAGACAGAGAGTCAGTCGAGAAAGACAGACAGACAGTCATACAGTCAGTCAAGACAGACAGACAGACAGACAGTCAGTAAAGACAGACAGACAGACAGACAGACCGTCAAGACAGACAGACAGACAGTCAAGACAGACAGACAGTCAGTCAAGACAGAAAGAAAGACATAGAGTCAGTCAAGACAGACAGACAGACAGACAGACCGTCAGTCCACACAGACAGACAGACAGACAGTCAATCAGTTAGTCAAGACAGACAGATAAACAGACACTCAGTCAAGACAGACAGACAGACATACAGACAGTCAGTCAAGACAGACAGACAGACAGACGGACAGTCAGGTAAGACAGACAGACAGTCAGTCAAGCCAGACATTCAGACAAACAGACAGACAGTCAGTCGAGAAAGACAGACAGTCATTCAACAGAAACAGACAGACAGACAGTCATTCAGTCAGTCAAGACTGACAGACAGACAGTCAGTCAAGACAAACAAACAGAAATTCAGTCAAGACAGACAGACAGACAGTCAGTTAGACAGGGCAGACAGACAGTCAGTCAATACAGAAAGACAGACAGACAGTCAGTCACTTAGTCAAGACAGACAGACAGACAAACAGTCAGTCGAGACGGACAGATAGACAGAAATTCAGTCAAGACAGACAGACAGTCAGTCAAGACAGACAGACAGTCAGTCAAGACAGACAGACAGGCAGACAGATAGTCAGTCAGTTCGTCTAGACAGACAGACAGACAGTCAGTCAACCAGTCAGACAGACAGACAGACAGTCAAGAATGACAGAGAGACAGACATTCAGTCAAGACAGACAGACAGACATTCAGTCAAGACTGACAGACAGACAGACAGACAGACAGTTAGTCAAGGCAGACAGACAGTCAGTCAATACACAAAAACAGAGAGACAGTCAGTCACTTAGTCAAGACAGACAGACAGACAGACAGTCAGTCAGTTAGTCAAAACAGACAGACAGTCAGTCAACACAGACAGACAGTCAGACAGTTAGCCAGTTAGTCAAGACAGACAGACAGACAGACAGTCAGTCAAGACAGACAAACCGACAGAAAGTCAGTCAGTTAGTCAAGGCAGACAGACAGTCAGTCAACAAAGAAAGACAGACAGACAGTCATTCACTTAGTCAAGTCAGACAGACAGACAGACAGTCAGTTAAGACAGACAGACAGAAATATAGTCAGTCAAGACAGACATGCAGACAGACAGACAGTCAGTAAAGACAGACAGACAGTCAGTCAAGACAGACAGACAGTCAGTCAGTCAAGACAGACAGACAGTCAAGACAGAAAGAAAGACAGACAGTCCGTCAAGACAGACATACAGACAGACAGTCAGACAGAAAGACAGTCAGTCAGACAGACAGACAGACAGACTGACAGACAGACAGACAGACAGTCAGTCAAGACAGACAGTCAGTCAAGACAGACAGGCAGTCAAGACAGACAGACCGTCGGTCAACACAGACAGACAGACAGACCCTCAGTAAATACAGACAGACAGTCAGTAAGTTAGTCAAGACAGACAGATAGACAGACACTCAGTCAAGACAGACAGACAGACAGTCGGTCAAGACAGACAATCAGTCAAGACGAATAGACAGACATACAGACAGTCAGTCAAGACAGACAGACAGACAGACGGACAGTCAGGTAAGACAGACAGACAGTCAGACAAGCCAGACATACAGACAAACAGAAAGACAGTCAGTCGAGAAAGACAGAGAGACAGTCATTCAGTCAGTCAAGACAGACAGACAGACAGTCAGTCAAGACAAACAGACAGAGAGTCAGTCAAGACGGACAGACAGAAAGGTAGCCAGTTAGTCAAGACAGACAGACAGACAGACAGTCAGTAAAGACAGACAGACAGACAGTCAGTCAAGACGGACAGACAGACAGGCAGACAGTCAGTCAAGACAGACAGACAGATAGTCAGTCAGTTAGTCTAGACAGACAGACAGTCAGTCAACCAGTCAGACAGACCGACAGACAGTCAAGACAGACAGACAGACAGTCAGTCAAGACAAACACACAAACAGACAGTCAGTCAGTTAGTCAAGACAGACAGACAGACAGACAGTTAGCCATTTAGTCAAGACAGACAGACAGACAGACAGTCAGTCAAGACAGACAGACAGACAGACTGTCAGTGAAGACAGACACACCGACAGACAGACAGTCAGTGAAGACAGACAGACAGACAGACAGTCATTCAAAACAAAAAGACAGACAGACAGACAGTCAGTCAAGACAGTCAGACAGACAGACAGTCAGTCAAGACAGACAGACAGACAATAAGTCCACACAGACAGACTGACAGACAGTCAGTCAGTTAGTCAAGACAGACAGACAGACAGAGAGTCAGTCAAGACAGACAGACAGACAGACAGTCAGTCAAGACAGACAAACCGACAGAAAGTCAGTCAGTTAGTCAAGGCAGAGAGACAGTCAGTCAATACAGAACTGACAGATAGACAGTCAGTCAAGACAGACAGACAGACAGTTAGCCAGGACAGACATACAGACAGTCAGTCAAGACAGACAGACAGTCAGTCAAGACAGACAGACAGACAGTCAGTCAAGACAGAAAGAAAGACATACAGTCAGTTAAGACAGACATACAGACAGACAGACAGAGAGACAGTCAATCAGTCAAGACAGATAGACAGACAGACAGTCAAGACGGTTAGACAGACAGACAGTCAGTCAAGACAAACAGACAGACAAACAGTCAGTCAGTTAGTCAAGACAAACAGACAGACAGAAAGTCAGTCAACACAGACAGACAGACAGACAGTTAGCCAGTTAGTCAAGACAGACAGACAGACAGACAGTCAGTCAAGACAGACAGACAGAAATATAGTCAGTCAAGACAGACATGCAGAAAGACAGACAGTCAGTAAAGACAGACAGACCGTCAGTCAAGACAGACAGACAGTCAGTCAAGACAGACAGACAGTCAGTCAAGACAGAAAGACAGACAGACAATCAAGACAGAAAGACAGACAGAAAGTCAGTCAAGACAGTTTAAAGACAGACAGACAGTCAGTCAAGACAGACAGACAGTCAAGACAGACAGACAGACAGACCGTCAGTCAACACAGACAGACAGACAGACCGTCAGTCAACACAGACAGACAGACAGACAGTCAGTCAGTTAGTCTAGACAAACAGATAGACAGACACTCAGTCTAGACAGACAGACAGACGGTCAGTCAAGACAGACAAACAGACAGCCAGTCAAGACGAACAGACAGACATACAGACAGTCAGTCAAGACAGACAGACAGACAGACGGACAGTCAGGTAAAACAGACGGACAGTCAGACAAGCCAGACATACAGACAAACAGACAGAGAGTCAGTCGAGAAAGACAGACAGACAGTCATACAGTCAGTCAAGACAGACAGACAGACAGACAGTCAGTAAAGACAGACAGACAGACAGACAGACCGTCAAGACAGACAGACAGACAGTCAAGACAGACAGACAGTCAGTCAAGACAGAAAGACAGACATACGGTCAGTCAAGACAGACATACAGACAGACAAGAAAGACAGACAGACAGTCAAGACAGACAGACAGTCAGTCAAGACAGAAAGAAAGACATAGAGTCAGTCAAGACAGACAGACAGACAGACAGACCGTCAGTCCACACAGACAGACAGACAGACAGTCAATCAGTTAGTCAAGACAGACAGATAAACAGACACTCAGTCAAGACAGACAGACAGACATACAGACAGTCAGTCAAGACAGACAGACAGACAGACGGACAGTCAGGTAAGACAGACAGACAGTCAGTCAAGCCAGACATACAGACAAACAGACAGACAGTCAGTCGAGAAAGACAGATAGACAGTCATTCAGTCAGTCAAGACAGACAGACAGACAGTCAGTCAAGACAAACAGACAAACAGTCAGTCAAGACAGACAGATAGATAGTCAGTCAGTTAGTCTAGACAGACAGACAGTCAGTCAACCAGTCAGACAGACAGACAGACAGTCAAGACAGACAGACAGACAGACAGACAGACAGACAGACAGTCAGTCAAGACAGACAGACAGACAGTCAGTTGGTCAAGGCAGACAGAAAGTCAGTCAACACAGAAAGACAGACAGACAGTCAGTCGAGACAGACAGACAGACAGAAAGACAGACAGTATGTCAAGACAGACAGACAGACAGTCAGTCAGGACAGACATACAGAAAGTCAGTCAAGACAGACAGACAGACAGACGGACAGCCAGGTAAGACAGACAGACATTCAGTCAAGACAGACAGAGGGACAGTCAGGTAAGACAGACAGACAGTCAGTCAAGCCAGACATACAGACAAACAGACAGACAGTCAGTCGAGAAAGACAGACAGACAGTCATTCAGTCAGTCAAGACAGACAGACAGACAGTCAGTCAAGAGAAACAGACAGACAGTCAGTCAAGACGGACAGACAGACAGGCAGGCAGTCAGTCAAGACAGACAGACAGATAGTCAGTCAGTTAGTCTAGACAGACAGAAAGTCAGTCAACCAGTCAGAAAGACAGACAGACAGTCAAGACAGACAGTCAAGAGAGACAGACAGACAGACAGACAGTCAGTCAAGACTTACAGACTGTCTGTCTGTCTGTCTTGACTGACTGTCTGTCTGTCTGTGTGTCTGTCTGTTTTGACTGACTGTCTGTTTGTCTTGACTGACTGTCTTACAGACAGACAGACAGTCAGTCAAGACAGACAGACAGACAGTCAGTCAAGACAGACAAACAGACAGTCAGTCAAGACGAGCAGACAGACATACAGACAGTCAGTCAAGACAGACAGACAGACGGACAGTCAGGTAAGACAGAAAGACAGTCAGTCAAGCCGGACATACAGACAAACAGACAGACAGTCAGTTGTTATGGAGACATCCCATAGCACTTTGCTCTGCAATAGTCCTCCTAGTTATTCCCTCCCTCTATCGCCTACTTTTCTATATATCTCTTCGGGAAGTTCAGATAGCTGAACAACATTCACTAAAGGTTGGGGGTCAGTTTTCTCGCCTACTGGATCTTCTACCAGGCGGGATAACGCATCCACGAACATCTTCTTGCCTGGCATGTAATCGACACGAAAAGTGTACTCCTGAAGCTCCAGGCAAATCCTAGCCAATTTTCCGTTAGGGCAGTCCATGAAAGGCAAGGCTTTCAAGGGCTGATGGTCCGTTCGGACCAGAAAGGGTTTAGACACTAAGTAGTGTCTATACTTCGTCACAAACTCCCAAAGGGCTACAGCTTCCCTTTTGGTCGTGGAATATCTTTGTTCGACTGGGGAAAGAACGCGACTAGCATATGCTATGGCTCTCTCTTGCCCATTCTGGACCTGAGAAAGGCAAGCGCCAAAGGCATCGACACATCAAATTTTAACTCTGCCTTTATGTCGTCTTTTATATTTGTATTGGTTTGTTTCGTGTGGTCAGGGTAAGGTCAGTAGGACTGAAGCTCAATAAAGGACCCTGAACTAACTGAACAGAGAGTGGGCTTTGATTTTTCACACTTATTTGAATGCCCCCTCTGTCAGAAACCTGGGTTGCCGCGATGTTTTAGCTATCGATGGTATGTTGGTCGGTGGGGCTGGAATGGAAACATTGTAGAATCTTTTGCTGCCCGTACACCACTCTGCCCAAGGGGGGGAGGTGTGTTATGGAGACATCCCATAGCACTTTGCTCTGCAATAGTCCTCCTAGTTATTCCCTCCCTCTATCGCCTACTTTTCTATATATCTCTTCGGTTTTCATCACCATCATTAATTTCCCGACATCGTGACAATAGGTCACTCGGTCTTTATCCGCTAGCTCCAGTTAGCTGCTGGGTAATCTGAGGTCAGGCTTTGATCAATTTCATTCTAAGTATTCTGGTTACGGAATGAGTCCGCAGCCAGAACAGTTCTCTTTGATTCTTGGTCCAAGCAGGACCTCTCTGTATTATAATTTATGGTAAGGACAAGTTTATATATTTAGTTAGGGACCCATTAGTGCTTTATTATTTATGTCTACTCTTGTAAATGATTTGCCTCACGAGTAAATTAACTATTGACGTTATGGTCCATCTCGGCTAGTAGGCCTCGGGCTTGCCTGGATATGTAAATTCCAGCTTCGCTAGGATGTGTGAACCAGCTTGATTAGGGATTTCTGGATTGACTGCGGCTGAGCTATAGAATTCCCTGAGACTTTCCCTTGTCTCTTTTGTTCGGTTTCCTGACTGGTCCTGGGGCTAGTGGGCACCTACGGTAAGAATGTCTTCAGCCCACGCCCCAGGAACCATTAACTTCATTAAACCTCGCCTCCACTCGTCCATCCTCACAACACAGTCGAGAAAGACAGACAGACAGTCATTCAGTCAGTCAAGACAGACAGACAGACAGTCAGTAAAGACAAACAGACAGTCTTTCTGTCTGTCTGTCTGTCTGTCTTGACTGTCTGTCTGTCCGTCTGTCTGTCTTGACTGACTTTCTGTCTGTATTGACTGACTGTCTGTCTGTCTTGACTGACTGTCTGTCTGTCTTGACTGTCTGTCTGTCTGTCTGTCTTGACTGATTTCTGTCTTTCTTGACTGACTGTCTGTCTGTTTTGACTGACTGCCTGTCTGTCTTGACTGACTGTCTGTCTGTCTTGACTGACTGTCTTGACTGACTGTCTGTCTGTCTGTCTGATTATCTGTCTGTCTGTCTGTCTTGACTGACTGTCTATCTGTCTGTTTGTCTTGACTGACTGTCTGTCTGTCTGTCTTGACTGACTGTCTGTCAGTGTGTCTTGACTGACTGTCTGTCAGTGTGTCTTGACTGACTGTCTGTCTCTCTGTCTTGACTGACTGTCTGTCTCCCTGTCTTGACTGACTATCTGCCTGTCTGTCTGTCTTGACTGACTGTCTATCTGTCTGTTTGTCTTGACTGACTGTCTGTCTGTCTTGACTATCTGTCTGTCCGTCTTTCTGTCTTGACTGATTGTCTGTCTGTCTTGACTGACTGTCTGTCTGTCATGACTGACTGTCTGTCTGTCTTGACTGACTGTTTGTCTGTCCTGACTACTGTATGTCTGTCTTGACTGACTGTCTGTCTGTCTTGACTGACTTTCTATCTGACTGTGTGTCTTGACTGACTGTCTGTCTGTCTGTCTTGACTGAATGTCTGTCTGGGTGTCTGTCTGTCTGTCTTGACTGACTATCTGTCTGTCTGTCTGTCTTGACTGACTGTCTGTCTGTCTGTCTTGACTGACTGTCTGTCTGTATGTCTTGACTGACTGTCTGTCTGTCTGTCTTGACTGACTGTCTGTCTGTCTGTCTATCTGTCTGTCTGTCTTGACTGACTGTCTCTCTGTCTGTGTCTTGACTGACTGTCTGTCTTTCTGTCTTGACTGACTGTCTGTCTTTCTGTCTGTCTGTCTTGACTGTCTGTCTGTCCGTCTGTTTGTCTTGACTGTCTGTCTGTCCGTCTGTCTGTCTTGACTGACTGTCTGTCTTTCTGACTATCTGTCCGTCTGTCTGTCTTGACTGACTGTCTGTCTGTCTGTCTTGACAGTCTGTTTGTCTGTCTTGACTGACTGTCTGTCTATCTGTCTTGACTGACTGTCTGTCTGTCTGTCTTGACTGACGTGTCTGTCTTTCTGTCTGTCTGTCTGGACTGTCTGTCTGTCCGTCTGTTTGTCTTGACTGTCTGTCTGTCCGTCTGTCTGTCTTGACTGACTGTCTGTCTGTCTGTCTTGACTGACTGTCTGTCTGTATGTCTTGACTGACTGTCTGTCTGTCTGTCTTGACTGACTGTCTATCTGTCTGTCTATCTGTCTGTCTGTCTTGACTGACTGTCTCTCTGTCTGTGTCTTGACTGACTGTCTGTCTTTCTGTCTTGACTGACTGTCTGTCTTTCTTTCTGTCTGTCTTGACTGTCTGTCTGTCCGTCTGTCTGTCTTGACTGACTGTCTGTCTGTCTTGACTGATTGTCTGTCTGTCTGGACTGACTGTCTGTCTGTCTTGACTGACTGTCTGTCTGTCTGACTATCTGTCTGTCTGTCTGTCTTGACTGACTGTCTGTCTGTCTGTCTTGACAGTCTGTTTGTCTGTCTTGACTGACTGTCTGTCAATCTGTCTTGACTGAATGTCTGTCTATCTGTCTTGACTGAATGTCTGTCTGTCTGTCTGTCTTGACTGACTGTCTATCTGGCTGTGTGTCTCGACTGACTTTCTGTCTGTCTGTCTTGACTGACTGACTGTCTGTCTGTCTGTCTTGACTGACTGTCTGTTTGTCTGTCTGTCTTGACTGACTATCTGTTTGTCTGTCTTGACTGACTGACTGTCTGTCTGTCTGTCTCGACTGACTGTCTGCCTGTCTGTCTGTCTGTCTCGACTGACTGTCTGCCTGTCTGACTGTCTGGCTGTCTCTCTGTCTTGACTGACTGTCTGTCTGTCTGTCTTGACTGACTATCTGTCTGTCTTTCTGTCTTGACTGACTGTCTGTTTGTCTTTCTTGACTGACTGTCTGTCTTTCTGTCTTGACTGACTGTCTCTCAGTGTGTCTTGACTGTCTGTCTGTCTTGACTGACTGTCTGTCTGTCTGTCTTGACTGACTATCTGTCTGTCTGTCTGTCTTGACTGACTGTCTGTTTGTCTGTCTTGACTGACTTTCTGTCTGTCTGTCTTGACTGAATGTCTGTCTGTCTGTTTGTCTTGACTGACTATCTTTCTGTCTGTGTGTCTTGACTGACTGTCTGTCAGTGTGTCTTGACTGTCTGTCTGTCTTGACTGACTGTCTGTCAGTGTTTCTTGACTGTCTGTCTGTCTGTCTGTCTTTACTGACTCTCTGTCTGTCTGTCTTGACTGACAATCTGTCTGTGTGTCTGTCTTGACTGACTGTCTGTTTGTCTGTCTTGACTGACTGTCTGTCTGTCTGTCTTGATGTCTGCCTGTCCGTCTGTCTGTCTTGACTGACTGTCTGTCTGTCTTGACTGATTGTCTGTCTGTCTGGACTGACTGTCTGTCTGTCTTGACTGACTGTCTGTCTGTTTTTACTGACTGTTTGTCTGTCTTGACTGACTGTATGTCTGTCTTGACTGACTGTCTGTCAGTCTTTACTGACTGTCTATCTGTCTGTGTGTCTTGACTGACTGTCTGTCTCTCTATCTTGACTGAATGTCTGTCTGGGTGTCTGTCTGTCTGTCTTGACTGACTATCTGTCTATCTGTCTGTCTTGACTGACTGTCTGTCTGTCTGTCTTGATTGACTGTCTGTCTGTCTGCCTTGACTGACTGTCTGTCTGTCTATCTTGACTGACTGTATCTCTGTTTGTGTCTTGACTGACTGTCTGTCTGTCTGTCTTGACTGACTGTCCGTCTTTCTGTCTGTCTGTCTGTCTGTCTTCACTGTCTGTCTGTCTGTCTGTCTGTCTTGACTGTCTGTCTGTCCGTCTGTCTGTCTTGACTGTCTTTCTGTCTGTCTTGACTGACTGTCTATCTGTCTTGACTGACTGTCTGTCTGTCTTGACTGACTGTCTGTCTGTCTGTCTTGACTGACTGTCTGTCTGTATGTCTTGACTGACTGTCTGTCTGTCTGTCTTGACTGACTGTCTGTCTGTCTGTCTATCTGTCTGTCTGGCTTGACTGACTGTCTCTCTGTCTGTGTCTTGACTGACTGTCTGTCTTTCTGTCTTGACTGACTGTCTTTCTTTCTTTCTGTCTGTCTTGACTGACTGTCTATCTGTCTGTTTGTCTTGACTGACTGTCTGTCTGTCTTGACTATCTGTCTGTCCGTCTTTCTATCTTGACTGATTGTCTGTCTGTCTTGACTGACTGTCTGTCTTTCATGACTGACTGTCTGTCTGTCTTGACTGACTGTTTGTCTGTCTTGACTACTGTATGTCTGTCTTGACTGACTGTCTGTCTGTCTTGACTGACTTTCTATCTGACTGTGTGTCTTGACTGACTGTCTGTCTGTCTGTCTTGACTGAATGTCTGTCTGGGTGTCTGTCTGTCTGTCTTGACTGACTATCTGTCTGTCTGTCCGTCTTGACTGACTATCTGTCTGTCTGTCTGTCTTGACTGACTGTCTGTCTGTCTGTCTTGACTGACTGTCTGTCTGTTTGTCTTGACTGACTGTCTGTCTGTATGTCTTGACTGACTGTCTGTCTGTCTGTCTTGACTGACTGTCTGTCTGTCTGTCTATCTGTCTGTCTGTCTTGACTGACTGTCTCTCTGTCTGTGTCTTGACTGACTGTCTGTCTTTCTGTCTTGACTGACTGTCTGTCTTTCTTTCTGTCTGTCTTGACTGTCTGTCTGTCCGTCTGTTTGTCTTGACTGTCTGTCTGTCCGTCTGTCTGTCTTGACTGACTGTCTGTCTGTCTGACTATCTGTCCGTCTGTCTGTCTTGACTGACTGTCTGTCTGTCTGTCTTGACTTTCTGTTTGTCTGTCTTGACTGACTGTCTGTCTGTCTGTCTTGACTGTCTGTCTGTCTGTCTTGACTGACTGTCTGTCTGTCTGTCTTTCTATCTGTCTGTCTTCACTGTCTGTCTATCTGTCTGTCTGTCTTTACTGTCTGTCTGTCCGTCTGTCTGTCTTGACTGTCTGTCTGTCTATCTGTCTTGACTGACTGTCTGTCTGTCTGTCTGTCTTGACTGACTGTCTGTCTGTCTGTCTTGACTGTCTGTCTGTCTGTCTTGACTGACTGTCTGTCTGTCTGTCTTGACTGACTGTCTGTCTGTCTGTCTTGACTGTCTGTCTGTCTGTCTTGACTGACTATCTGTCTGTCTTTACTGACTGTCTGTCTGTCTGTCTTGAGGAACTGTCTGTCTGTATGTCTTGACTGACTGTCTGTCTGTCTGTCTATGACTGACTGTCTGTCTGTCTGTCTATCTGTCTGTCTGTCTTGACTGACTGTCTCTCTGTCTGTGTCTTGACTGACTGTCTGTCTTTCTGTCTTGACTGACTGTCTGTCTTTCTTTCTGTCTGTCTTGACTGTCTGTCTGTCCGTCTGTTTGTCTTGACTGTCTGTCTGTCCGTCTGTCTGTCTTGACTGACTGTCTGTCTGTCTGACTATCTGTCCGTCTGTCTGTCTTGACTGACTGTCTGTCTGTCTGTCTTGACTTTCTGTTTGTCTGTCTTGACTGACTGTCTGTCTGTCTGTCTTGACTGTCTGTCTGTCTGTCTTGACTGACTGTCTGTCGGTCTGTCTTTCTGTCTGTCTGTCTTCACTGTCTGTCTGTCTGTCTGTCTGTCTTGACTGTCTGTCTGTCCGTCTGTCTGTCTTGACTGTCTGTCTGTCTGTCTTGACTGACTGTCTGTCTGTCTGTATTGACTGTCTGTCTGTCTATCTGTCTTGACTGTCTGTCTGTCTGTCTGTCTGTCTTGACTGACTGTCTGTCTGTCTGTCTTGACTGTCTGTCTGTCTGTCTTGACTGAATGTCTGTCTGTCTGTCTTGACTGACTGTCTGTCTGTATGTCTTGACTGACTGTCTGTCTGTCTGTCTTGACTGACTGTCTGTCTTTCTGTCTGTCTGTCTTGACTGTCTTTCTGTCTGTCTTGACTGACTGTCTATCTGTCTTGACTGACTATCTGTCTGTCTTGACTGACTGTCTGTCTGTCTGTCTTGACTGACTGTCTGTCTGTATGTCTTGACTGACTGTCTGTCTGTCTGTCTTGACTGACTGTCTATCTGTCTGTCTATCTGTCTGTCTGTCTTGACTGACTGTCTCTCTGTCTGTGTCTTGACTGACTGTCTGTCTTTCTGTCTTGACTGACTGTCTGTCTTTCTTTCTGTCTGTCTTGACTGTCTGTCTGTCCGTCTGTCTGTCTTGACTGACTGTCTGTCTGTCTGACTATCTGTCCGTCTGTCTGTCTTGACTGAATGTCTGTCTGTCTGTCTTGACTTTCTGTTTGTCTGTCTTGACTGACTGTCTGTCTGTCTGTCTTGACTGTCTGTCTGTCTGTCTGTCTGTCTGTCTGTCTTTCTGTCTGTCTGTCTTCACTGTCTGTCTGTCTGTCTGTCTGTCTTGACTGTCTGTCTGTCCGTCTGTCTGTCTTGACTGTCTGTCTGTCTGTCTTGACTGACTGTCTGTCTGTCTGTCTTGACTGTCTGTCTGTCTATCTATCTTGACTGACTGTCTGTCTGTCTGTCTGTCTTGACTGACTGTCTGTCTGTCTGTCTTGACTGTCTGTCTGTCTGTCTTGACTGACTGTCTGTCTGTCTGTCTTGACTGACTGTCTGTCTGTCTGTCTTGACTGTCTGTCTGTCTGTCTTGACTGACTGTCTGTCTGTCTGTCTTGACTGACTGTCTGTCTGTATGTCTTGACTGACTGTCTGTCTGTCTGTCTTGACTGACTGTCTGTCTGTCTGTCTATCTGTCTGTCTGTCTTGACTGACTGTCTCTCTGTCTGTGTCTTGACTGACTGTCTGTCTTTCTGTCTTGACTGACTGTCTGTCTTTCTGTCTGTCTGTCTTGACTGTCTGTCTGTCCGTCTGTTTGTCTTGACTGTCTGTCTGTCCGTCAGTCTGTCTTGACTGACTGTCTGTCTGTCTGACTATCTGTCCGTCTGTCTGTCTTGACTGACTGTCTGTCTGTCTGTCTTGACAGTCTGTTTGTCTGTCTTGACTGACTGTCTGTCTATCTGTCTTGACTGACTGTCTGTCTGTCTGTCTTGACTGACTGTCTGTCTGTCTTGACTGTCTGTCTGTCCGTCTTTTTGTCTTGACTGTCTGTCTTTCCGTCTGTCTGTCTTGACTGACTGTCTGTCTGTCTTGACTGAGTGTCTTGACTGACAGTCTGTCTGTCTGACTATCTGTCTGTCTGTCTGTCTTGACTGACTGTCTGTCAGTCTGTCTTGACAGTCTGTTTGTCTGTCTTGACTGACTGTCTGTCAATCTGTCTTGACTGAATGTCTGTCTATCTGTCTTGACTGAATGTCTGTCTGTCTGTCTGTCTGTCTGTCTGTCTGTCTGTCTGTCTGTCTGTCTTGACTGACTGTCTATCTGGCTGTGTGTCTCGACTGACTGTCTGTCTGTCTGTCTTGACTGACTGACTGTCTGTCTGTCTGTCTTGACTGACTGTCTGTTTGTCTGTCTGTCTTGACTGACTGTCTGTCTGTCTGTCTTGACTGACTGACTGTCTGTCTGTCTGTCTCGACTGACTGTCTGCCTGTCTGACTGTCTGGCTGTCTCTCTGTCTTGACTGACTGTCTGTCTGTCTGTCTTGAATGACTATCTGTCTGTCTGTCTGTCTGTCTTTACTGACTGTCTGTCCGTCTGTTTGTCTTGACTGTCTGTCTGTCCGTCTGTCTGTCTTGACTGACTGTCTGTCTGTCTGACTATCTGTCCGTCTGTCTGTCTTGACTGACTGTCTGTCTGTCTGTCTTGACTTTCTGTTTGTCTGTCTTGACTGACTGTCTGTCTGTCTGTCTTGACTGTCTGTCTGTCTGTCTTGACTGACTGTCTGTCGGTCTGTCTTTCTGTCTGTCTGTCTTCACTGTCTGTCTGTCTGTCTGTCTGTCTTGACTGTCTGTCTGTCCGTCTGTCTGTCTTGACTGTCTGTCTGTCTGTCTTGACTGACTGTCTGTCTGTCTGTATTGACTGTCTGTCTGTCTATCTGTCTTGACTGTCTGTCTGTCTGTCTGTCTGTCTTGACTGACTGTCTGTCTGTCTGTCTTGACTGTCTGTCTGTCTGTCTTGACTGAATGTCTGTCTGTCTGTCTTGACTGACTGTCTGTCTGTATGTCTTGACTGACTGTCTGTCTGTCTGTCTTGACTGACTGTCTGTCTTTCTGTCTGTCTGTCTTGACTGTCTTTCTGTCTGTCTTGACTGACTGTCTATCTGTCTTGACTGACTATCTGTCTGTCTTGACTGACTGTCTGTCTGTCTGTCTTGACTGACTGTCTGTCTGTATGTCTTGACTGACTGTCTGTCTGTCTGTCTTGACTGACTGTCTATCTGTCTGTCTATCTGTCTGTCTGTCTTGACTGACTGTCTCTCTGTCTGTGTCTTGACTGACTGTCTGTCTTTCTGTCTTGACTGACTGTCTGTCTTTCTTTCTGTCTGTCTTGACTGTCTGTCTGTCCGTCTGTCTGTCTTGACTGACTGTCTGTCTGTCTGACTATCTGTCCGTCTGTCTGTCTTGACTGACTGTCTGTCTGTCTGTCTTGACTTTCTGTTTGTCTGTCTTGACTGACTGTCTGTCTGTCTGTCTTGACTGTCTGTCTGTCTGTCTGTCTGTCTGTCTGTCTTTCTGTCTGTCTGTCTTCACTGTCTGTCTGTCTGTCTGTCTGTCTTGACTGTCTGTCTGTCCGTCTGTCTGTCTTGACTGTCTGTCTGTCTGTCTTGACTGACTGTCTGTCTGTCTGTCTTGACTGTCTGTCTGTCTATCTATCTTGACTGACTGTCTGTCTGTCTGTCTGTCTTGACTGACTGTCTGTCTGTCTGTCTTGACTGTCTGTCTGTCTGTCTTGACTGACTGTCTGTCTGTCTGTCTTGACTGACTGTCTGTCTGTCTGTCTTGACTGTCTGTCTGTCTGTCTTGACTGACTGTCTGTCTGTCTGTCTTGACTGACTGTCTGTCTGTATGTCTTGACTGACTGTCTGTCTGTCTGTCTTGACTGACTGTCTGTCTGTCTGTCTATCTGTCTGTCTGTCTTGACTGACTGTCTCTCTGTCTGTGTCTTGACTGACTGTCTGTCTTTCTGTCTTGACTGACTGTCTGTCTTTCTGTCTGTCTGTCTTGACTGTCTGTCTGTCCGTCTGTTTGTCTTGACTGTCTGTCTGTCCGTCTGTCTGTCTTGACTGACTGTCTGTCTGTCTGACTATCTGTCCGTCTGTCTGTCTTGACTGACTGTCTGTCTGTCTGTCTTGACAGTCTGTTTGTCTGTCTTGACTGACTGTCTGTCTATCTGTCTTGACTGACTGTCTGTCTGTCTGTCTTGACTGACTGTCTGTCTGTCTTGACTGTCTGTCTGTCCGTCTGTTTGTCTTGACTGTCTGTCTTTCCGTCTGTCTGTCTTGACTGACTGTCTGTCTGTCTTGACTGAGTGTCTTGACTGACAGTCTGTCTGTCTGACTATCTGTCTGTCTGTCTGTCTTGACTGACTGTCTGTCAGTCTGTCTTGACAGTCTGTTTGTCTGTCTTGACTGACTGTCTGTCAATCTGTCTTGACTGAATGTCTGTCTATCTGTCTTGACTGAATGTCTGTCTGTCTGTCTGTCTGTCTGTCTGTCTGTCTGTCTGTCTGTCTGTCTTGACTGACTGTCTATCTGGCTGTGTGTCTCGACTGACTGTCTGTCTGTCTGTCTTGACTGACTGACTGTCTGTCTGTCTGTCTTGACTGACTGTCTGTTTGTCTGTCTGTCTTGACTGACTGTCTGTCTGTCTGTCTTGACTGACTGACTGTCTGTCTGTCTGTCTCGACTGACTGTCTGCCTGTCTGACTGTCTGGCTGTCTCTCTGTCTTGACTGACTGTCTGTCTGTCTGTCTTGAATGACTATCTGTCTGTCTGTCTGTCTGTCTTTACTGACTGTCTGTTTGTCTTTCATGACTGACTGTCTGTCTTTCTGTCTTGACTGACTGTCTCTCAGTTTGTCTTGACTGTCTGTCTGTCTTGACTGACTGTCTGTCTGTCTGTCTTGACTGACTATCTGTCTGTCTGTCTGTCTTGACTGACTGTCTGTTTGTCTGTCTTGACTGACTTTCTGTCTGTCTGTCTTGACTGAATGTCTGTCTGTCTGTTTGTCTTGACTGACTATCTGTCTGTCTGTGTGCCTTGACTGACTGTCTGTCTTTCTGTCTTGACTGACTGTCTGTCAGTGTGTCTTGACTGTCTGTCTGTCTTGACTGACTGTCTGTCAGTGTGTCTTGACTGTCTGTCTGTCTGTCTGTCTTTACTTACTGTCTGTCTGTCTGTCTTGACTGTCTGCCTGTCCGTCTGTCTGTCTTGACTGACTGTCTGTCTGTCTTGACTGATTGTCTGTCTGTCTTGACTGACTGTCTGTCTGTCTTGACTGACTGTCTGTCTGTCTTTACTGACTGTTTGTCTGTCTTGACTGACTGTATGTCTGTCTTGACTGACTGTCTGTCAGTCTTGACTGACTGTCTATCTGTCTGTGTGTCTTGACTGACTGTCTGTCTCTCTATCTTGACTGAATGTCTGTCTGGGTGTCTGTCTGTCTGTCTTGACTGACTATCTGTCTGTCTGTCTGTCTTGACTGACTGTCTGTCTATCTGTCTTGACTGAATGTCTGTCTGTCTGTCTTGATTGACTGTCTGTCTGTCTGCCTTGACTGACTGTCTGTCTGTCTATCTTGACTGACTGTATCTCTGTTTGTGTCTTGACTGACTGTCTGTCTGTCTGTCTTGACTGACTGTCTGTCTTTCTGTCTGTCTGTCTGTCTGTCTTCACTGTCTGTCTGTCTGTCTGTCTGACTTGACTGTCTGTCTGTCCGTCTGTCTGTCTTGACTGACTGTCTGTCTGTCTTGACTGACTGTCTGTCTGTCTGTCTTGACTGACTGTCTGTCTGTCTTGACTGACTGTCTGTCTGTCTTGACTGACTGTTTGTCTGTCTGTCTTGACTGACTGTCTTGACTGACTGTCTGTCTGTCTGTCGGACTATCTGTCCGTCTGTCTTTCTTGACTGACTGTCTGTCTGTCTTGACTGACTGTCTGTCTGTCTTGACTGACTGTCTGTCTGTCTTGACTGACTGTCTATCTATCTGTGTGTCTTGACTGACTGTCTGTCTGTCTGTCTTGACTGTCTATCTGTCTGTTTGTCTTGACTGACTGTATGTCTGTCTTTCTTGACTCACTGTCTGTCAGTGTGTCTTGACTGACTGTCTGTCTGTCTGTCTTGACTGACTGTCTGTCTCTCTGTCTTGACTGACTATCTGCCTGTCTGTCTGTCTTGACTGACTGTCTATCTGTCTGTGTGTCTTGACCGACTGTCTGTCTGTATGTCTGTCTTGACTGTCTGTATGTCCGTCTGTCTGTCTTGACTTACTGTTTGTCTGTCTTGACTACTGTATGTCTGTCTTGACTGACTGTCTGTCTGTCTTGACTGACTGTCTATCTGACTGTGTGTCTTGACTGACTGTCTGTCTTGACTGAATGTCTGTCTGCCTTGACTGACTGTCTGTCTGTCTTGACTGACTGTCTGTCTGTCTGTCTTGACTGACTGTCTGTCTGTCTGTCTTGACTGACTGTCTGTCTGTCTGTCGTGACTGACTGTCTGTCTGTCTGCCTTGACTGGCTGTCTGTCTTGACTGACTGTCTGTCTGTCTATCTTGACTGACTGTCTGTCTGTCTGTCTTGACTGACTGTCTGTCTGTCTATCTTGACTGAATGTCTGTCTGGGTGTCTGTCAGTCGGTATTGACTGACTATCTGTCTGTCTGTCTGTCTTGACTGACTGTCTGTCTGTCTGTCTTGACTGACTGACTGTCTGTCTGTCTGTCTTGACTGACTGTCTGTCTGTCTGCCTTGACTGACTGTCTGTCTGTCTGCCTTGACTGACTGTCTGTCTGTCTGTCTTGACTGACTGTCTGTCTGTCTGTCTTGACTGACTGTCTATCTGTCTGTCTTGACTGACTGTCTGTCTGTCTGTCTTGACTGACTGTCTCTCTGTCTGTGTCATGTCACTTGACTGAGTGTCTTGACTGACAGTCTGTCTGTCTGACTATCTGCCTGTCTGTCTGTCTTGACTGACTGTCTGTCAGTCTGTCTTGACAATCTGTTTGTCTGTCTTGACTGACTGTCTGTCAATCTGTCTTGACTGAATGTCTGTCTATCTGTCTTGACTGAATGTCTGTCTGTCTGTCTGTCTGTCTGTCTTGACTGACTGTCTATCTGGCTGTGTGTCTCGACTGACTGTCTGTCTGTCTGTCTTGACTGACTGACTGTCTGTCTGTCTGTCTTGACTGACTGTCTGTTTGTCTGTCTGTCTTGACTGACTGTCTGTCTGTCTGTCTTGACTGACTGACTGTCTGTCTGTCTGTCTCGACTGACTGTCTGCCTGTCTGACTGTCTGGCTGTCTCTCTGTCTTGACTGACTGTCTGTCTGTCTGTCTTGACTGACTATCTGTCTGTCGGTCTGTCTGTCTTTACTGACTGTCTGTTTGTCTTTCTTGACTGACTGTGTGTCTTTCTGTCTTGACTGACTGTCTCTCAGTGTGTCTTGACTGTCTGTCTGTCTTGACTGACTGTCTGTCTGTCTGTCTTGACTTACTATCTGTCTGTCTGTCTGTCTTGACTGGCTGTCTGTTTGTCTGTCTTGACTGACTTTCTGTCTGTCTGTCTTGACTGAATGTCTGTCTGTCTGTTTGTCTTGACTGACTATCTGTCTGTCTGTGTGTCTTGACTGACTGTCTGTCTTTCTGTCTTGACTGACTGTCTGTCAGTGTGTCTTGACTGTCTGTCTGTCTTGACTGACTGTCTGTCAGTGTGTCTTGACTGTCTGTCTGTCTGTCTGTCTTTACTTACTGTCTGTCTGTCTGTCTTGACTATCTGCCTGTCCGTCTGTCTGTCTTGACTGACTGTCTGTCTGTCTTGACTGATTGTCTGTCTGTCTTGACTGACTGTCTGTCTGTCTTGACTGACTGTCTGTCTGTCTTTACTGACTGTTTGTCTGTCTTGACTGACTGTATGTCTGTCTTGACTGACTGTCTGTCAGTCTTGACTGACTGTCTATCTGTCTGTGTGTCTTGACTGACTGTCTGTCTCTCTATCTTGACTGAATGTCTGTCTGGGTGTCTGTCTGTCTGTCTTGACTGACTATCTGTCTGTCTGTCTGTCTTGACTGACTGTCTGTCTATCTGTCTTGACTGAATGTCTGTCTGTCTGTCTTGATTGACTGTCTGTCTGTCTGCCTTGACCAACTGTCTGTCTGTCTATCTTGACTGACTGTATCTCTGTTTGTGTCTTGACTGACTGTCTGTCTGTCTGTCTTGACTGACTGTCTGTCTTTCTGTCTGTCTGTCTGTCTGTCTTCACTGTCTGTCTGTCTGACTTGACTGTCTGTCTGTCCGTCTGTCTGTCTTGACTGTCTGTCTGTCTGTCTTGACTGACTGTCTATCTCTCTTGACTGACTGTCTGTCTGTCTTGACTGACTGTCTGTCTGTCTGTCTTGACTGACTGTCTGTCTGTCTTGACTGACTGTCTGTCTGTCTTGACTGACTGTTTGTCTGTCTGTCTTGACTGACTGTCTGTCTGTCTGTCGGACTATCTGTCCGTCTGTCTTTCTTGACTGACTGTCTGTCTGTCTTGACTGACTGTCTGTCTGTCTTGACTGACTGTCTGTCTGTCTTGACTGACTGTCTATCTATCTGTGTGTCTTGACTGACTGTCTGTCTGTCTGTCTTGACTGTCTATCTGTCTGTTTGTCTTGACTGACTGTCTGTCTGTCTTTCTTGACTCACTGTCTGTCAGTGTGTCTTGACTGACTGTCTGTCTGTCTGTCTTGACTGACTGTCTGTCTCTCTGTCTTGACTGACTATCTGCCTGTCTGTCTGCCTTGACTGACTGTCTATCTGTCTGTGTGTCTTGACTGACTGTCTGTCTGTATGTCTGTCTTGACTGTCTGTATGTCCGTCTGTCTGTCTTGACTTACTGTTTGTCTGTCTTGACTACTGTATGTCTGTCTTGACTGACTGTCTGTCTGTCTTGACTGACTGTCTATCTGACTGTGTGTCTTGACTGACTGTCTGTCTTGACTGAATGTCTGTCTGCCTTGACTGACTGTCTGTCTGTCTGTCTTGACTGACTGTCTGTCTGTCTGTCGTGACTGACTGTCTGTCTGTCTGCCTTGACTGGCTGTCTGTCTTGACTGACTGTCTGTCTGTCTATCTTGACTGACTGTCTGTCTGTCTGTCTTGACTGACTGTCTGTCTGTCTATCTTGACTGAATGTCTGTCTGGGTGTCTGTCTGTCGGTATTGACTGACTATCTGTCTGTCTGTCTGTCTTGACTGACTGTCTGTCTGTCTGTCTTGAATGACTGACTGTCTGTCTGTCTGTCTTGACTGACTGTCTGTCTGTCTGCCTTGACTGACTGTCTGTCTGTCTGCCTTGACTGACTGTCTGTCTGTCTGTCTTGACTGACTGTCTGTCTGTCTGTCTTGACTGACTGTCTGTCTGTCTGTCTTGACTGACTGTCTGTCTGTCTGTCTTGACTGACTGTCTCTCTGTCTGTGTCATGTCACTTGACTGAGTGTCTTGACTGACAGTCTGTCTGTCTGACTATCTGTCTGTCTGTCTGTCTTGACTGACTGTCTGTCAGTCTGTCTTGACTGAATGTCTGTCTATCTGTCTTGACTGAATGTCTGTCTGTCTGTCTGTCTGTCTGTCTGTCTGTCTTGACTGACTGTCTATCTGGCTGTGTGTCTCGACTGACTGTCTGTCTGTCTGTCTTGACTGACTGACTGTCTGTCTGTCTGTCTTGACTGACTGTCTGTTTGTCTGTCTGTCTTGACTGACTGTCTGTCTGTCTGTCTTGACTGACTGTCTGTCTGTCTGTCTTGACTGACTGACTGTCTGTCTGTCTGTCTGTCTTTACTGACTGTCTGTTTGTCTTTCTTGACTGACTGTCTGTCTTTCTGTCTTGACTGACTGTCTCTCAGTGTGTCTTGACTGTCTGTCTGTCTGTCTGTGTGTCTTGACTGACTGTCTGTCTTTCTGTCTTGACTGACTGTCTGTCAGTGTGTCTTGACTGTCTGTCTGTCTTGACTGACTGTCTGTCAGTGTGTCTTGACTGTCTGTCTGTCTGTCTGTCTTTACTAACTGTCTGTCTGTCTGTCTTGACTGTCTGCCTGTCCGTCTGTCTGTCTTGACTGACTGTCTGTCTGTCTTGACTGATTGTCTGTCTGTCTTGACTGACTGTCTGTCTGTCTTGACTGACTGTCTGTCTGTCTTTACTGACTGTTTGTCTGTCTTGACTGACTGTATGTCTGTCTTGACTGACTGTCTGTCAGTCTTGACTGACTGTCTATCTGTCTGTGTGTCTTGACTGACTGTCTGTCTCTCTATCTTGACTGAATGTCTGTCTGGGTGTCTGTCTGTCTGTCTTGACTGACTATCTGTCTGTCTGTCTGTCTTGACTGACTGTCTGTCTATCTGTCTTGACTGAATGTCTGTCTGTCTGTCTTGATTGACTGTCTGTCTGTCTGCCTTGACTGACTGTCTGTCTGTCTATCTTGACTGACTGTATCTCTGTTTGTGTCTTGACTGACTGTCTGTCTGTCTGTCTTGACTGACTGTCTGTCTTTCTGTCTGTCTGTCTGTCTGTCTTCACTGTCTGTCTGTCTGTCTGTCTGACTTGACTGTCTGTCTGTCCGTCTGTCTGTCTTGACTGTCTGTCTGTCTGTCTTGACTGACTGTCTATCTCTCTTGACTGACTGTCTGTCTGTCTTGACTGACTGTCTGTCTGTCTGTCTTGACTGACTGTCTGTCTGTCTTGACTGACTGTCTGTCTGTCTTGACTGACTGTCTGTCTGTCTTGACTGACTGTTTGTCTGTCTGTCTTGACTGACTGTCTTGACTGACTGTCTGTCTGTCTGTCGGACTATCTGTCCGTCTGTCTTTCTTGACTGACTGTCTGTCTGTCTTGACTGACTGTCTGTCTGTCTTGACTGACTGTCTGTCTGTCTTGACTGACTGTCTGTCTGTCTTGACTGACTGTCTATCTATCTTTGTGTCTTGACTGACTGTCTGTCTGTCTGTCTTGACTGTCTATCTGTCTGTTTGTCTTGACTGACTGTCTGTCTGTCTTTCTTGACTCACTGTCTGTCAGTGTGTCTTGACTGACTGTCTGTCTGTCTGTCTTGACTGACTGTCTGTCTCTCTGTCTTGACTGACTATCTGCCTGTCTGTCTGTCTTGACTGACTGTCTATCTGTCTGTGTGTCTTGACTGACTGTCTGTCTGTATGTCTGTCTTGACTGTCTGTATGTCCGTCTGTCTGTCTTGACTTACTGTTTGTCTGTCTTGACTACTGTATGTCTGTCTTGACTGACTGTCTGTCTGTCTTGACTGACTGTCTATCTGACTGTGTGTCTTGACTGACTGTCTGTCTTGACTGAATGTCTGTCTGCCTTGACTGACTGTCTGTCTGTCTTGACTGACTGTCTGTCTGTCTGTCTTGACTGACTGTCTGTCTGTCTGTCGTGACTGACTGTCTGTCTGTCTGCCTTGACTGGCTGTCTGTCTTGACTGACTGTCTGTCTGTCTATCTTGACTGACTGTCTGTCTGTCTGTCTTGACTGACTGTCTGTCTGTCTATCTTGACTGAATGTCTGTCTGGGTGTCTGTCTGTCGGTATTGACTGACTATCTGTCTGTCTGTCTGTCTTGACTGACTGTCTGTCTGTCTGTCTTGACTGACTGACTGTCTGTCTGTCTGTCTTGACTGACTGTCTGTCTGTCTGCCTTGACTGACTGTCTGTCTGTCTGCCTTGACTGACTGTCTGTCTGTCTGTCTTGACTGACTGTCTGTCTGTCTGTCTTGACTGACTGTCTGTCTGTCTGTCTTGACTGATTGTCTGTCTGTCTGTCTTGACTGACTGTCTCTCTGTCAGTGTCATGACTGACTGTCTGTCTGTCTGTCTTGACTGACTGTCTGTCTTTCTGTCTGTCTGTCTGTCTGTCTTGACTGTCTGTCTGTCCGTCTGTCTGTCTTGACTGGCTGTCTGTCTTGACTGACTGTCTGTCTGTCTATCTTGACTGACTGTCTGTCTGTCTGTCTTGACTGAATGTCTGTCTGTCTGTCTGTCTGTCTGTCTGTCTGTCTTGACTGACTGTCTATCTGGCTGTGTGTCTCGACTGACTGTCTGTCTGTCTGTCTTGACTGACTGACTGTCTGTCTGTCTGTCTTGACTGACTGTCTGTTTGTCTGTCTGTCTTGACTGACTGTCTGTCTGTCTGTCTTGACTGACTGTCTGTCTGTCTGTCTTGACTGACTGACTGTCTGTCTGTCTGTCTCGACTGACTGTCTGCCTGTCTGACTGTCTGGCTGTCTCTCTGTCTTGACTGACTGTCTGTCTGTCTGTCTTGACTGACTATCTGTCTGTCTGTCTGTCTGTCTTTACTGACTGTCTGTTTGTCTTTCTTGACTGACTGTCTGTCTTTCTGTCTTGACTGACTGTCTCTCAGTGTGTCTTGACTGTCTGTCTGTCTGTCTTGACTGACTATCTGTCTGTCTGTCTGTCTTGACTGACTGTCTGTTTGTCTGTCTTGACTGACTTTCTGTCTGTCTGTCTTGACTGAATGTCTGTCTGTCTGTTTGTCTTGACTGACTATCTGTCTGTCTGTGTGTCTTGACTGACTGTCTGTCTTTCTGTCTTGACTGACTGTCTGTCAGTGTGTCTTGACTGTCTGTCTGTCTTGACTGACTGTCTGTCAGTGTGTCTTGACTGTCTGTCTGTCTGTCTGTCTTTACTTACTGTCTGTCTGTCTGTCTTGACTGTCTGCCTGTCCGTCTGTCTGTCTTGACTGACTGTCTGTCTGTCTTGACTGATTGTCTGTCTGTCTTGACTGACTGTCTGTCTGTCTTGACTGACTGTCTGTCTGTCTTTACTGACTGTTTGTCTGTCTTGACTGACTGTATGTCTGTCTTGACTGACTGTCTGTCAGTCTTGACTGACTGTCTATCTGTCTGTGTGTCTTGACTGACTGTCTGTCTCTCTATCTTGACTGAATGTCTGTCTGGGTGTCTGTCTGTCTGTCTTGACTGACTATCTGTCTGTCTGTCTGTCTTGACTGACTGTCTGTCTATCTGTCTTGACTGAATGTCTGTCTGTCTGTCTTGATTGACTCTCTGTCTGTCTGCCTTGACTGACTGTCTGTCTGTCTATCTTGACTGACTGTATCTCTGTTTGTGTCTTGACTGACTGTCTGTCTGTCTGTCTTGACTGACTGTCTGTCTTTCTGTCTGTCTGTCTTCACTGTCTGTCTGTCTGTCTGTCTGACTTGACTTCTGTCTGTCCGTCTGTCTGTCTTGACTGTCTGTCTGTCTGTCTTGACTGACTGTCTATCTCTCTTGACTGACTGTCTGTCTGTCTTGACTGACTGTCTGTCTGTCTGTCTTGACTGACTGTCTGTCTGTCTTGACTGACTGTCTGTCTGTCTTGACTGACTGTCTGTCTGTCTTGACTGACTGTTTGTCTGTCTGTCTTGACTGACTGTCTTGACTGACTGTCTGTCTGTCTGTCGGACTATCTGTCCGTCTGTCTTTCTTGACTGACTGTCTGTCTGTCTTGACTGACTGTCTGTCTGTCTTGACTGACTGTCTGTCTGTCTTGACTGACTGTCTGTCTGTCTTGACTGACTGTCTATCTATCTGTGTGTCTTGACTGACTGTCTGTCTGTCTGTCTTGACTGTCTATCTGTCTGTTTGTCTTGACTGACTGTCTGTCTGTCTTTCTTGACTCACTGTCTGTCAGTGTGTCTTGACTGACTGTCTGTCTGTCTGTCTTGACTGACTGTCTGTCTCTCTGTCTTGACTGACTATCTGCCTGTCTGTCTGTCTTGACTGACTGTCTATCTGTCTGTGTGTCTTGACTGACTGTCTGTCTTGACTGAATGTCTGTCTGCCTTGACTGACTGTCTGTCTGTCTTGACTGACTGTCTGTCTGTCTGTCTTGACTGACTGTCTGTCTGTCTGTCGTGACTGACTGTCTGTCTGTCTGCCTTGACTGGCTGTCTGTCTTGACTGACTGTCTGTCTGTCTATCTTGACTGACTGTCTGTCTGTCTGTCTTGACTGACTGTCTGTCTGTCTATCTTGACTGAATGTCTGTCTGGGTGTCTGTCTGTCGGTATTGACTGACTATCTGTCTGTCTGTCTGTCTTGACTGACTGTCTGTCTGTCTGTCTTGACTGTCTGTATGTCCGTCTGTCTGTCTTGACTTACTGTTTGTCTGTCTTGACTACTGTATGTCTGTCTTGACTGACTGTCTGTCTGTCTATCTTGACTGACTGTCTGTCTGTCTGTCTTGACTGACTGTCTGTCTGTCTATCTTGACTGAATGTCTGTCTGGGTGTCTGTCTGTCGGTATTGACTGACTATCTGTCTGTCTGTCTGTCTTGACTGACTGTCTGTCTGTCTGTCTTGACTGTCTGTATGTCCGTCTGTCTGTCTTGACTTACTGTTTGTCTGTCTTGACTACTGTATGTCTGTCTTGACTGACTGTCTGTCTGTCTTGACTGACTGTCTATCTGACTGTGTGTCTTGACTGACTGTCTGTCTTGACTGAATGTCTGTCTGCCTTGACTGACTGTCTGTCTGTCTTGACTGACTGTCTGTCTGTCTGTCTTGACTGACTGTCTGTCTGTCTGTCGTGACTGACTGTCTGTCTGTCTGCCTTGACTGGCTGTCTGTCTTGACTGACTGTCTGTCTGTCTATCTTGACTGACTGTCTGTCTGTCTGTCTTGACTGACTGTCTGTCTGTCTATCTTGACTGAATGTCTGTCTGGGTGTCTGTCTGTCGGTATTGACTGACTATCTGTCTGTCTGTCTGTCTTGACTGACTGTCTGTCTGTCTGTCTTGACTGACTGACTGTCTGTCTGTCTGTCTTGACTGACTGTCTGTCTGTCTGCCTTGACTGACTGTCTGTCTGTCTGCCTTGACTTACTGTCTGTCTGTCTGTCTTGACTGACTGTCTGTCTGTCTGTCTTGACTGACTGTCTGTCTGTCTGTCTTGACTGATTGTCTGTCTGTCTGTCTTGACTGACTGTCTCTCTGTCAGTGTCATGACTGACTGTCTGTCTGTCTGTCTTGACTGACTGTCTGTCTTTCTGTCTGTCTGTCTGTCTGTCTTGACTGTCTGTCTGTCCGTCTGTCTGTCTTGACTGGCTGTCTGTCTTGACTGACTGTCTGTCTGTCTATCTTGACTGACTGTCTGTCTGTCTGTCTTGACTGACTGTCTGTCTGTCTATCTTGACTGAATGTCTGTCTGGGTGTCTGTCTGTCGGTATTGACTGACTATCTGTCTGTCTGTCTGTCTTGACTGACTGTCTGTCTGTCTGTCTTGACTGACTGACTGTCTGTCTGTCTGTCTTGACTGACTGTCTGTCTGTCTGCCTTGACTGACTGTCTGTCTGTCTGCCTTGACTGACTGTCTGTCTGTCTGTCTTGACTGACTGTCTGTCTGTCTGTCTTGACTGACTGTCTGTCTGTCTGTCTTGACTGATTGTCTGTCTGTCTGTCTTGACTGACTGTCTCTCTGTCAGTGTCATGACTGACTGTCTGTCTGTCTGTCTTGACTGACTGTCTGTCTTTCTGTCTGTCTGTCTGTCTGTCTTGACTGTCTGTCTGTCCGTCTGTCTGTCTTGACTGTCTGTCTGTCCGTCTGTCTGTCTTGACTGTCTGTCTGTCTGTCTTGACTGACTGTCTGTCTGTCTTGACTGACTGTCAGTCTGTCTTGACTGACTGTCTGTCTGTTTGTCTTGACTGACTGTCTGTCTATCTGTCATGACTGAATGTCTATCTGTCTTGACTGACTGTCTGTCTGTCTTGACTGTCTGTCTGTCCGTCTGTCTGTCTTGACTGACTGTCTGTCTGTCTTGAATGACTGTCTGTCTGTCTTGAATGACTGTCTGTCTGTCTTGAATGACTGTCTGTCTGTCTTGACTGATCGTCTGTCTGTCTTGACTGACTGTCTGTCTGTCTTGACTGACTGTCTGTCTGTCTTGACTGACTGTCTGTCTGTCTTGACTGACTGTCTGTCTGTCTTGACTGACTGTCTGTCTGTCTTTACTGACTGTCTGTCTGTCTTGACTGACTGTCTGTCTGTCTTGACTGACTGTCTATCTGTCTGTGTGTCTTGACTGACTGTCTGTCTGTCTGTTTTGACTGTCTATCTGTCTGTTTGTCTTGACTGACTGTCTGTCTTGACTGACTGTCTGTCAGTCTGTCTTGACTGACTGTCTATGTGTCTGTTTGTCTTGACTGACTGTCTGTCTGTCTATCTTGACTGACTGTCTGTCTGTCTGTCTTGACTGTCTGTCTGTCTTGACTGACTGTCTGTCTGTCTTGACTGACTGTCGGTCTGTCTGTCTTGACTGACTGTCTGTCTGTCTTGACTGACTGTCTGTCTGTCTTGACTGACTGTCTGTCTGTCTTGACTGACTGTCTTGACTGACTGTCTGTCTGTCTGTCGGACTATCTGTCTGTCTGTCTTTCTTGACTGACTGTCTGTCTGTCTGTCTGTCTTGAATGTCTGTCTGTCTGTCTTGACTGACTGTCTGTCTATCTGTCTTGACTGAATGTCTGTCTGCCTATCTGTCTGTCTTGACTGACTGTCTGTCTGTCTGTCTGTCTGTCTTGACTGTCTTTCTGTCCGTCTGTCTGTCTTGACTGACTGTCTGTCTGTCTTGACTGACTGTCTGTCTGTCTTGACTGACTGTCTGTCTGTCTTGACTGACTGTCTGTCTGTCTTGACTGACTGTCTGTCTGTCTTGACTTACTGTCTGTTTGTCTTGACTGACTGTCTGTGTGTCTTGAGTGACTGTTTGTCTGTCTTTACTGACTGTATGTCTGTCTTGACTGACTGTCTGTCTGTCTTGACTGACTGTCTGTCTGTCTTGACTGACTGTCTGTCTGTCTTGACTGACTGTCTGTCTGTCTTGACTGACTGTCTGTCTGTCTTGACTGACTGTCTGTCTGTCTTGACTGACTGTCTATCTATCTGTGTGTCTTGACTGACTGTCTGTCTGTCTGTCTTGACTGTCTATCTGTCTGTTTGTCTTGACTGACTGTCTGTCTGTCTGTCTTGACTCACTGTCTGTCAGTGTGTCTTGACTGACTGTCTGTCTGTCTGTCTTGACTGACTGTCTGTCTCTCTGTCTTGACTGACTATCTGCCTGTCTGTCTGTCTTGACTGACTGTCTATCTGTCTGTGTGTCTTGACTGACTGTCTGTCTGTATGTCTGTCTTGACTGTCTGTCTGTCCGTCTGTCTGTCTTGACTGTCTGTCTGTCCGTCTGTCTGTCTTGACTGTCTGTCTGTCTGTCTTGACTGACTGTCTATCTGTCTTGGCTGACTGTCTGTCTGTCTTGACTGACTGTCTGTCTGTCTTGACTGACTGTCTGTCTGGCTTGACTGACTGTCTGTCTGTCTGTCTTGACTAACTGTCTGTCGGTCTTGACTGACTGTCTGTCTGTCTTGACTGACTGTCTGTCTGTATTGACTGGCTGTCTGTCTGTCTTGACTGACTGTCTTGACTGACTGTCTGTCTGTCTGTCGGACTATCTGTCTGTCTGTCTTTCTTGACTGAATGTCTGTCTTGACTGACTGTCTATCTGACTTCGTGTCTTGACTGACTGTCTGTCTATCTGTCTTGACTGAATGTCTGTCTTGACTGACTGTCTATCTGACTTCGTGTCTTGACTGACTGTCTGTCTGTCTGTCTTGACTGACTGTCTGTCTGTCTGTCAGTCTGTCTGTCTGTCTTGACTGTCTGTCTGTCCGTCTGTCTGTCTGTCCGTCTGTCTGTCTGTCTTGACTGACTGTCTGTCTGTCTGTCTTGACTGACTGTCTCTCTGTCTGTGTCATGACTGACTGTCTGTCTGTCTGTCTTGACTGACTGTCTGTCTTTCTGTCTGTCTGTCTGTCTGTCTTGACTGTCTGTCTGTCCGTCTGTCTGTCTTGACTGTCTGTCTGTCCGTCTGTCTGTCTTGACTGTCTGTCTGTCTGTCTTGACTGACTGTCTGTCTGTCTTGACTGACTGTCAGTCTGTCTTAACTGACTGTCTGTCTGTTTGTCTTGACTGACTGTCTGTCTATCTGTCATGACTGAATGTCTGTCTGTCTTGACTGACTGTCTATCTGTCTTCGTGTCTTGACTGACTGTCTGTCTGTCTGTTTTGACTGACTGTCTGTCTGTCTGTCTGTCTGTCTGTCTTGACTGTCTGTCTGTCCGTCTGTCTGTCTTGACTGACTGTCTGTCTGTCTTGACTGTCTGTCTGTCCGTCTGTCTGTCTTGACTGACTGTCTGTCTGTCTTGAATGACTGTCTGTCTGTCTTGACTGACTGTCTGTCTGTCTTGACTGATCGTCTGTCTGTCTTGACTGACTGTCTGTCTGTCTTGACTGACTGTCTGTCTGTCTTGACTGACTGTCTGTCTGTCTTGACTGACTGTCTGTCTGTCTTGACTGACTGTCTGTCTGTCTTGACTGACTGTCTGTCTGTCTTGACTGACTGTCTGTCTGTCTTTACTGACTGTCTATCCGTCTGTGTGTCTTGACTGACTGTCTGTCTGTCTGTCTTGACTGTCTATCTGTCTGTTTGTCTTGACTGACTGTCTGTCTGTCTGTCTTGACTGACTGTCTGTCAGTCTGTCTTGACTGACTGTCTATGTGTCTGTTTGTCTTGACTGACTGTCTGTCTGTCTGTCTTGACTGACTGTCTGTCTGTCTGGACTGACTGTCTGTCTGTCTGTCTTGACTGACTGTCAGTCTGTCTTGACTGACTGTCTGTCTGTCTTGACAGACTGTCTGTCTGTATTGACTGACTGTCTGTCTGTTTTGACTGACTGTCTTGACTGACTGTCTGACTGTCTGTCTGACTGTCTGTCTGTCTTGACTGACGGTCTGTCTGCATTGACTGACTGTCTTGACTGACTGTCTGTCTGTCTGTCTGACTATCTGTCTGTCTGTCTTTCTTGACTGACTGTCTGTCTGTCTGTCTTGACTGTCTGTCTGTTTGTCTTGACTGACTGTCTGTCTATCTGTCATGACTGAATGTCTGTCTGTCTTGACTGACTGTCTATCTGTCTTCGTGTCTTGACTGACTGTCTTTCTGTCTGTATTGACTGACTGTCTGTCTGTCTTGACTGACTGTCTTGACTGACTGTCTGTCTGTCTGTCGGACTATCTGTCTGTCTGTCTTTCTTGACTGACTGTCTGTCTGTCTGTCTTAACTGTCTGTCTGTCTTGACTGACTGTCTGTCTATCTGTCTTGACTGAATGTCTGTCTGCCTGTCTGTCTGTCTTGACTGACTGTCTATCTGTCTTCGTGTCTTGACTGACTGTCTGGCTGTCTGTCTTGACTGACTGTCTGTCTGTCTGTCTGTCTGTCTGTCTGTCTGTCTTGACTGTCTGTCTGTCCGTCTGTCTGTCTTGACTGACTGTCTGTCCGTCTGTCTGTCTTGACTGTCTGTCTGTTTGTCTTGACTAACTGTCTGTCTATCTGTCATGACTGAATGTCTGTCTGTCTTGACTGACGGTCTATCTGTCTTCGTGTCTTGACTGACTGTCTGTCTGTCTGTTTTGACTGACTGTCTGTCTGTCTGTCTGTCTGTCTTGACTATCTGTCTTTCCGTCTGTCTGTCTTGACTGACTGTCTGTCTGTCTTGACTGTCTGTCTGTCCGTCTGTCTGTCTTGACTGACTGTCTGTCTGTCTTGAATGACTGTCTGTCTGTCTTGACTGATTGTCTGTCTGTCTTGACGGTCTGTCTGTCCGTCTGTCTGTCTTGACTGACTGTCTGTCTTGAATGACTGTCTGTCTGTCTTGACTGACTGTCTGTCTTGAATGACTGTCTGTCTGTCTTGACTGACTGTCTGTCTGTCTTGACTGATCGTCTGTCTGTCTTGACTGACTGTCTGTCTGTCTTGACTGACTGTCTGTCTGTCTTGACTGACTGTCTGTCTGTCTTGAATGACTGTGTGTCTGTCTTTACTGACTGCATGTCTGTCTTGACTGACTGTCTGTCTGTCTTGACTGACTGTCTGTCTTTCTGTCTTGACTGACTGTCTGTCTGTCTGTCTTGACTGACTGTTTGTCTGTCTGTCTTGACTGACTGTCTGTCTGTCTATCTTGACTGATCTCGGTTTGTGTCTTGACTGACTGTCTGTCTGTCTGTTTTGACTGACTGTCTGTCTTTCTGTCTGACTGTCTTCACTGTCTGTCTGTCCGTCTGTCTGTCTTGACTGTCTGTCTGTCCGTCTGTCTGTCTTAACTGTCTGTCTGTCTGTCTTGACTGACTGTCTATCTGTCTTGACTGACTGTCTGTCTGTCTTGACTGACTGTCTGTCTGTCTTGACTGACTGTCTGTCTGTCTTGACTGACTGTCTGTCTGTCTGTCTTGACCGACTGTCTGTCTGTCTCGACTGACTGTCTGTCTGTCTTGACTGACTGTCTGTCTGTCTTGACTGACTGTCTGTCTGTATTGACTGACTGTCTTTCTGTCTTGACTGACGGTCTGTCTGTCTGTCGGACTATCTGTCTGTCTGTCTTTCTTGACTGACTGTCTGTCTGTCTGTCTGTCTTGACTCACTGTCTGTCTATCTGTCTTGACTGAATGTCTGTCTGCCTTTCTGTCTGTCTTGACTGACTTTCTATCTGTCTTCGTGTCTTGACGACTGTCTGTCTTGACTGACTGTCTGTCTGTCTGTCTATCTGTCTTGACTGTCTGTCTGTCCGTCTTTCTGTCTTGACTGACTGTCTGTCTGTCTTGACTGACTGTCTGTCTGTCTTGACTGACTGTCTGTCTGTCTTGACTGACTGTCTGTTTGTCTTGACTGACTGTCTGTCTGTCTTGACTGACTGTCTGTCTGTATTCTGACTGACTCTCTGACTGTCTGTCTGCCTTGACTGACTGTCTGTCTGTCTGTCTTGACTGACTGTCTGTCAGTCTGTCTTGACTGACTGTCTGTCTGTCTGTCTTGACTGTTTGTCTCTCTGTCTGTGTCATGCCTGACTGTCTGTCTGTTTATCTTGACTGACTGTCTGTCTTTCTGTCTGTCTGTCTGTCTTGACTGTCTGTCTGTCAGTCTTGACTGACTGTCTGTCTGTCTTGACTGACTGTCTGTCTGTCTTGACTGACTGTCTCTCTGTATTGACTGACTGTCTTGACTGACTGTCTGTCTGTCTGTCTGTCTGTCTTTCTTGACTGACTATCTGTCTGTCTGTCTTGACTGTCTGTCTGTTTGTCTTGACTGACTGTCTGTCTATCTGTCATGACTGAATGTCTGTCTGTCTTGACTGACTGTCTATCTGTCTTCGTGTCTTGACTGACTGTCTGTCTGTCTGTTTTGACTGACTGTCTATCTGTCTGTGTGTCTTGACTGACTGTCTGTCTGTATGTCTGTCTTGACTGTCTGTATGTCCGTCTGTCTGTCTTGACTTACTGTTTGTCTGTCTTGACTACTGTATGTCTGTCTTGACTGACTGTCTGTCTGTCTTGACTGACTGTCTATCTGACTGTGTGTCTTGACTGACTGTCTGTCTTGACTGAATGTCTGTCTGCCTTGACTGACTGTCTGTCTGTCTTGACTGACTGTCTGTCTGTCTGTCTTGACTGACTGTCTGTCTGTCTGTCGTGACTGACTGTCTGTCTGTCTGCCTTGACTGGCTGTCTGTCTTGACTGACTGTCTGTCTGTCTATCTTGACTGACTGTCTGTCTGTCTGTCTTGACTGACTGTCTGTCTGTCTATCTTGACTGAATGTCTGTCTGGGTGTCTGTCTGTCGGTATTGACTGACTATCTGTCTGTCTGTCTGTCTTGACTGACTGTCTGTCTGTCTGTCTTGACTGACTGACTGTCTGTCTGTCTGTCTTGACTGACTGTCTGTCTGTCTGCCTTGACCTACTGTCTGTCTGTCTGCCTTGACTGACTGTCTGTCTGTCTGTCTTGACTGACTGTCTGTCTGTCTGTCTTGACTGACTGTCTGTCTGTCTGTCTTGACTGACTGTCTGTCTGTCTGCCTTGACCTACTGTCTGTCTGTCTGCCTTGACTGACTGTCTGTCTGTCTGTCTTGACTGACTGTCTGTCTGTCTGTCTTGACTGACTGTCTCTCTGTCTGTGTCATGACTGACTGTCTGTCTGTCTGTCTTGACTGACTGTCTGTCTTTCTGTCTGTCTGTCTGTCTGTCTTGACTGTCTGTCTGTCCGTCTGTCTGTCTTGACTGTCTGTCTGTCCGTCTGTCTGTCTTGACTGTCTGTCTGTCTGTCTTGACTGACTGTCTGTCTGTCTTGACTGACTGTCAGTCTGTCTTGACTGACTGTCTGTCTGTTTGTCTTGACTGACTGTCTGTCTATCTGTCATGACTGAATGTCTATCTGTCTTGACTGACTGTCTGTCTGTCTTGACTGTCTGTCTGTCCGTCTGTCTGTCTTGACTGACTGTCTGTCTGTCTTGAATGACTGTCTGTCTGTCTTGAATGACTGTCTGTCTGTCTTGACTGATCGTCTGTCTGTCTTGACTGACTGTCTGTCTGTCTTGACTGACTGTCTGTCTGTCTTGACTGACTGTCTGTCTGTCTTGACTGACTGTCTGTCTGTCTTGACTGACTGTCTGTCTGTCTTGACTGACTGTCTGTCTGTCTTTACTGACTGTCTGTCTGTCTTGACTGACTGTCTGTCTGTCTTGACTGACTGTCTATCTGTCTGTGTGTCTTGACTGACTGTCTGTCTGTCTGTTTTGACTGTCTATCTGTCTGTTTGTCTTGACTGACTGTCTGTCTTGACTGACTGTCTGTCAGTCTATCTTGACTGACTGTCTATGTGTCTGTTTGTCTTGACTGACTGTCTGTCTGTCTATCTTGACTGACTGTCTGTCTGTCTGTCTTGACTGTCTGTCTGTCTTGACTGACTGTCGGTCTGTCTTGACTGACTGTCGGTCTGTCTGTCTTGACTGACTGTCTGTCTGTCTTGACTGACTGTCTGTCTGTCTTGACTGACTGTCTGTCTGTCTTGACTGACTGTCTTGACTGACTGTCTGTCTGTCTGTCGGACTATCTGTCTGTCTGTCTTTCTTGACTGACTGTCTGTCTGTCTGTCTTGAATGTCTGTCTGTCTGTCTTGACTGACTGTCTGTCTATCTGTCTTGACTGAATGTCTGTCTGCCTGTCTGTCTGTCTTGACTGACTGTCTGTCTGTCTGTCTGTCTGTCTTGACTGTCTGTCTGTCCGTCTGTCTGTCTTGACTGACTGTCTGTCTGTCTTGACTGACTGTCTGTCTGTCTTGACTGACTGTCTGTCTGTCTTGACTGACTGTCTGTCTGTCTTGACTGACTGTCTGTCTGTCTTGACTTACTGTCTGTTTGTCTTGACTGACTGTCTGTGTGTCTTGAGTGACTGTTTGTCTGTCTTTACTGACTGTACGTCTGTCTTGACTGACTGTCTGTCTGTCTTGACTGACTGTCTGTCTGTCTTGACTGACTGTCTGTCTGTCTTGACTGACTGTCTGTCTGTCTTGACTGACTGTCTGTCTGTCTTGACTGACTGTCTATCTATCTGTGTGTCTTGACTGACTGTCTGTCTGTCTGTCTTGACTGTCTATCTGTCTGTTTGTCTTGACTGACTGTCTGTCTGTCTGTCTTGACTCACTGTCTGTCAGTGTGTCTTGACTGACTGTCTGTCTGTCTGTCTTGACTGACTGTCTGTCTCTCTGTCTTGACTGACTATCTGCCTGTCTGTCTGTCTTGACTGACTGTCTATCTGTCTGTGTGTCTTGACTGACTGTCTGTCTGTATGTCTGTCTTGACTGTCTGTCTGTCCGTCTGTCTGTCTTGACTGTCTGTCTGTCCGTCTGTCTGTCTTGACTGTCTGTCTGTCTGTCTTGACTGACTGTCTATCTGTCTTGGCTGACTGTCTGTCTGTCTTGACTGACTGTCTGTCTGTCTTGACTGACTGTCTGTCTGTCTTGACTGACTGTCTGTCTGTCTGTCTTGACTGACTGTCTGTCTGTCTTGACTGACTGTCTGTCTGTCTTGACTGACTGTCTGTCTGTCTTGACTGACTGTCTGTCTGTCTTGACTGACTGTCTGTCTGTATTGACTGGCTGTCTGTCTGTCTTGACTGACTGTCTTGACTGACTGTCTGTCTGTCTGTCGGACTATCTGTCTGTCTGTCTTTCTTGACTGACTGTCTGTCTGTCTTTCTTGACTGTCTGTCTGTCTGTCTTGACTGACTGTCTGTCTATCTGTCTTGACTGAATGTCTGTCTTGACTGACTGTCTATCTGACTTCGTGTCTTGACTGACTGTCTGTCTGTCTGTCTTGACTGACTGTCTGTCTGTCTGTCTGTCTGTCTGTCTGTCTTGACTGTCTGTCTGTCCGTCTGTCTGTCTGTCTTGACTGACTGTCTGTCTGTCTGTCTTGACTGACTGTCTCTCTGTCTGTGTCATCACTGACTGTCTGTCTGTCTGTCTGTCTTGACTGACTGTCTGTCTTTCTGTCTGTCTGTCTGTCTGTCTTGACTGTCTGTCTGTCCGTCTGTCTGTCTTGACTGTCTGTCTGTCCGTCTGTCTGTCTTGACTGTCTGTCTGTCTGTCTTGACTGACTGTCTGTCTGTCTTGACTGACTGTCAGTCTGTCTTAACTGACTGTCTGTCTGTTTGTCTTGACTGACTGTCTGTCTATCTGTCATGACTGAATGTCTGTCTGTCTTGACTGACTGTCTATCTGTCTTCGTGTCTTGACTGACTGTCTGTCTGTCTGTTTTGACTGACTGTCTGTCTGTCTGTCTGTCTGTCTGTCTTGACTGTCTGTCTGTCCGTCTGTCTGTCTTGACTGACTGTCTGTCTGTCTTGACTGTCTGTCTGTCCGTCTGTCTGTCTTGACTGATCGTCTGTCTGTCTTGACTGACTGTCTGTCTGTCTTGACTGACTGTCTGTCTGTCTTGACTGACTGTCTGTCTGTCTTGACTGACTGTCTGTCTGTCTTGACTGACTGTCTGTCTGTCTTGACTGACTGTCTGTCTGTTTTGACTGACTGTCTGTCTGTCTTTACTGACTGTCTATCTGTCTGTGTGTCTTGACTGACTGTCTGTCTGTCTGTCTGTCTTGACTGTCTATCTGTCTGTTTGTCTTGACTGACTGTCTGTCTGTCTGTCTTGACTGACTGTCTGTCAGTCTGTCTTGACTGACTGTCTATGTGTCTGTTTGTCTTGACTGACTGTCTGTCTGTCTGTCTTGACTGACTGTCTGTCTGTCTGGACTGACTGTCTGTCTGTCTGTCTTGACTGACTGTCAGTCTGTCTTGACTGACTGTCTGTCTGTCTTGACAGACTGTCTGTCTGTATTGACTGACTGTCTGTCTGCATTGACTGACTGTCTTGACTGACTGTCTGTCTGTCTGTCTGACTATCTGTCTGTCTGTCTTTCTTGACTGACTGTCTGTCTGTCTGTCTTGACTGTCTGTCTGTCTGTCTTGACTGACTGTCTGTCTATCTGTCATGACTGAATGTCTGTCTGTCTTGACTGACTGTCTATCTGTCTTCGTGTCTTGACTGACTGTCTTTCTGTCTGTATTGACTGACTGTCTGTCTGTCTTGACTGACTGTCTTGACTGACTGTCTGTCTGTCTGTCGGACTATCTGTCTGTCTGTCTTTCTTGACTGACTGTCTGTCTGTCTGTCTTAACTGTCTGTCTGTCTTGACTGACTGTCTGTCTATCTGTCTTGACTGAATGTCTGTCTGCCTGTCTGTCTGTCTTGACTGACTGTCTATCTGTCTTCGTGTCTTGACTGACTGTCTGGCTGTCTGTCTTGACTGACTGTCTGTCTGTCTGTCTGTCTGTCTGTCTGTCTGTCTTGACTGTCTGTCTGTCCGTCTGTCTGTCTTGACTGACTGTCTGTCCGTCTGTCTGTCTTGACTGTCTGTCTGTTTGTCTTGACTAACTGTCTGTCTATCTGTCATGACTGAATGTCTGTCTGTCTTGACTGACGGTCTATCTGTCTTCGTGTCTTGACTGACTGTCTGTCTGTCTGTTTTGACTGACTGTCTGTCTGTCTGTCTGTCTGTCTTGACTATCTGTCTTTCCGTCTGTCTGTCTTGACTGACTGTCTGTCTGTCTTGACTGTCTGTCTGTCCGTCTGTCTGTCTTGACAGACTGTCTGTCTGTCTTGAATGACTGTCTGTCTGTCTTGACTGATTGTCTGTCTGTCTTGACGGTCTGTCTGTCCGTCTGTCTGTCTTGACTGACTGTCTGTCTTGAATGACTGTCTGTCTGTCTTGACTGACTGTCTGTCTTGAATGACTGTCTGTCTGTCTTGACTGACTGTCTGTCTGTCTTGACTGATCGTCTGTCTGTCTTGACTGACTGTCTGTCTGTCTTGACTGACTGTCTGTCTGTCTTGACTGACTGTCAGTCTGTCTTGAATGACTGTGTGTCTGTCTTTACTGACTGCATGTCTGTCTTGACTGACTGTCTGTCTGTCTTGACTGACTGTCTGTCTTTCTGTCTTGACTGACTGTCTGTCTGTCTGTCTTGACTGACTGTCTGTCTGTCTGTCTTGACTGACTGTCTGTCTGTCTATCTTGACTGATCTCGGTTTGTGTCTTGACTGACTGTCTGTCTGTCTGTTTTGACTGACTGTCTGTCTTTCTGTCTGACTGTCTTCACTGTATGTCTGTCCGTCTGTCTGTCTTAACTGTCTGTCTGTCCGTCTGTCTGTCTTAACTGTCTGTCTGTCTGTCTTGACTGACTGTCTATCTGTCTTGACTGACTGTCTGTCTGTCTTGACTGACTGTCTGTCTGTCTTGACTGACTGTCTGTCTGTCTTGACTGACTGTCTGTCTGTCTGTCTTGACCGACTGTCTGTCTGTCTCGACTGACTGTCTGTCTGTCTTGACTGACTGTCTGTCTGTCTTGACTGACTGTCTGTCTGTATTGACTGACTGTCTTTCTGTCTTGACTGACGGTCTGTCTGTCTGTCGGACTATCTGTCTGTCTGTCTTTCTTGAATGACTGTCTGTCTGTCTGTCTGTCTTGACTGACTGTCTGTCTATCTGTCTTGACTGAATGTCTGTCTGCCTGTCTGTCTGTCTTGACTGACTGTCTATCTGTCTTCGTGTCTTGACTGACTGTCTGTCTTGACTGACTGTCTGTCTGTCTGTCTATCTGTCTTGACTGTCTGTCTGTCCGTCTGTCTGTCTTGACTGACTGTCTGTCTGTCTTGACTGACTGTCTGTCTGTCTTGACTGACTGTCTGTCTGTCTTGAATGACTGTCTGTCTGTCTTGACTGACTGTCTGTTTGTCTTGACTGACTGTCTGTCTGTCTTGACTGACTGTCTGTCTGTATTCTGACTGACTCTCTGACTGTCTGTCTGCCTTGACTGACTGTCTGTCTGTCTGTCTTGACTGACTGTCTGTCAGTCTGTCTTGACTGACTGTCTGTCTGTCTGTCTTGACTGTTTGTCTCTCTGTCTGTGTCATGCCTGACTGTCTGTCTGTTTATCTTGACTGACTGTCTGTCTTTCTGTCTGTCTGTCTGTCTTGACTGTCTGTCTGTCAGTCTTGACTGACTGTCTGTCTGTCTGTCTTGACTGACTGTCTGTCTGTCTTGACTGACTGTCTGTCTGTCTTGACTGACTGTCTGTCTGTATTGACTGACTGTCTTGACTGACTGTCTGTCTGTCTGTCTGTCTGTCTTTCTTGACTGACTATCTGTCTGTCTGTCTTGACTGTCTGTCTGTTTGTCTTGACTGACTGTCTGTCTATCTGTCATGACTGAATGTCTGTCTGTCTTGACTGACTGTCTATCTGTCTTCGTGTCTTGACTGACTGTCTGTCTGTCTGTTTTGACTGACTGTCTGTCTGTCTGTCTTGACTATCTGTCTGTCCGTCTGTCTTTCTTGACTGACTTTCTGTCTGTCTTGACTGTCTGTCTGTCCGTCTGTCTGTCTTGACTGACTGTCTGTCTGTCTTGAATGACTGTCTGTCTGTCTTGACTGATTGTCTGTCTGTCTTGACTGTCTGTCTGTCCGTATGTCTGTCTTGACTGACTGTCTTTCTGTCTTGAATGACTGTCTGTCTGTCTTGACTGACTGTCTGTCTGTCTTGACTGATCGTCTGTCTGTCTTGACTGACTGTCTGTCTGTCTTGACTGACTGTCTGTCTGTCTTGACTGACTGTCTGTCTGTCTTGACTGACTGTCTGTCTGTCTTGACTGACTGTCTGTCTGTCTTGACTGACTGTCTGTCTGTCTTGACTGACTGTCTGTCTGTCTTTACTGAATGCATGTCGGTCTTGACTGACTGTCTGTCTGTCTTGACTGACTGTCTATCTCTCTGTGTGTCTTGACTGACTGTCTGTCTGTTTGTCTTGACTGTCTATCTGTCTGTTTGTCTTGACTGACTGTCTGTCTGTCTGTCTTGACTGACTATCTGTCTGTCTGTCTGTCTTGACTGACTGTCTGTCTGTCTGTCTTGACTGACTGTCTGTCTGTCTGTCTTGACTGACTGTCTGTCTGTCTGCCTTGACTAACTGTCTGTCTGTTTATTTTGACTGATCTCTGTTTGTGTATTGACTGACTGTCTGTCTGTCTGTTTTGACTGACTGTCTGTCTTTCTGTCTGTCTGTCTTCACTGTCTGTCTGTCCGTCTGTCTGTCTTGACTTTCTGTCTGTCCGTCTGTCTGACTTGACTGTCTGTCTGTCTGTCTTGACTGACTGTCTATCTGTCTTGACTTACTTTCTGTCTGTTTTGACTGACTGTCTGTCTGTCTTGACTGACTGTCTGTCTGTCTTGACTGACTGTCTGTCTGTCTTGACTGACTGTCTGTCTGTATTGACTGACTGTCTGTCTGTCTTGACTGACTGTCTTGACTGACTGTCTGTCTGTCTGTCGGACTATCTGTCTGTCTGTCTTTCTTGACTGACTGTCTGTCTGTCTGTCTTAACTGTCTGTCTGTCTTGACTGACTGTCTGTCTATCTGTCTTGACTGAATGTCTGTCTGCCTGTCTGTCTGTCTTGACTGACTGTCTATCTGTCTTCGTGTCTTGACTGACTGTCTGTCTGTCTGTCTTGACTGGCTGTCTGTCTGTCTGTCTGTCTGTCTGTCTTGACTGTCTGTCTGTCCGTCTGTCTGTCTTGACTGACTGTCTGTCTGTCTTGACTGACTGTCTGTCTGTCTTGACTGACTGTCTGTCTGTCTTGACTGACTGTCTGTCTGTCTTGACTGACTGTCTGTCTGTCTTGACTGACTGTCTGTCTGTCTTGACTGACTGTCTGTCTGTCTTGACTGACTGTCTGTCTGTCTTGACTGACGGTCTGTCTGTATTGACTGACTGTCTTGACTGACTGTCTGTCTGTCTGTATTGACTGACTGTCTTGACTGACTGTCTGTCTGTCTGTCTGACTATCTGTCTGTCTGTATTTCTTGACTGACTGTCTGTCTGTCTGTCTTGACTGTCTGTCTGTTTGTCTTGACTGACTGTCTGTCTATCTGTCATGACTGAATGTCTGTCTGTCTTGACTGACTGTCTATCTGTCTTCGTGTCTTGACTGACTGTCTTTCTGTCTATTTTGACTGACTGTCTGTCTGTCTGTCTGTCTTGACTGTCTGTCTGTCCGTCTGTCTGTCTTGACTGACTGTCTATCTGTCTTGACTGACTGTCAATCTGTCTGTGTGTCTTGACTGACTGTCTGTCTGTTTGTCTTGACTGTCTATCTGTCTGTTTGTCTTGACTGACTGTCTGTCTGTCTGTCTTGACTGTCTATCTGTCTGTCTGTCTGTCTTGACTGACTGTCTGTCTTTCTGTCTTGACTGACTGTCTGTCTGTCTGTCTTGACTGACTGTCTGTCTGTCTGTCTTGACTGACTGTCTGTCTGTATTGACTGACTGTCTTGACTGACTGTCTGTCTGTCTGTCTGACTATCTGTCTGTCTGTCTTTCTTGACTGACTATCTGTCTGTCTGTCTTGACTGACTGTCTGTCTGTCTTGACTGACTGTCTGTCTGTCTTGACTGACTGTCTGTCTGTCTTGACTGACTGTCTGTCTTTCTTGACTGACTGTCTGTCTGTCTTGACTGACTGTCTGTCTGTCTTGACTGACTGTCTGTCTGTCTTGACTGACTGTCTGTCTGTCTTGACTGACGGTCTGTCTGTATTGACTGACTGTCTTGACTGACTGTCTGTCTGTCTGTCTGACTATCTGTCTGTCTGTATTTCTTGACTGACTGTCTGTCTGTCTGTCTTGACTGTCTGTCTGTTTGTCTTGACTGACTGTCTGTCTATCTGTCATGACTGAATGTCTGTCTGTCTTGACTGACTGTCTATCTGTCTTCGTGTCTTGACTGACTGTCTTTCTGTCTGTTTTGACTGACTGTCTGTCTGTCTGTCTGTCTGTCTGTCTTGACTGTCTGTCTGTCCGTCTGTCTGTCTTGAATGACTGTCTATCTGTCTTGACTGACTGTCAATCTGTCTGTGTGTCTTGACTGACTGTCTGTCTGTTTGTCTTGACTGTCTATCTGTCTGTTTGTCTTGACTGACTGTCTGTCTGTCTGTCTTGACTGACTATCTGTCTGTCTGTCTTTCTTGACTGACTGTCTGTCTTTCTGTCTTGACTGACTGTCTGTCTGTCTGTCTTGACTGACTGTCTGTCTGTCTTGACTGACTGTCTGTCTGTCTTGACTGACTGTCTGTCTGTCTTGACTGACTGTCTGTCTGTATTGACTGACTGTCTTGACTGACTGTCTGTCTGTCTGTCTGACTATCTGTCTGTCTGTCTTTCTTGACTGACTATATGTCTGTCTGTCTTGACTGTCTGTCTGTTTGTCTTGACTGACTGTCTGTCTATCTATAATGACTGAATGTCTGTCTGTCTTGACTGACTGCCTATCTGTCTTCGTGTCTTGACTGACTGTCTGTCTGTCTGTTTTGACTGACTGTCTGTCTGTCTGTCTTGACTATCTGTCTGTCCGTCTGTCTTTCTTGACTGACTTTCTGTCTGTCTTGACTGTCTGTCTGTCCGTCTGTCTGTCTTGAATGACTGTCTGTCTGTCTTGAATGACTGTCTGTCTGTCTTGACTGATTGTCTGTCTGTCTTGACTGTCTGTCTGTCTGTCCGTATGTCTGTCTTGACTGACTGTCTTTCTGTCTTGAATGACTGTCTGTCTGTCTTGACTGACTGTCTGTCTGTCTTGACTGATCGTCTGTCTGTCTTGACTGACTGTCTGTCTGTCTTGACTGACTGTCTGTCTGTCTTGACTGACTGTCTGTCTGTCTTGACTGATTGTTTGTCTGTCTTGACTGAATGTCTGTCTGTCTTGACTGACTGTCTGTCTGTCTTTACTGACTGCATGTCGGTCTTGACTGACTGTCTGTCTGTCTTGACTGACTGTCTATCTCTCTGTGTGTCTTGACTGACTGTCTGTCTGTTTGTCTTGACTGTCTATCTGTCTGTTTGTCTTGACTGACTGTCTTTCTTGACTGACTATCTGTCTGTCTGTCTGTCTTGACTGACTGTCTGTCTGTCTGTCTTGACTGACTGTCTGTCTGTCTGTCTTGACTGACTGTCTGTCTGTCTGCCTTGACTGACTGTCTGTCTGTTTATCTTGACTGATCTCTGTCTGTGTATTGACTGACTGTCTGTCTGTCTGTTTTGACTGACTGTCTGTCTTTCTGTCTGTCTGTCTTCACTGTCTGTCTGTCCGTCTGTCTGTCTTGACTTTCTGTCTGTCCGTCTGTCTGTCTTGACTGTCTGTCTGTCTGTCTTGACTGACTGTCTATCTGTCTTGACTGACTTTCTGTCTGTCTTGACTGACTGTCTGTCTGTCTTGACTGACTGTCTGTCTGTCTTGACTGACTGTCTGTCTGTCTTGACTGACTGTCTGTCTGTCTTGACTGACTGTCTGTCTGTCTTGACTGACTGTCTTGACTGACTGTCTGTCTGTCTGTCGGACTATCTGTCTGTCTGTCTTTCTTGACTGACTGTCTGTCTGTCTGTCTTAACTGTCTGTCTGTCTTGACTGACTGTCTGTCTATCTGTCTTGACTGAATGTCTGTCTGCCTGTCTGTCTGTCTTGACTGACTGTCTATCTGTCTTCGTGTCTTGACTGACTGTCTGTCTGTCTGTCTTGACTGACTGTCTGTCTGTCTGTCTGTCTGTCTGTCTGTCTGTCTTGACTGTCTGTCTGTCCGTCTGTCTGTCTTGACTGACTGTCTGTCTGTCTTGACTGACTGTCTGTCTGTCTTGACTGACTGTCTGTCTGTCTTGACTGACTGTCTGTCTGTCTTGACTGACTGTCTGTCTGTCTTGACTGACTGTCTGTCTGTCTTGACTGACGGTCTGTCTGTATTGACTGACTGTCTTGACTGACTGTCTGTCTGTCTGTCTGACTATCTGTCTGTCTGTCTTTCTTGACTGACTGTCTGTCTGTCTGTCTTGACTGTCTGTCTGTTTGTCTTGACTGACTGTCTGTCTATCTGTCATGACTGAATGTCTGTCTGTCTTGACTGACTGTCTATCTGTCTTCGTGTCTTGACTGACTGTCTTTCTGTCTGTTTTGACTGACTGTCTGTCTGTCTTGACTGTCTGTCTGTCCGTCTGTCTGTCTTGACTGACTGTCTATCTGTCTTGACTGACTGTCAATCTGTCTGTGTGTCTTGACTGACTGTCTGTCTGTTTGTCTTGACTGTCTATCTGTCTGTTTGTCTTGACTGACTGTCTGTCTGTCTGTCTTGACTGACTATCTGTCTGTCTGTCTGTCTTGACTGACTGTCCTTCTTTCTGTCTTCACTGACTGTCTGTCTGTCTGTCTTGACTGACTGTCTGTCTGTCTGTCTTGACTGACTGTCTGTCTGTCTATCTTGACTAATCTCGGTTTGTGTCTTGACTGACTGTCTGTCTGTCTGTTTTGACTGACTGTCTGTCTTTCTGTCTGACTGTCTTCACTGTATGTCTGTCCGTCTGTCTGTCTTGACTGTCTGTCTGTCTGTCTTGACTGACTGTCTATCTGTCTTGACTGACTGTCTGTCTGTCTTGACTGATCGTCTGTCTGTCTTGACTGACTGTCTGTCTGTCTTGACTGCCTGTCTGTCTTTCTTGACTGACTGTCTGTCTGTCTGGATTGACTGTCTGTCTGTCTGTCTTGACTGACTGTCTGTCTATCTGTCTTGACTAAATGTCTGTCTGCCTGTCTGTCTGTCTTGACTGACTGTCTGTCTGTCTGTCTTGACTGACTGTCTGTCTGTCTGTCTTGACTGACTGTCTGTCTGTCTATCTTGACTGATCTCTGTTTGTGTCTTGACTGACTGTCTGTCTGTCTGTTTTGACTGACTGTCTGTCTTTCTGTCTGACTGTCTTCACTGTCTGTCTGTCCGTCTGTCTGTCTTGACTGTCTGTCTGTCCGTCTGTCTGTCTCGACTGTCTGTCTGTTTGTCTTGACTAACTGCATGTCTATCTGTCATGACTGAATGTCTGTCTGTCTTGACTGACTGTCTATCTGTCTTCGTGTCTTGACTGACTGTCTGTCTGTCTGTTTTGACTGACTGTCTGTCTGTCTGTCTGTCTGTCTGTCTGTCTTGACTATCTGTCTGTCCGTCTGTCTGTCTTGACTGACTGTCTGTCTGTCTTGACTGTCTGTCTGTCCGTCTGTCTGTCTTGACTGACTGTCTGTCCGTCTTGAATGACTGTCTGTCTGTCTTGACTGATTGTCTGTCTGTCTTGACTGTCTGTCTGTCCGTCTGTCTGTCTTGACTGACTGTCTGTCTGTCTTGAATGACTGTCTGTCTGTCTTGACTGACTGTCTGTCTGTCTTGACTGATCGTCTGTCTGTCTCGACTGACTGTCTGTCTGTCTTGACTGTCTGTCTGTCTGTCTTGACTGACTGTCTGTCTGTCTTGACTGACTGTCTGTCTATCTTGACTGACTGTCTGTCTGTATTCTGACTGACTGTCTGACTGTCTGTCTGTCTTGACTGACTGTCTGTCTGTCTGTCTTGACTGACTGTCTGTCTGTCTGTCTTGACTGTTTGTCTCTCTGTCTGTGTCATGACTGATCTTGAATAACTGTCTGTCTGTCTTTACTGACTGCATGTCTGTCTTGACTGACTGTCTGTCTGTCTTGACTGACTGTCAATCTGTCTGTGTGTCTTGACTGACTGTCTGTCTGTTTGTCTTGACTGTCTATCTGTCTGTTTGTCTTGACTGACTGTCTGTCTGTCTGTCTTGACTGACTATCTGTCTGTCTGTCTGTCTTGACTGACTGTCTGTCTTTCTGTCTTGACTGACTGTCTGTCTGTCTGTCTTGACTGACTGTCTGTCTGTCTGTCTTGACTGACTGTCTGTCTGTCTATCTTGACTGATCTCGGTTTGTGTCTTGACTGACTGTCTGTCTGTCTGTTTTGACTCACTGTCTGTCTTTCTGTCTGACTGTCTTCACTGTCTGTCCGTCCGTCTGTCTGTCTTGACTGTTTGTCTGTCCGTCTGTCTGTCTTGAGTGTCTGTCTGTCTGTCTTGACTGACTGTCTATATGTCTTGACTGACTGTCGGTCTGTCTTGACTGACTGTCTGTCTGTCTTGACTGACTGTCTGTCTGTCTTGACTGACTGTCTGTCTGTCTGTCTTGCCTGACTGTCTGTCTGTCTTGACTGACTGTCTGTCTGTCTTGACTGACTGTCTGTCTGTCTTGACTGACTGTCTGTCTGTATTGACTGACTGTCTTTCTGTCTTGACTGACTGTCTGTCTGTCTGTCGGACTATCTGTCTGTCTGTCTTTCTTGACTGACTGTCTGTCTGTCTGTCTGTCTTAACTGTCTGTCTGTCTGTCTTGACTGACTGTCTGTCTATCTGTCTTGACTGAATGTCTGTCTGCCTGTCTGTCTGTCTTGACTGACTGTCTATCTGTCTTCGTGTCTTGACTGACTGTCTGTCTTGACTGACTGTCTCTCTGTCTGTCTATCTGTCTTGACTGTCTGTCTGTCCGTCTGTCTGTCTTGACTGACTGTCTGTCTGTCTTGACTGACTGTCTGTCTGTCTTGACTGACTGTCTGTCTGTCTTGACTGACTGTCTGTCTGTCTTGACTGACTGTCTGTCTGTCTTGACTGACTGTCTGTTTGTCTTCACTGACTGTCTGTCTGTCTTGACTGACTGTCTGTCTGTATTCTGACTGACTGTCTGACTGTCTGTCTGCCTTGACTGACTGTCTGTCTGTCTGTCTTGACTGACTGTCTGTCTGTCTGTCTTGACTGACTGTCTGTCTGTCTGTCTTGACTGTTTGTCTCTCTGTCTGTGTCATGACTGACTGTCTGTCTGTTTGTCTTGACTGACTGTCTGTCTTTCTGTCTGTCTGTCTGTCTGTCTTGATTGTCTGTCTGTCCGTCTGTCTGTCTTGACTGTCTGTCTGTCCGTCTGTCTGTCTTGACTGTCTGTCTGTCTGTCTTGACTGACTGTCTGTCTGTCTTGACTGACTGTCTGTCTGTCTTGACTGACTGTCTGTCTGTCTTGACTGACTGTCTGTCTGTCTTTACTGACTGCATGTCGGTCTTGACTGACTGTCTGTCTGTCTTGACTGACTGTCTATCTCTCTGTGTGTCTTGACTGACTGTCTGTCTGTTTGTCTTGACTGTCTATCTGTCTGTTTGTCTTGACTGACTGTCTGTCTGTCTGTCTTGACTGACTATCTGTCTGTCTGTCTGTCTTGACTGACTGTCTGTCTGTCTGTCTTGACTGACTGTCTGTCTGTCTGTCTTGACTGACTGTCTGTCTGTCTGCCTTGACTGACTGTCTGTCTGTTTATCTTGACTGATCTCTGTTTGTGTCTTGACTGACTGTCTGTCTGTCTGTTTTGACTGACTGTCTGTCTTTCTGTCTGTCTGTCTTCACTGTCTGTCTGTCCGTCTGTCTGTCTTGACTTTCTGTCTGTCCGTCTGTCTGTCTTGACTGTCTATCTGTCTGTCTTGACTGACGGTCTATCTGTCTTGACTGACTTTCTGTATGTCTTGACTGACCGTCTGTCTGTCTTGACTGACTGTCTGTCTGTCTTGACTGACTGTCTGTCTGTCTTGACTGACTGTCTGTCTGTCTTGACTGACTGTCTGTCTGTCTTGACTGACTGTCTGTCTGTATTGACTGACTGTCTGTCTGTCTTGACTGACTGTCTGTCTGTCTGTCGGACTATCTGTCTGTCTGTCTTTCTTGACTGACTGTCTGTCTGTCTGTCTTAACTGTCTGTCTGTCTTGACTGACTGTCTGTCTATCTGTCTTGACTGAATGTCTGTCTGCCTGTCTGTCTGTCTTGACTGACTGTCTATCTGTCTTCGTGTCTTGACTGACTGTCTGTCTGTCTGTCTTGACTGACTGTCTGTCTGTCTGTCTGACTATCTGTATGTCTGTCTTTCTTGACTGTCTGTCTGTCCGTCTGTCTGTCTTGACTGACTGTCTGTCTGTCTTGACTGACTGTCTGTCTGTCTTGACTGACTGTCTGTCTGTCTTGACTGACTGTCTGTCTGTCTTGACTGACTGTCTGTCTGTCTTGACTGACTGTCTGTCTGTATTGACTGACTGTCTGTCTGTCTTGACTGACTGTCTGTCTGTCTGTCGGACTATCTGTCTGTCTGTCTTTCTTGACTGACTGTCTGTCTGTCTGTCTTAACTGTCTGTCTGTCTTGACTGACTGTCTGTCTATCTGTCTTGACTGAATGTCTGTCTGCCTGTCTGTCTGTCTTGACTGACTGTCTATCTGTCTTCGTGTCTTGACTGACTGTCTGTCTGTCTGTCTTGACTGACTGTCTGTCTGTCTGTCTGACTATCTGTATGTCTGTCTTTCTTGACTGTCTGTCTGTCCGTCTGTCTGTCTTGACTGACTGTCTGTCTGTCTTGACTGACTGTCTGTCTGTCTTGACTGACTGTCTGTCTGTCTTGACTGACTGTCTGTCTGTCTTGACTGACTGTCTGTCTGTCTTGACTGACTGTCTGTCTGTCTTGACTGACTGTCTGTCTGTCTTGACTGACTGTCTGTCTGTCTTGACTGAATGTCTGTCTGCCTGTCTGTCTGTCTTGACTGACTGTCTATCTGTCTTCGTGTCTTGACTGACTGTCTGTCTGTCTGTCTTGACTGACTGTCTGTCTGTCTGTCTGACTATCTGTATGTCTGTCTTTCTTGACTGTCTGTCTGTCCGTCTGTCTGTCTTGACTGACTGTCTGTCTGTCTTGACTGACTGTCTGTCTGTCTTGACTGACTGTCTGTCTGTCTTGACTGACTGTCTGTCTGTCTTGACTGACTGTCTGTCTGTCTTGACTGACTGTCTGTCTGTCTTGACTGACTGTCTGTCTGTCTTGACTGACGGTCTGTCTGTCTTGACTGACTGTCTGTCTGTCTGTCTGACTATCTGTATGTCTGTCTTTCTTGACTGACTGTCTGTCTGTCTGTCTTGACTGTCTGTCTGTTTGTCTTGACTGACTGTCTGTCTATCTGTCATGACTGAATGTCTATCTGTCTTGACTGACTGTCTATCTGTCTTCGTGTCTTGACTGACTGTCTTTCTGTCTGTTTTGACTGACTGTCTGTCTTTCTGTCTGTCTGTCTGTCAGTCTTGACTGTCTGTCTGTCCGTCTGTCTGTCTTGACTGACTGTCTGTCTGTCTTGACTGTCTGTCTGTCTTGACTGTCTGCCTGTCTGTCTGTCTGTATTGACTGACTGTCTTGACTGACTGTCTGTCTGTCTGTCTGACTGTCTGTCTGTCTGTCTTTCTTCACTGACTGTCTGTCTGTCTGTCTTGACTGTCTGTCTGTTTGTCTTGACTGACTGTCTGTCTATCTGTCATGACTGAATGTCTGTCTGTCTTGACTGACTGTCTATCTGTCTTCGTGTCTTGACTGACTGTCTTTCTGTCTGTTTTGACTGACTGTCTGTCTGTCTGTCTGTCTGTCTGTCTTGACTGTCTGTCTGTCCGTCTGTCTGTCTTGACTGACTGTCTATCTGTCTTGACTGACTGTCAATCTGTCTGTGTGTCTTGACTGACTGTCTGTCTGTTTGTCTTGACTGTCTATCTGTCTGTTTGTCTTGACTGACTGTCTGTCTGTCTGTCTTGACTGACTATCTGTCTGTCTGTCTGTCTTGACTGACTGTCTGTCTTTCTGTCTTGACTGACTGTCTGTCTGTCTGTCTTGACTGACTGTCTGTCTGTCTGTCTTGACTGACTGTCTGTCTGTCTATCTTGACTGATCTCGGTTTGTGTCTTGACTGACTGTCTGTCTGTCTGTTTTGACTGACTCTCTGTCTTTCTGTCTGACTGTCTTCACTGTCTGTCTGTCCGTCTGTCTGTCTTGACTGACTGTCTGTCTGTCTTGACCGACTGTCTGTCTGTCTTGACTGACTGTCTGTCTGTCTTGACTGACTGTCTGTCTGTATTGACTGACTGTCTGTCTGTCTTGACTGACTGTCTTGACTGACTGTCTGTCTGTCTGTCGGACTATCTGTCTGTCTGTCTTTCTTGACTGACTGTCTGTCTGTCTGTCTTAACTGTCTGTCTGTCTTGCCTGACTGTCTGTCTATCTGTCTTGACTGAATGTCTGTCTGCCTGTCTGTCTGTCTTGACTGACTGTCTATCTGTCTTCGTGTCTTGACTGACTGTCTGTCTGTCTGTCTTGACTGACTGTCTGTCTGTCTGTCTGTCTGTCTGTCTGTCTGTCTTGACTGTCTGTCTGTCTGTCTGTCTGTCTTGACTGACTGTCTGTCTGTCTTGACTGACTGTCTGTCTGTCTTGACTGACTGTCTGTCTGTCTTGACTGACTGTCTTTCTGTCTTGACTGACTGTCTGTCTGTCTTGACTGACTGTCTGTCTGTCTTGACTGACTGTCTGTCTGTCTTGACTGACTGTCTGTCTGTCTTGACTGACTGTCTGTCTGTCTTGACTGACGGTCTGTCTGTATTGACTGACTGTCTTGACTGACTGTCTGTTTGTCTGTCTGACTATCTGTCTGTCTGTCTTTCTTGACTGACTGTCTGTCTGTCTGTCTTGACTGTCTGTCTGTTTGTCTTGACTGACTGTCTGTCTATCTGTCATGACTGAATGTCTGTCTGTCTTGACTGACTGTCTATCTGTCTTCGTGTCTTGACTGACTGTCTTTCTGTCTGTTTTGACTGACTGTCTGTCTGTCTGTCTGTCTGTCTGTCTTGACTGTCTGTCTGTCCGTCTGTCTGTCTTGACTGACTGTCTATCTGTCTTGACTGACTGTCAATCTGTCTGTGTGTCTTGACTGACTGTCTGTCTGTTTGTCTTGACTGTCTATCTGTCTGTTTGTCTTGACTGACTGTCTGTCTGTCTGTCTTGACTGACTATCTGTCTGTCTGTCTGTCTTGACTGACTGTCTGTCTTTCTGTCTTGACTGACTGTCTGTCTGTCTGTCTTGACTGACTGTCTGTATGTCTGTCTTGACTGACTGTCTGTCTGTATTGACTGACTGTCTTGACTGACTGTCTGTCTGTCTGTCTGACTATCTGTCTGTCTGTCTTTCTTGACTGACTATCTGTCTGTCTGTCTTGACTGACTGTCTGTCTGTCTTGACTGACTGTCTGTCTGTCTTGACTGACTGTCTGTCTGTCTTGACTGACTGTCTGTCTGTCTTGACTGACTGTCTGTCTGTCTTGACTGACGGTCTGTCTGTATTGACTGACTGTCTTGACTGACTGTCTGTCTGTCTGTCTGACTATCTGTCTGTCTGTATTTCTTGACTGACTGTCTGTCTGTCTGTCTTGACTGTCTGTCTGTTTGTCTTGACTGACTGTCTGTCTATCTGTCAAGACTGAATGTCTGTCTGTCTTGACTGACTGTCTATCTGTCTTCGTGTCTTGACTGACTGTCTTTCTGTCTGTTTTGACTGACTGTCTGTCTGTCTGTCTGTCTGTCTGTCTTGACTGTCTGTCTGTCCGTCTGTCTGTCTTGAATGACTGTCTATCTGTCTTGACTGACTGTCAATCTGTCTGTGTGTCTTGACTGACTGTCTGTCTGTTTGTCTTGACTGTCTATCTGTCTGTTTGTCTTGACTGACTGTCTGTCTGTCTGTCTTGACTGACTATCTGTCTGTCTGTCTTTCTTGACTGACTGTCTGTCTTTCTGTCTTGACTGACTGTCTGTCTGTCTGTCTTGACTGACTGTCTGTCTGTCTGTCTTGACTGACTGTATGTCTGTCTTGACTGACTGTCTGTCTGTCTTGACTGACTGTCTGTCTGTCTTGACTGACTGTCTGTCTGTATTGACTGACTGTCTTGACTGACTGTCTGTCTGTCTGTCTGACTATCTGTCTGTCTGTCTTTCTTGACTGACTATCTGTCTGTCTGTCTAGACTGTCTGTCTGTTTGTCTTGACTGACTGTCTGTCTATCTGTCATGACTGAATGTCTGTCTGTCTTGACTGACTGTCTATCTGTCTTCGTGTCTTGACTGACTGTCTGTCTGTCTGTTTTGACTGACTGTCTGTCTGTCTGTCTTGACTATCTGTCTGTCCGTCTGTCTTTCTTGACTGACTTTCTGTCTGTCTTGACTGTCTGTCTGTCCGTCTGTCTGTCTTGACTGACTGTCTGTCTGTCTTGAATGACTGTCTGTCTGTCTTGACTGATTGTCTGTCTGTCTTGACTGTCTGTCTGTCTGTCCGTATGTCTGTCTTGACTGACTGTCTTTCTGTCTTGAATGACTGTCTGTCTGTCTTGACTGACTGTCTGTCTGTCTTGACTGATCGTCTGTCTGTCTTGACTGACTGTCTGTCTGTCTTGACTGACTGTCTGTCTGTCTTGACTGACTGTCTGTCTGTCTTGACTGACTGTCTGTCTGTCTTGACTGACTGTCTGTCTGTCTTGACTGACTGCCTGTCTGTCTTTACTGACTGCATGTCGGTCTTGACTGACTGTCTGTCTGTCTTGACTGACTGTCTATCTCTCTGTGTGTCTTGACTGACTGTCTGTCTGTTTGTCTTGACTGTCTATCTGTCTGTTTGTCTTGACTGACTGTCTGTCTGTCTGTCTTGACTGACTATCTGTCTGTCTGTCTGTCTTGACTGACTGTCTGTCTGTCTGTCTTGACTGACTGTCTGTCTGTCTGTCTTGACTGACTGTCTGTCTGTCTGCCTTGACTGACTGTCTGTCTGTTTATCTTGACTGATCTCTGTTTGTGTATTGACTGACTGTCTGTCTGTCTGTTTTGACTGACTGTATGTCTTTCTGTCTGTCTGTCTTCACTGTCTGTCTGTCCGTCTGTCTGTCTTGACTTTCTGTCTGTCCGTCTGTCTGTCTTGACTGTCTGTCTTGACTGACTGTCTATCTGTCTTGACTGACTTTCTGTCTGTCTTGACTGACTGTCTGTCTGTCTTGACTGACTGTCTGTCTGTCTTGACTGACTGTCTGTCTGTCTTGACTGACTGTCTGTCTGTATTGACTGACTGTCTGTCTGTCTTGACTGACTGTCTTGACTGACTGTCTGTCTGTCTGTCGGACTATCTGTCTGTCTGTCTTTCTTGACTGACTGTCTGTCTGTCTGTCTTAACTGTCTGTCTGTCTTGACTGACTGTCTGTCTATCTGTCTTGACTGAATGTCTGTCTGCCTGTCTGTCTGTCTTGACTGACTGTCTATCTGTCTTCGTGTCTTGACTGACTGTCTGTCTGTCTGTCTTGACTGACTGTCTGTCTGTCTGTCTGTCTGTCTGTCTGTCTGTCTGTCTGTCTGTCTTGACTGTCTGTCTGTCCGTCTGTCTGTCTTGACTGACTGTCTGTCTGTCTTGACTGACTGTCTGTCTGTCTTGACTGACTGTCTGTCTGTCTTGACTGACTGTCTGTCTGTCTTGACTGACTGTCTGTCTGTCTTGACTGACTGTCTGTCTGTCTTGACTGACTGTCTGTCTGTCTTGACTGACGGTCTGTCTGTATTGACTGACTGTCTTGACTGACTGTCTGTCTGTCTGTCTGACTATCTGTCTGTCTGTCTTTCTTGACTGACTGTCTGTCTGTCTGTCTTGACTGTCTGTCTGTTTGTCTTGACTGACTGTCTGTCTATCTGTCATGACTGAATGTCTGTCTGTCTTGACTGACTGTCTATCTGTCTTCGTGTCTTGACTGACTGTCTTTCTGTCTGTTTTGACTGACTGTCTGTCTGTCTGTCTGTCTTGACTGTCTGTCTGTCCGTCTGTCTGTCTTGACTGACTGTCTATCTGTCTTGACTGACTGTCAATCTGTCTGTGTGTCTTGACTGACTGTCTGTCTGTTTGTCTTGACTGTCTATCTGTCTGTTTGTCTTGACTGACTGTCTGTCTGTCTGTCTTGACTGACTATCTGTCTGTCTGTCTGTCTTGACTGACTGTCTGTCTTTCTGTCTTGACTGACTGTCTGTCTGTCTGTCTTGACTGACTGTCTGTCTGTCTGTCTTGACTGACTGTCTGTCTGTCTATCTTGACTGATCTCGGTTTGTGTCTTGACTGACTGTCTGTCTGTCTGTTTTGACTGACTGTCTGTCTTTCTGTCTGACTGTCTTCACTGTCTGTCTGTCCGTCTGTCTGTCTTGACTGTCTGTCTGTCCGTCTGTCTGTCTTGACTGTCTGTCTGTCTGTCTTGACTGACTGTCTATCTGTCTTGACTGACTGTCTGTCTGTCTTGACTGATCGTCTGTCTGTCTTGACTGACTGTCTGTCTGTCTTGACTGCCTGTCTGTCTTTCTTGACTGACTGTCTGTCTGTCTGGATTGACTGTCTGTCTGTCTGTCTTGACTGACTGTCTGTCTATCTGTCTTGACTAAATGTCTGTCTGCCTGTCTGTCTGTCTTGACTGACTGTCTGTCTGTCTGTCTTGACTGACTGTCTGTCTGTCTGTCTTGACTGACTGTCTGTCTGTCTATCTTGACTGATCTCTGTTTGTGTCTTGACTGACTGTCTGTCTGTCTGTTTTGACTGACTGTCTGTCTTTCTGTCTGACTGTCTTCACTGTCTGTCTGTCCGTCTGTCTGTCTTGACTGTCTGTCTGTCCGTCTGTCTGTCTTGACTGTCTGTCTGTTTGTCTTGACTAACTGTCTGTCTATCTGTCATGACTGAATGTCTGTCTGTCTTGACTGACTGTCTATCTGTCTTCGTGTCTTGACTGACTGTCTGTCTGTCTGTTTTGACTGACTGTCTGTCTGTCTGTCTGTCTGTCTGTCTGTCTTGACTATCTGTCTGTCCGACTGTCTGTCTTGACTGACTGTCTGTCTGTCTTGACTGTCTGTCTGTCCGTCTGTCTGTCTTGACTGACTGTCTGTCTGTCTTGAATGACTGTTTGTCTGTCTTGACTGATTGTCTGTCTGTCTTGACTGTCTGTCTGTCCGTCTGTCTGTCTTGACTGACTGTCTGTCTGTCTTGAATGACTGTCTGTCTGTCTTGACTGACTGTCTGTCTGTCTTGACTGATCGTCTGTCTGTCTTGACTGAATGTCTGTCTGTCTTGACTGTCTGTCTTGACTGACTGTCTGTCTGTCTTGACTGACTGTCTGTCTGTCTTGACTGACTGTCTGTCTGTCTTGAATGACTGTCTGTCTGTCTTTACTGACTGCATGTCTGTCTTGACTGACTGTCTGTCTGTCTTGACTGACTGTCAATCTGTCTGTGTGTCTTGACTGACTGTCTGTCTGTTTGTCTTGACTGTCTATCTGTCTGTTTGTCTTGACTGACTGTCTGTCTGTCTGTCTTGACTGACTATCTGTCTGTCTGTCTGTCTTGACTGACTATCTGTCTTTCTGTCTTGACTGACTGTCTGTCTGTTTGTCTTGACTGACTGTCTGTCTGTCTATCTTGACTGATCT
>JAUPMV010000005.1:185000-332500 GCA_030848855.1 Branchinecta sandiegonensis | reverse complement strand
ACTGTTTGTCTGTTTTTACTGACTGTATGTCTGTCTTGACTGACTGTCTGTCTGTCTTGACTGACTGTCTGTCTGTCTTGACTGACTGTCTGTATGTCTTGACTGACTGTCTGTCTGTCTTGACTGACTGTCTATCTATCTGTGTGTCTTGACTGAATGTCTGTCTGTCTTGACTGACTGTCTGTCTGTCTTGACTGACTGTCTGTCTGTATTGACTGACTGTCTTGACTGACTGTCTGTCTGTCTGTCTGACTATCTGTCTGTCTGTCTTTCTTGACTGACTATCTGTATGTCTGTCTTGACTGTCTGTCTGTTTGTCTTGACTGACTGTCTGTCTATCTGTCATGACTGAATGTCTGTCTGTCTTGACTGACTGTCTATCTGTCTTCGTGTCTTGACTGACTGTCTGTCTGTCTGTTTTGACTGACTGTCTGTCTGTCTGTCTTGACTATCTGTCTGTCCGTCTGTCTTTCTTGACTGACTTTCTGTCTGTCTTGACTGTCTGTCTGTCCGTCTGTCTGTCTTGACTGACTGTCTGTCTGTCTTGAATGACTGTCTGTCTGTCTTGACTGATTGTCTGTCTGTCTTGACTGTCTGTCTGTCCGTATGTCTGTCTTGACTGACTGTCTTTCTGTCTTGAATGACTGTCTGTCTGTCTTGACTGACTGTCTGTCTGTCTTGACTGATCGTCTGTCTGTCTTGACTGACTGTCTGTCTGTCTTGACTGACTGTCTTTCTGTCTTGACGGACTGTCTGTCTGTCTTGACTGACTGTCTGTCTGTCTTGACTGACTGTCTGTCTGTATTGACTGACTGTCTGTCTGTCTTGACTGACTGTCTTGACAGACTGTCTGTCTGTCTGTCGGACTATCTGTCTGTCTGTCTTTCTTGACTGACTGTCTGTCTGTCTGTCTTAACTGTCTGTCTGTCTTGACTGACTGTCTGTCTATCTGTCTTGACTGAATGTCTGTCTGCCTGTCTGTCTGTCTTGACTGACTGTCTATCTGTCTTCGTGTCTTGACTGACTGTCTGTCTGTCTGTCTTGACTGACTCTCTGTCTGTCTGTCTGTCTGTCTGTCTGTCTTGACTGTCTGTCTGTCCATCTGTCTGTCTTGATTGACTGTCTGTCTGTCTTGACTGACTGTCTGTCTGTCTTGACTGACCGTCTGTCTGTCTTGACTGACTGTCTGTCTGTCTTGACTGACTTTCTGTCTGTCTTGACTGACTGTCTGTCTGTCTTGACTGACGGTCTGTCTGTCTTGACTGACTGTCTGTCTGTCTGTCTGACTATCTGTCTATCTGTCTTTCTTGACTGACTGTCTGTCTGTCTGTCTTGACTGTCTGTCTGTTTGTCTTGACTGACTGTCTGTCTATCTGTCATGACTGAATGTCTGTCTGTCTTGACTGACTGTCTATCTGTCTTCGTGTCTTGACTGACTGTCTTTCTGTCTGTTTTGACTGACTGTCTGTCTTTCTGTCTGTCTGTCTGTCTGTCTTGACTGTCTGTCTGTCCGTCTGTCTGTCTTGACTGACTGTCTGTCTGTCTTGACTGTCTGTCTGTCTTGACTGTCTGTCTGTCTGTCTGTCTGTATTGACTGACTGTCTTGACTGACTGTCTGTCTGTCTGTCTGACTGTCTGTCTGTCTGTCTTTCTTGACTGACTGTCTGTCTGTCTGTCTTGACTGTCTGTCTGTTTGTCTTGACTGACTGTCTGTCTATCTGTCATGACTGAATGTCTGTCTGTCTTGACTGACTGTCTATCTGTCTTCGTGTCTTGACTGACTGTCTTTCTGTCTGTTTTGACTGACTGTCTGTCTGTCTGTCTGTCTGTCTGTCTTGACTGTCTGTCTGTCCGTCTCTCTGTCTTGACTGACTGTCTATCTGTCTTGACTGACTGTCAATCTGTCTATGTGTCTTGACTGACTGTCTGTCTGTTTGTCTTGACTGTCTATCTGTCTGTTTGTCTTGACTGACTGTCTGTCTGTCTGTCTTGACTGACTATCTGTCTGTCTGTCTGTCTTGACTGACTGTCTGTCTTTCTGTCTTGACTGACTGTCTGTCTGTCTGTCTTGACTGACTGTCTGTCTGTCTGTCTTGACTGACTGTCTGTCTGTCTATCTTGACTGATCTCGGTTTGTGTCTTGACTGACTGTCTGTCTGTCTGTTTTGACTGACTGTCTGTCTTTCTGTCTGACTGTCTTCACTGTCTGTCTGTCCGTCTGTCTGTCTTGACTGACTGTCTGTCTGTCTTGACTGATCGTCTGTCTGTCTTGACTGACTGTCTGTCTGTCTTGACTGCCTGTCTGTCTTTCTTGACTGACTGTCTGTCTGTCTGTCTGTCTATCTTGACTGTCTGTCTGTCCGTCTGTCTGTCTTGACTGACTGTCTGTCTGTCTTGACTGACTGTCTGTCTGTCTTGACTGACTGTCTGTCTGTCTTGACTGACTTTCTGTCTGTCTTGACTTACTGTCTGTCTGTCTTGACTGACTGGCTGTGTGTCTTGATTGACTGTTTGTCTGTTTTTACTGACTGTATGTCTGTCTTGACTGACTGTCTGTCTGTCTTGACTGAAGGTCTGTCTGTCTTGACTGACTGTCTGTATGTCTTGACTGACTGTCTGTCTGTCTTGACTGACTGTCTATCTATCTGTGTGTCTTGACTGAATGTCTGTCTGTCTTGACTGACTGTCTGTCTGTCTTGACTGACTGTCTGTCTGTATTGACTGACTGTCTTGACTGACTGTCTGTCTGTCTGTCTGACTATCTGTCTGTCTGTCTTTCTTGACTGACTATCTGTCTGTCTGTCTTGACTGTCTGTTTGGTTGTCTTGACTGACTGTCTGTCTATCTGTCATGACTGAATGTCTGTCTGTCTTGACTGACTGTCTATCTGTCTTCGAGTCTTGACTGACTGTCTGTCTGTCTGTTTTGACTGACTGTCTGTCTGTCTGTCTTGACTATCTGTTTGTCCGTCTGTCTTTCTTGACTGACTTTCTGTCTGTCTTGACTGTCTGTCTGTCCGTCTGTCTGTCTTGACTGACTGTCTGTCTGTCTTGAATGACTGTCTGTCTGTCTTGACTGATTGTCTGTCTGTCTTGACTGTCTGTCTGTCCGTATGTCTGTCTTGACTGACTGTCTTTCTGTCTTGAATGACTGTCTTTCTGTCTTGACTGACTGTCTGTCTGTCTTGACTGATCGTCTGTCTGTCTTGACTGACTGTCTGTCTGTCTTGACTGACTGTCTGTCTGTCTTGACTGACTGTCTGTCTGTCTTGACTGACTGTCTGTCTGTCTTGACTGACTGTCTGTCTGTCTTGACTGACTGTCTGTCTGTCTTGACTGACTGTCTGTCTGTCTTTACTGACTGCATGTCGGTCTTGACTGACTGTCTGTCTGTCTTGACTGACTGTCTATCTCTCTGTGTGTCTTGACTGACTGTCTGTCTGTTTGTCTTGACTGTCTATCTGTCTGTTTGTCTTGACTGACTGTCTGTCTGTCTGTCTTGACTGACTATCTGTCTGTCTGTCTGTCTTGACTGACTGTCTGTCTGTCTGTCTTGACTGACTGTCTGTCTGTCTGTCTTGACTGACTGTCTGTCTGTCTGCCTTGACTGACTGTCTGTCTGTTTATCTTGACTGATCTCTGTTTGTGTATTGACTGACTGTCTGTCTGTCTGTTTTGACTGACTGTCTGTCTTTCTGTCTGTCTGTCTTCACTGTCTGTCTGTCCGTCTGTCTGTCTTGACTTTCTGTCTGTCCGTCTGTCTGTCTTGACTGTCTGTCTGTCTGTCTTGACTGACTGTCTATCTGTCTTGACTGACTTTCTGTCTGTCTTGACTGACTGTCTGTCTGTCTTGACTGACTGTCTGTCTGTCTTGACTGACTGTCTGTCTGTCTTGACTGACTGTCTGTCTGTCTTGACTGACTGTCTGTCTGTCTGTCTTGACTGTCTGTCTGTATTGACTGATCGTCTTGACTGACTGTCTTGACTGACTGTCTGTCTGTCTGTCTGACTATCTGTCTGTCTGTCTTTCTTGACTGACTGTCTGTCTGTCTGTCTTGACTGTCTGTCTGTTTGTCTTGACTGACTGTCTGTCTATCTGTCATGACTGAATGTCTCTCTGTCTTGACTGACTGTCTATCTGTCTTCGTGTCTTGACTGACTGTCTTTCTGTCTGTTTTGACTGACTGTCTGTCTGTCTGTCTGTCTTGACTGTCTGTCTGTCCGTCTGTCTGTCTTGACTGACTGTCTGTCTGTCTTGACTGACTGTCTGTCTGTCTTGACTGACTGTCTGTCTGTCTGTCTTGACTGACTGTCTGTCTGTCTGTCTTGACTGACTGTCTGTCTGTCTATCTTGACTGATCTCGGTTTGTGTCTTGACTGACTGTCTGTCTGTCTGTTTTGACTGACTGTCTGTCTTTCTGTCTGACTGTCTTCACTGTCTGTCCGTCCGTCTGTCTGTCTTGACTGTCTGTCTGTCTTGACTGTCTGTCTGTCTGTCTTGACTGACTGTCTATCTGTCTTGACTGACTGTCTGTCTGTCTTGACTGACTGTCTGTCTGTCTTGACTGACTGTCTGTCTGTCTTGACTGACTGTCTGTCTGTCTGTCTTGACTGACTGTCTGTCTGTCTTGACTGACTGTCTGTCTGTCTTGACTGACTGTCTGTCTGTATTGACTGACTGTCTTTCTGTCTTGACTGACTGTCTGTCTGTCTGTCGGACTATCTGTCTGTCTGTCTTTCTTGACTGACTGTCTGTCTGTCTGTCTGTCTTAACTGTCTGTCTGTCTGTCTTGACTGACTGTCTGTCTATCTGTCTTGACTGAATGTCTGTCTGCCTGTCTGTCTGTCTTGACTGACTGTCTATCTGTCTTCGTGTCTTGACTGACTGTCTGTCTTGACTGACTGTCTGTCTGTCTGTCTATCTGTCTTGACTGTCTGTCTGTCCGTCTGTCTGTCTTGACTGACTGTCTGTCTGTCTTGACTGACTGTCTGTCTGTCTTGACTGACTGTCTGTCTGTCTTGACTGACTGTCTGTCTGTCTTGACTGACTGTCTGTCTGTCTTGACTGACTGTCTGTTTGTCTTGACTGACTGTCTGTCTGTCTTGACTGACTGTCTGTCTGTATTCTGACTGACTGTCTGACTGTCTGTCTGCCTTGACTGACTGTCTGTCTGTCTGTCTTGACTGACTGTCTGTCTGTCTGTCTTGACTGACTGTCTGTCTGTCTGTCTTGACTGTTTGTCTCTCTGTCTGTGTCATGACTGACTGTCTGTCTGTTTGTCTTGACTGACTGTCTGTCTTTCTGTCTGTCTGTCTGTCTGTCTTGATTGTCTGTCTGTCCGTCTGTCTGTCTTGACTGTCTGTCTGTCCGTCTGTCTGTCTTGACTGTCTGTCTGTCTGTCTTGACTGACTGTCTGTCTGTCTTGACTGACTGTCTGTCTGTCTTGACTGACTGTCTGTCTGTCTTGACTGACTGTCTGTCTGTCTTGACTGACTGTCTGTCTGTCTTGACTGACTGTCTGTCTGTATTGACTGACTGTCTTGACTGACTGTCTGTCTGTCTGTCTGACTATCTGTCTGTCTGTCTTTCTTGACTGACTATCTGTCTGTCTGTCTTGACTGTCTGTCTGTTTGTCTTGACTGACTGTCTGTCTATCTGTCATGACTGAATGTCTGTCTGTCTTGACTGACTGTCTATCTGTCTTCGTGTCTTGACTGACTGTCTGTCTGTCTGTTTTGACTGACTGTCTGTCTGTCTGTCTTGACTATCTGTCTGTCCGTCTGTCTTTCTTGACTGACTTTCTGTCTGTCTTGACGTCTGTCTGTCCGTCTGTCTGTCTTGACTGACTGTCTGTCTGTCTTGAATGACTGTCTGTCTGTCTTGACTGATTGTCTGTCTGTCTTGACTGTCTGTCTGTCCGTCTGTCTGTCTTGACTGACTGTCTTTCTGTCTTGAATGACTGTCTGTCTGTCTTGACTGACTGTCTGTCTGTCTTGACTGATCGTCTGTCTGTCTTGACTGACTGTCTGTCTGTCTTGACTGACTGTCTGTCTGTCTTGACTGACTGTCTGTCTGTCTTGACTGACTGTCTGTCTGTCTTGACTGACTGTCTGTCTGTCTGTCTTGACTGTCTGTCTGTATTGACTGACTGTCTTGACTGACTGTCTGTCTGTCTGTCTGACTATCTGTCTGTCTGTCTTTCTTGACTGACTGTCTGTCTGTCTGTCTTGACTGTCTGTCTGTTTGTCTTGACTGACTGTCTGTCTATCTGTCATGACTGAATGTCTCTCTGTCTTGACTGACTGTCTATCTGTCTTCGTGTCTTGACTGACTGTCTTTCTGTCTGTTTTGACTGACTGTCTGTCTGTCTGTCTGTCTGTCTGTCTTGACAGTCTGTCTGTCCGTCTGTCTGTCTTGACTGACTGTCTATCTGTCTTGACTGACTGTCAATCTGTCTGTGTGTCTTGACTGACTGTCTGTCTGTTTGTCTTGACTGTCTATCTGTCTGTTTGTCTTGACTGACTGTCTGTCTGTCTGTCTTGACTGACTATCTGTCTGTCTGTCTGTCTTGACTGACTGTCTGTCTTTCTGTCTTGACTGACTGTCTGTCTGTCTGTCTTGACTGACTGTCTGTCTGTCTGTCTTGACTGACTGTCTGTCTGTCTATCTTGACTGATCTCGGTTTGTGTCTTGACTGACTGTCTGTCTGTCTGTTTTGACTGACTGTCTGTCTTTCTGTCTGACTGTCTTCACTGTCTGTCTGTCCGTCTGTCTGTCTTGACTGTCTGTCTGTCCGTCTGTCTGTCTTGACTGTCTGTCTGTCTGTCTTGACTGACTGTCTATCTGTCTTGACTGACTGTCTGTCTGTCTTGACTTATCGTCTGTCTGTCTTGACTGACTGTCTGTCTGTCTTGACTGACTGTCTGTCTGTCTTGACTGACTGTCTGTCTGTCTTGACTGACTGTCTGTCTGTCTGTCTTGACTGACTGTCTGTCTGTCTGTCTTGACTGACTGTCTGTCTGTCTATCTTGACTGATCTCGGTTTGTGTCTTGACTGACTGTCTGTCTGTCTGTTTTGACTGACTGTCTGTCTTTCTGTCTGACTGTCTTCACTGTCTGTCCGTCCGTCTGTCTGTCTTGACTGTCCGTCTGTCCGTCTGTCTGTCGTGACTGTCTGTCTGTCTGTCTTGACTGAATGTCTATCTGTCTTGACTGACTGTCTGTCTGTCTTGACTGACTGTCTGTCTGTCTTGACTGACTGTCTGTCTGTCTTGACTGACTGTCTGTCTGTCTGTCTTGACTGACTGTCTGTCTGTCTTGACTGACTGTCTGTCTGTATTGACTGACTGTCTGTCTGTCTTGACTGACTGTCTGTCTGTATTGACTGACTGTCTTTCTGTCTTGACTGACTGTCTGTCTGTCTGTCGGACTATCTGTCTGTCTGTCTTTCTTGACTGACTGTCTGTCTGTCTGTCTGTCTTAACTGTCTGTCTGTCTGTCTTGACTGACTGTCTGTCTATCTGTCTTGACTGAATGTCTGTCTGCCTGTCTGTCTGTCTTGACTGACTGTCTATCTGTCTTCGTGTCTTGACTGACTGTCTGTCTTGACTGACTGTCTGTCTGTCTGTCTATCTGTCTTGACTGTCTGTCTGTCCGTCTGTCTGTCTTGACTGACTGTCTGTCTGTCTTGACTGACTGTCTGTCTGTCTTGACTGACTGTCTGTCTGTCTTGACTGACTGTCTGTCTGTCTTGACTGACTGTCTGTCTGTATTCTGACTGACTGTCTGTCTGTCTGTCTTGACTGACTGTCTGTCTGTCTGTCTTGACTGACTGTCTGTCTGTCTGTCTTGACTGTTTGTCTCTCTGTCTGTGTCATGACTGACTGTCTGTCTGTTTGTCTTGACTGACTGTCTGTCTTTCTGTCTGTCTGTCTGTCTGTCTTGATTGTCTGTCTGTCCGTCTGTCTGTCTTGACTGTCTGTCTGTCCGTCTGTCTGTCTTGACTGTCTGTCTGTCTGTCTTGACTGACTGTCTGTCTGTCTTGACTGACTGTCTGTCTGTCTTGACTGACTGTCTGTCTGTCTTGACTGACTGTCTGTCTGTCTTGACTGACTGTCTGTCTGTCTTGACTGACTGTCTGTCTGTATTGACTGACTGTCTTGACTGACTGTCTGTCTGTCTGTCTGACTATCTGTCTGTCTGTCTTTCTTGACTGACTATCTGTCTGTCTGTCTTGACTGTCTGTCTGTTTGTCTTGACTGACTGTCTGTCTATCTGTCATGACTGAATGTCTGTCTGTCTTGACTGACTGTCTATCTGTCTTCGTGTCTTGACTGACTGTCTGTCTGTCTGTTTTGACTGACTGTCTGTCTGTCTGTCTTGACTATCTGTCTGTCCGTCTGTCTTTCTTGACTGACTTTCTGTCTGTCTTGACTGTCTGTCTGTCCGTCTGTCTGTCTTGACTGACTGTCTGTCTGTCTTGAATGACTGTCTGTCTGTCTTGACTGATTGTCTGTCTATCTTGACTGTCTGTCTGTCCGTCTGTCTGTCTTGACTGACTGTCTTTCTGTCTTGAATGACTGTCTGTCTGTCTTGACTGACTGTCTGTCTGTCTTGACTGATCGTCTGTCTGTCTTGACTGACTGTCTGTCTGTCTTGACTGACTGTCTGTCTGTCTTGACTGACTGTCTGTCTGTCTTGACTGACTGTCTGTCTGTCTTGACTGACTGTCTGTCTGTCTTGACTGACTGTCTGTCTGTCTTGACTGACTGTCTGTCTGTCTTGACTGACTGTCTGTCTGTCTTGACTGACTGTCTGTCTGTCTTGACTGACTGTCTGTCTGTCTTGACTGACTGTCTGTCTGTCTTGACTGACTGTCTGTCTGTCTTTACTGACTGCATGTCGGTCTTGACTGACTGTCTGTCTGTCTTGACTGACTGTCTATCTCTCTGTGTGTCTTGACTGACTGTCTGTCTGTTTGTCTTGACTGTCTATCTGTCTGTTTGTCTTGACTGACTGTCTGTCTGTCTGTCTTGACTAACTATCTGTCTGTCTGTCTGTCTTGACTGACTGTCTGTCTTGACTGACTGTCTGTCTGTCTGTCTTGACTGACTGTCTGTCTGTCTGCCTTGACTGACTGTCTGTCTGTTTATCTTGACTGATCTCTGTTTGTGTCTTGACTGACTGTCTGTCTGTCTGTTTTGACTGACTGTCTGTCTTTCTGTCTGTCTGTCTTCACTGTCTGTCTGTCCGTCTGTCTGTCTTGACTTTCTGTCTGTCCGTCTGTCTGTCTTGACTGTCTATCTGTCTGTCTTGACTGACTGTCTATCTGTCTTGACTGACTTTCTGTATGTCTTGACTGACTGTCTGTCTGTCTTGACTGACTGTCTGTCTGTCTTGACTGACTGTCTGTCTGTCTTGACTGACTGTCTGTCTGTCTTGACTGACTGTCTGTCTGTATTGACTGACTGTCTGTCTGTCTTGACTGACTGTCTTGACTGACTGTTTGTCTGTCTGTCGGACTATCTATCTGTCTGTCTTTCTTGACTGACTGTCTGTCTGTCTGTCTTAACTGTCTGTCTGTCTTGACTGACTGTCTGTCTATTTGTCTTGACTGAATGTCTGTCTGCCTGTCTGTCTGTCTTGATTGACTGTCTATCTGTCTTCGTGTCTTGACTGACTGTCTGTCTGTCTGTCTTGACTGACTCTCTGTCTGTCTGTCTGTCTGTCTGTCTGTCTGTCTGTCTTGACTGTCTGTCTGTCCGTCTGTCTTTCTTGACTGACTTTCTGTCTGTCTTGACTGTCTGTCTGTCCGTCTGTCTGTCTTGACTGACTGTCTGTCTGTCTTGAATGACTGTCTGTCTGTCTTGACTGATTGTCTGTCTGTCTTGACTGTCTGTCTGTCCGTATGTCTGTCTTGACTGACTGTCTTTCTGTCTTGAATGACTGTCTGTCTGTCTTGACTGACTGTCTGTCTGTCTTGACTGATCGTCTGTCTGTCTTGACTGACTGTCTGTCTGTCTTGACTGACTGTCTGTCTGCCTTGACTGACTGTCTGTCTGTCTTGACTGACTGTCTGTCTGTCTTGACTGACTGTCTGTCTGTCTTGACTGACTGTCTGTCTGTCTTTACTGACTGCATGTCGGTCTTGACTGACTGTCTGTCTGTCTTGACTGACTGTCTATCTCTCTGTGTGTCTTGACTGACTGTCTGTCTGTTTGTCTTGACTGTCTATCTGTCTGTTTGTCTTGACTGACTGTCTGTCTGTCTGTCTTGACTGACTATCTGTCTGTCTGTCTGTCTTGACTGACTGTCTGTCTGTCTGTCTTGACTGACTGTCTGTCTGTCTGTCTTGACTGACTGTCTGTCTGTCTGCCTTGACTGACTGTCTGTCTGTTTATCTTGACTGATCTCTGTTTGTGTATTGACTGACTGTCTGTCTGTCTGTTTTGACTGACTGTCTGTCTTTCTGTCTGTCTGTCTTCACTGTCTGTCTGTCAATCTGTCTGTCTTTACTTTCTGTCTGTCCGTCTGTCTGTCTTGACTGTCTGTCTGTCTGTCTTGACTGATTGTCTATCTGTCTTGACTGACTTTCTGTCTGTCTTGACTGACTGTCTGTCTGTCTTGACTGACTGTCTGTCTGTCTTGACTGACTGTCTGTCTGTCTTTACTGACTGTCTGTCTGTATTGACTGACTGTCTGTCTGTCTTGACTGACTGTCTTGACTGACTGTCTGTCTGTCTGTCGGACTATCTGTCTGTCTGTCTTTCTTGACTGACTGTCTGTCTGTCTGTCTTAACTGTCTGTCTGTCTTGACTGACTGTCTGTCTATCTGTCTTGACTGAATGTCTGTCTGCCTGTCTGTCTGTCTTGACTGACTGTCTATCTGTCTTCGTGTCTTGACTGACTGTCTGTCTGTCTGTCTTGACTGACTGTCTGTCTGTCTGTCTGTCTGTCTGTCTGTCTGTCTGTCTGTCTTGACTGTCTGTCTTTCCGTCTGTCTGTCTTGACTGACTGTCTGTCTGTCTTGACTGACTGTCTGTCTGTCTTGACTGACTGTCTGTCTGTCTTGACTGACTGTCTGTCTGTCTTGACTGACTGTCTGTCTGTCTTGACTGACTGTCTGTCTGTCTTGACTGACTGTCTGTCTGTCTTGAATGACTGTCTGTCTGTCTTGACTGACGGTCTGTCTGTCTTGACTGACGGTCTGTCTGTATTGACTGACTGTCTTGACTGACTGTCTGTCTGTCTGTCTTGACTGTCTGTCTGTTTGTCTTGACTGACTGTCTGTCTATCTGTCATGACTGAATGTCTGTCTGTCTTGACTGACTGTCTATCTGTCTTCGTGTCTTGACTGACTGTCTTTCTGTCTGTTTTGACTGACTGTCTGTCTGTCTGTCTGTCTGTCTGTCTTGACTGTCTGTCTGTCCGTCTGTCTGTCTTGACTGACTGTCTATCTGTCTTGACTGACTGTCAATCTGTCTGTGTGTCTTGACTGACTGTCTGTCTGTTTGTCTTGACTGTCTATCTGTCTGTTTGTCTTGACTGACTGTCTGTCTGTCTGTCTTGACTGACTATCTGTCTGTCTGTCTGTCTTGACTGACTGTCTGTCTTTCTGTCTTGACTGACTGTCTGTCTGTCTGTCTTGACTGACTGTCTTTCTGTCTGTCTTGACTGACTGTCTGTCTGTCTATCTTGACTGATCTCGGTTTGTGTCTTGACTGACTGTCTGTCTGTCTGTTTTGACTGACTGTCTGTCTTTCTGTCTGACTCTCTTCACTGTCTGTCTGTCCGTCTGTCTGTCTTGACTGTCTGTCTGTCCGTCTGTCTGTCTTGACTGTCTGTCTGTCTGTCTTGACTGACTGTCTATCTGTCTTGACTGACTGTCTGTCTGTCTTGACTGATCGTCTGTCTGTCTTGACTGACTGTCTGTCTGTCTTGACTGACTGTCTGTCTGTCTGTCTGTCTTGACTGACTGTCTGTCTGTCTGTCTTGACTGACTGTCTGTCTGTCTATCTTGACTGATCTCGGTTTGTGTCTTGACTGACTGTCTGTCTGTCTGTTTTGACTGACTGTCTGTCTTTCTGTTTGACTGTCTTCACTGTCTGTCCGTCTGTCTTGACTGTCTCTCTGTCCGTCTGTCTGTCTTGACTGTCTGTCTGTCTGTCTTGACTGACTGTCTATCTGTCTTGACTGACTGTCTGTCTGTCTTGACTGACTGTCTGTCTGTCTTGACTGACTGTCTGTCTGTCTTGACTGACTGTCTGTCTGTCTGTCTTGACTGACTGTCTGTCTGTCTTGACTGACTGTCTGTCTGTCTTGACTGACTGTCTGTCTGTCTTGACTGACTGTCTGTCTGTATTGACTGACTGTGTTTCTGTCTTGACTGACTGTCTGTCTGTCTGTCGGACTATCTGTCTGTCTGTCTTTCTTGACTGACTGTCTGTCTGTCTGTCTGTCTTAACTGTCTGTCTGTCTGTCTTGACTGACTGTCTGTCTATCTGTCTTGACTGAATGTCTGTCTGCCTGTCTGTCTGTCTTGACTGACTGTCTATCTGTCTTCGTGTCTTGACTGACTGTCTGTCTTGACTGACTGTCTGTCTGTCTGTCTATCTGTCTTGACTGTCTGTCTGTCCGTCTGTCTGTCTTGACTGACTGTCTGTCTGTCTTGACTGACTGTCTGTCTGTCTTGACTGACTGTCTGTCTGTCTTGACTGACTGTCTGTCTGTCTTGACTGACTGTCTGTCTGTCTTGACTGACTGTCTGTTTGTCTTGACTGACTGTCTGTCTGTCTTGACTGACTGTCTGTCTGTATTCTGACTGACTGTCTGACTGTCTGTCTGCCTTGACTGACTGTCTGTCTGTCTGTCTTGACTGACTGTCTGTCTGTCTGTCTTGACTGACTGTCTGTCTGTCTGTCTTGACTGTTTGTCTCTCTGTCTGTGTCATGACTGACTGTCTGTCTGTTTGTCTTGACTGACTGTCTGTCTTTCAGTCTGTCTGTCTGTCTGTCTTGATTGTCTGTCTGTCCGTCTGTCTGTCTTGACTGTCTGTCTGTACGTCTGTCTGTCTTGACTGTCTGTCTGTCTGTCTTGACTGACTGTCTGTCTGTCTTGACTGACTGTCTGTCTGTCTTGACTGACTGTCTGTCTGTCTTGACTGACTGTCTGTCTGTCTTGACTGACTGTCTGTCTGTATTGACTGACTGTCTTGACTGACTGTCTGTCTGTCTGTCTGACTATCTGTCTGTCTGTCTTTCTTGACTGACTATCTGTCTGTCTGTCTTTCTTGACTGACTATCTGTCTGTCTGTCTTGACTGTCTGTCTGTTTGTCTTGACTGACTGTCTGTCTATCTGTCATGACTGAATGTCTGTCTTTCTTGACTGACTGTCTATCTGTCTTCGTGTCTTGACTGACTGTCTGTCTGTCTGTTTTGACTGACTGTCTGTCTGTCTGTCTTGACTATCTGTCTGTCCGTCTGTCTTTCTTGACTGACTTTCTGTCTGTCTTGACTGTCTGTCTGTCCGTCTGTCTGTCTTGACTGACTGTCTGTCTGTCTTGAATGACTGTCTGTCTGTCTTGACTGATTGTCTGTCTGTCTTGACTGTCTGTCTGTCCGTCTGTCTGTCTTGACTGACTGTCTTTCTGTCTTGAATGACTGTCTGTCCGTCTTGACTGACTGTCTGTCTGTCTTGACTGATCGTCTGTCTGTCTTGACTGACTGTCTGTCTGTCTTGACTGACTGTCTGTCTGTCTTGACTGACTGTCTGTCTGTCTTGACTGACTGTCTGTCTGTCTTGACTGACTGTCTGTCTGTCTTGACTGACTGTCTGTCTGTCTTGACTGACTGTCTGTCTGTCTTTACTGACTGCATGTCGGTCTAGACTGACTGTCTGTCTGTCTTGACTGACTGTCTATCTCTCTGTGTGTCTTGACTGACTGTCTGTCTGTTTGTCTTGACTGTCTATCTGTCTGTTTGTCTTGACTGACTGTCTGTCTGTCTGTCTTGACTGACTATCTGTCTGTCTGTCTGTCTTGACTGACTGTCTGTCTGTCTGTCTTGACTGACTGTCTGTCTGTCTGTCTTGACTGACTGTCTGTCTGTCTGCCTTGACTGACTGTCTGTCTGTTTATCTTGACTGATCTCTGTTTGTGTCTTGACTGACTGTCTGTCTGTCTGTTTTGACTGGCTGTCTGTCTTTCTGTCTGTCTGTCTTCAATGTCTGTCTGTCCGTCTGTCTGTCTTGACTTTCTGTCTGTCCGTCTGTCTTTCTTGACTGTCTATCTGTCTGTCTCGACTGACTGTCTATCTGTCTTGACTGACTTTCTGTATGTCTTGACTGACTGTCTGTCTGTCTTGACTGACTGTCTGTCTGTCTTGACTGACTGTCTGTCTGTCTTGACTGACTGTCTGTCTGTCTTGACTGACTGTCTGTCTGTCTTGACTGACTGTCTGTCTGTCTTGACTGACTGTCTGTCTGTATTGACTGACTGTCTGTCTGTCTTGACTGACTGTCTGTCTGTCTGTCGGACTATCTGTCTGTCTGTCTTTCTTGACTGACTGTCTGTCTGTCTGTCTTAACTGTCTGTCTGTCTTGACTGACTGTCTGTCTATTTGTCTTGACTGAATGTCTGTCTGCCTGTCTGTCTGTCTTGACTGACTGTCTATCTGTCTTCGTGTCTTGACTGACTGTCTGTCTGTCTGTCTTGACTGACTGTCTGTCTGTCTGTCTGTCTGTCTGTCTGTCTGTCTGTCTGTCTGTCTTGACTGTCTGTCTGTCCGTCTGTCTGTCTTGACTGACTGTCTGTCTGTCTTGACTGACTGTTTGTCTGTCTTGACTGACTGTCTGTCTGTCTTGACTGACTGTCTGTCTGTCTTGACTGACTGTCTGTCTGTCTTGACTGACTGTCTGTCTGTCTTGACTGACTGTCTGTCTGTCTTGACTGACTGTCTGTCTGTCTTGACTGACTGTCTGTCTGTCTTGACTGACGGTCTGTCTGTCTTGACTGACTGTCTGTCTGTCTGTCTGACTATCTGTCTGTCTGTCTTTCTTGACTGACTGTCTGTCTGTCTGTCTTGACTGTCTGTCTGTTTGTCTTGACTGACTGTCTGTCTATCTGTCATGACTGAATGTCTGTCTGTTTTGACTGACTGTCTATCTGTCTTCGTGTCTTGACTGACTGTCTTTCTGTCTGTTTTGACTGACTGTCTGTCTGTCTGTATTGACTGACTGTCTTGACTGACTGTCTGTCTGTCTGTCTGACTATCTGTCTGTCTGTCTTTCTTGACTGACTGTCTGTCTGTCTGTCTTGACTGTCTGTCTGTTTGTCTTGACTGACTGTCTGTCTATCTGTCATGACTGAATGTCTGTCTGTCTTGACTGACTGTCTATCTGTCTTCGTGTCTTGACTGACTGTCTTTCTGTCTGTTTTGACTGACTGTCTGTCTGTCTGTCTGTCTTGACTGTCTGTCTGTCCGTCTGTTTGTCTTGACTGACTGTCTATCTGTCTTGACTGACTGTCAATCTGTCTGTGTGTCTTGACTGACTGTCTGTCTGTTTGTCTTGACTGTCTATCTGTCTGTTTGTCTTGACTGACTGTCTGTCTGTCTGTCTTGAATGACTATCTGTCTGTCTGTCTGTCTTGACTGACTGTCTGTCTTTCTGTCTTGACTGACTGTCTGTCTGTCTGTCTTAACTGACTGTCTGTCTGTCTGTCTTGACTGACTGTCTGTCTGTCTATCTTGACTGATCTCGGTTTGTGTCTTGACTGACTGTCTGTCTGTCTGTTTTGACTGACTGTCTGTCTTTCTGTCTGACTGTCTTCACTGTCTGTCTGTCCGTCTGTCTGTCTTGACTGACTGTCTGTCTGTCTTGACTGATCGTCTGTCTGTCTTGACTGACTGTCTGTCTGTCTTGACTGCCTGTCTGTCTTTCTTGACTGACTGTCTGTCTGTCTGTATTGACTGTCTGTCTGTCTGTCTTGACTGACTGTCTGTCTGTCTTGACTGACTGTCTGTCTGTCTTGACTGACTGTCTGTCTGTCTTGACTGACTGTCTATCTATCTGTGTGTCTTGACTGAAAGTCTGTCTGTCTGTCTTGACTGTCTATCTGTCTGTTTGTCTTGACTGACTGTCTGTCTGTCTGTCTTGACTCACTGTCTGTCAGTGTGTCTTGACTGACTGTCTGTCTGTCTGTCTTGACTGACTGTCTGTCTCTCTGTCTTGACTGACTATCTGCCTGTCTGTCTGTCTTGACTGACTGTCTATCTGTCTGCGTGTCTTGACTGACTGTCTGTCTGTATGTCTGTCTTGACTGTCTGTATGTCCGTCTGTCTGTCTTGACTGACTGTTTGTCTGTCTTGACTGACTGTATGTCTGTCTTGACTGACTGTCTGTCAGTCTTGACTGTCTATCTATCTGTCTGTGTGTCTTGACTGACTATCTGTCTGTCTGTCTGTCTTGACTGACTGTCTGTCTGTCTGTCTTGACTGACTGTCTGTCTGTCTGTCTTGACTGACTGTCTGTCTGTTTGTCGTGACTGACTGTCTGTCTGTCTGCCTTTACTGGCTGTCTGTCTTGACTGACTGTCTGTCTGTCTATCTTGACTGACTCTTTGTCAGTCTGTCTTGAATGACTGTCTGTCTGTCTATCTTAACTGAATGTCTGTCTGGGTGTCTGTCTGTCTGTCTTGACTGACTATCTGTCTGTCTGTCTGTCTTGACTGACTGTCTGTCTGTCTGTCTTGACTGACTGTCTGTCTGTCTGTCTGTCTGTCTTGACTGACTGTCTGTCTGTCTGTCTTGACTGACTGTCTGTCTGTCTGTCTTGACTGACTGTCTGTTTGTCTTGACTGACTGTCTGTCTATCTGTCATGACTGAATGTCTTGACTGACTGCCTGTCTCTCTGTCTTGACTGACTATCTGCCTGTCTGTTTGTCTTGACTGACTGTCTATCTGTCTGTGTGTCTTGACTGACTGTCTGTCTGTATGTCTGTCTTGACTGTCTGTATGTCCGTCTGTCTGTCTTGACTGTCTGTATGTCCGTCTGTCTGTCTTGACTGTCTGTATGTCCGTCTGTCTGTCTTGACTGACTGTTTGTCTGTCTTGACTACTGTATGTCTGTCTTGACTGACTGTCTGTCTGTCTTGACTGACTGTCTATCTGACTGTGTGTCTTGACTGACTGTCTGTCTGTCTGTCTTTACTGAATGTCTGTCTGTCTTGACTGACTGTCTGTTTGTCTTGACTGACTGTCTGTCTATCTGTCATGACTGAATGTCTTGACTGACTGCCTGTCTCTCTGTCTTGACTGACTATCTGCCTGTCTGTTTGTCTTGACTGACTGTCTATCTGTCTGTTTGTCGTGACTGACTGTCTATCTGTCTGTGTGTCTTGACTGACTGTCTGTCTGTCTGTCTGTCTTGACTGTCTGTATGTCCGTCTGTCTGTCTTGACTGTCTGTATGTCCGTCTGTCTGTCTTGACTGACTGTTTGTCTGTCTTGACTACTGTATGTCTGTCTTGACTGACTGTCTGTCTGTCTTGACTGACTGTCTATCTGACTGTGTGTCTTGACTGACTGTCTGTCTGTCTGTCTTTACTGAATGTCTGTCTTTCTTGACTGACTGTCTGTCTGTCTTGACTGACTGTCTGTCTGTCTTGACTGACTGACTGTCTGTCTTGACTGACTGTCTGTCTGTCTTGACTGACTGTCTGTCTGTCTTTACTGACTGTTTGTCTGTCTGTCTGTCTTGACTGACTGAATGTCTGTCTGTCTTGACTGACTGTCTATTTGTCTTCGTGTCTTGACTGACTGTCTTTCTGTCTGTTTTGACTGACTGTCTGTCTGTCTGTCTGTCTTAACTGTCTGTCTGTCCGTCTGTCTGTCTTGACTGACTGTCTGTCTGTCTTGACTGTCTGTCCGTCCATCTGTCTGTCTTGACTGACTGTCTGTCTGTCTTGTCTGACTGTCTGTCTGTCTTGTCTGACTGTCTGTCTGTCTTGACTGATCGTCTGTCTGTCTTGACTGACTGTCTGTCTGTCTTGACTGCCTGTCTGTCTTTCTTGACTGACTGTCTGTCTGCCTGTATTGACTGTCTGTCTGTCTGTCTTGACTGACTGTCTGTCTATCTGTCTTGACTGAATGTCTGTCTGCCTGTCTGTCTGTCTTGACTGACTGTCTATCTGTCTTCGTGTCTTGACTGACTGTCTATCTGTCTTCGTGTCTTGACTGACTGTCTGTCTGTCTGTCTGTCTATCTTGACTGTCTGTCTGTCCGTCTGTCTGTCTTGACTGACTGTCTGTCTGTCTTGACTGACTGTCTGTCTGTCTTGACTGACTTTCTGTCTGTCTTGACTTACTGTCTGTCTGTCTTGACTGACTGTCTGTGTGTCTTGATTGACTGTTTGTCTGTCTTTACTGACTGTATGTCTGTCTTGACTGACTGTCTGTCTGTCTTGACTGACTGTCTATCTGTCTTGACTGACTGTCTGTCTGTCTTGACTGACTGTCTGTCTGTCTGTCTGTCTGTCTATCTTGACTGTCTGTCTGTCCGTCTGTCTGTCTTGACTGACTGTCTGTCTGTCTTGACTGACTGTCTGTCTGTCTTGACTGACTGTCTGTCTGTCTTGACTGACTTTCTGTCTGTCTTGACTTACTGTCTGTCTGTCTTGACTGACTGTCTGTGTGTCTTGATTGACTGTTTGTCTGTCTTTACTGACTGTATGTCTGTCTTGACTGACTGTCTGTCTGTCTTGACTGACTGTCTATCTGTCTTGACTGACTGTCTGTCTGTCTTGACTGACTGTCTGTCTGTCTGTCTGTCTGTCTGTCTTGACTGACTGTCTGTCTTTCTGTCTTGACTGACTATCTGCCTGTCTGTCTGTCTTGACTGACTGTCTATCAGTCTGTGTGTCTTGACTGACTGTCTGTCTGTATGTCTGTCTTGACTGTCTGTATGTCCGTCTGTCTGTCTTGACTGACTGTTTGTCTGTCTTGACTACTGTATGTCTGTCTTGACTGACTGTCTGTCTGTCTTGACTGACTGTCTATCTGACTGTGTGTCTTGACTGACTGTCTGTCTGTCTGTCTTGACTGAATGTCTGTCTGTCTTGACTGACTGTCTGTCTGTCTTGACTGACTGTCTGTGTGTCTTGACTGACTGTTTGTCTGTCTTTACTGACTGTATGTCTGTCTTGACTGACTGTCTGTCTGTCTTGACTGACTGTCTGTCTGTCTTGACTGACTGTCTGTCTGTCTTGACTGACTGTCTGTCTGTCTTGACTGACTGTCTATCTATCTGTGTGTCTTGACTGAATGTCTGTCTGTCTGTCTTGACTGTCTATCTGTCTGTTTGTCTTGACTGACTGTCTGTCTGTCTGTCTTGACTCAGTGTCTGTCAGTGTGTCTTGACTGACTGTCTGTCTGTCTGTCTTGACTCACTGTCTGTCTCTCTGTCTTGACTGACTATCTGCCTGTCTGTCTGTCTTGACTGACTGTCTATCTGTCTGTGTGTCTTGACTGACTGTCTGTCTGTATGTCTGTCTTGACTGTCTGTATGTCCGTCTGTCTGTCTTGACTGACTGTTTGTCTGTCTTGACTGACTGTATGTCTGTCTTGACTGACTGTATGTCTGTCTTGACTGACTGTCTGTCAGTCTTGACTGTCTATCTATCTGTCTGTGTGTCTTGACTGACTATCTGTCTGTCTGTCTGTCTTGACTGACTGTCTGTCTGTCTGTCTTGACTGACTGTCTGTCTGTTTGTCGTGACTGACTGTCTGTCTGTCTGCCTTGACTGGCTGTCTGTCTTGACTGGCTGTCTGTCTGTCTATCTTAACTGAATGTCTGTCTGGGTGTCTGTCTGTCTGTCTTGACTGTCTATCTGTCTGTCTGCATGTCTTGACTGACTGTCTGTCTGTCTGTCTTGACTGACTGTCTGTCTGTCTGTCTGTCTTGACTGACTGTCTGTCTGTCTGTCTTGACTGACTGTCTGTCTGTCTGTCTTGACTCACTGTCTGTCAGTGTGTCTTGACTGACTGTCTGTCTGTCTGTCTTGACTCACTGTCTGTCTCTCTGTCTTGACTGACTGTCTGTCTGTCTTGACTGACTGTCTGTCTGTCTTGACTGACTGTCTATCTATCTGTGTGTCTTGACTGAATGTCTGTCTGTCTGTCTTGAATGTCTATCTGTCTGTTTGTCTTGACTGACTGTCTGTCTGTCTGTCTTGACTCACTGTCTGTCAGTGTGTCTTGACTGACTGTCTGTCTGTCTGTCTTGACTCACTGTCTGTCTCTCTGTCTTGACTGACTATCTGCCTGTCTGTCTGTCTTGACTGACTGTCTATCTGTCTGTGTGTCTTGACTGACTGTCTGTCTGTATGTCTGTCTTGACTGTCTGTATGTCCGTCTGTCTGTCTTGACTGACTGTTTGTCTGTCTTGACTGACTGTATGTCTGTCTTGACTGACTGTATGTCTGTCTTGACTGACTGTCTGTCAGTCTTGACTGTCTATCTATCTGTCTGTGTGTCTTGACTGACTATCTGTCTGTCTGTCTGTCTTGACTGTCTGTCTGTTTGTCTTGACTGACTGTCTGTCTATCTGTCATGACTGAATGTCTCTCTGTCTTGACTGACTGTCTATCTGTCTTCGTGTCTTGACTGACTGTCTTTCTGTCTGTTTTGACTGACTGTCTGTCTGTCTGTCTGTCTGTCTGTCTTGACAGTCTGTCTGTCCGTCTGTCTGTCTTGACTGACTGTCTATCTGTCTTGACTGACTGTCAATCTGTCTGTGTGTCTTGACTGACTGTCTGTCTGTTTGTCTTGACTGTCTATCTGTCTGTTTGTCTTGACTGACTGTCTGTCTGTCTGTCTTGACTGACTATCTGTCTGTCTGTCTGTCTTGACTGACTGTCTGTCTTTCTGTCTTGACTGACTGTCTGTCTGTCTGTCTTGACTGACTGTCTGTCTGTCTGTCTTGACTGACTGTCTGTCTGTCTATCTTGACTGATCTCGGTTTGTGTCTTGACTGACTGTCTGTCTGTCTGTTTTGACTGACTGTCTGTCTTTCTGTCTGACTGTCTTCACTGTCTGTCTGTCCGTCTGTCTGTCTTGACTGTCTGTCTGTCCGTCTGTCTGTCTTGACTGTCTGTCTGTCTGTCTTGACTGACTGTCTATCTGTCTTGACTGACTGTCTGTCTGTCTTGACTTATCGTCTGTCTGTCTTGACTGACTGTCTGTCTGTCTTGACTGACTGTCTGTCTGTCTTGACTGACTGTCTGTCTGTCTTGACTGACTGTCTGTCTGTCTGTCTTGACTGACTGTCTGTCTGTCTGTCTTGACTGACTGTCTGTCTGTCTATCTTGACTGATCTCGGTTTGTGTCTTGACTGACTGTCTGTCTGTCTGTTTTGACTGACTGTCTGTCTTTCTGTCTGACTGTCTTCACTGTCTGTCCGTCCGTCTGTCTGTCTTGACTGTCCGTCTGTCCGTCTGTCTGTCGTGACTGTCTGTCTGTCTGTCTTGACTGAATGTCTATCTGTCTTGACTGACTGTCTGTCTGTCTTGACTGACTGTCTGTCTGTCTTGACTGACTGTCTGTCTGTCTTGACTGACTGTCTGTCTGTCTGTCTTGACTGACTGTCTGTCTGTCTTGACTGACTGTCTGTCTGTCTTGACTGACTGTCTGTCTGTCTTGACTGACTGTCTGTCTGTATTGACTGACTGTCTTTCTGTCTTGACTGACTGTCTGTCTGTCTGTCGGACTATCTGTCTGTCTGTCTTTCTTGACTGACTGTCTGTCTGTCTGTCTGTCTTAACTGTCTGTCTGTCTGTCTTGACTGACTGTCTGTCTATCTGTCTTGACTGAATGTCTGTCTGCCTGTCTGTCTGTCTTGACTGACTGTCTATCTGTCTTCGTGTCTTGACTGACTGTCTGTCTTGACTGACTGTCTGTCTGTCTGTCTATCTGTCTTGACTGTCTGTCTGTCCGTCTGTCTGTCTTGACTGACTGTCTGTCTGTCTTGACTGACTGTCTGTCTGTCTTGACTGACTGTCTGTCTGTCTTGACTGACTGTCTGTCTGTCTTGACTGACTGTCTGTCTGTCTTGACTGACTGTCTGTTTGTCTTGACTGACTGTCTGTCTGTCTTGACTGACTGTCTGTCTGTATTCTGACTGACTGTCTGTCTGTCTGTCTTGACTGACTGTCTGTCTGTCTGTCTTGACTGACTGTCTGTCTGTCTGTCTTGACTGTTTGTCTCTCTGTCTGTGTCATGACTGACTGTCTGTCTGTTTGTCTTGACTGACTGTCTGTCTTTCTGTCTGTCTGTCTGTCTGTCTTGATTGTCTGTCTGTCCGTCTGTCTGTCTTGACTGTCTGTCTGTCCGTCTGTCTGTCTTGACTGTCTGTCTGTCTGTCTTGACTGACTGTCTGTCTGTCTTGACTGACTGTCTGTCTGTCTTGACTGACTGTCTGTCTGTCTTGACTGACTGTCTGTCTGTCTTGACTGACTGTCTGTCTGTCTTGACTGACTGTCTGTCTGTATTGACTGACTGTCTTGACTGACTGTCTGTCTGTCTGTCTGACTATCTGTCTGTCTGTCTTTCTTGACTGACTATCTGTCTGTCTGTCTTGACTGTCTGTCTGTTTGTCTTGACTGACTGTCTGTCTATCTGTCATGACTGAATGTCTGTCTGTCTTGACTGACTGTCTATCTGTCTTCGTGTCTTGACTGACTGTCTGTCTGTCTGTTTTGACTGACTGTCTGTCTGTCTGTCTTGACTATCTGTCTGTCCGTCTGTCTTTCTTGACTGACTTTCTGTCTGTCTTGACTGTCTGTCTGTCCGTCTGTCTGTCTTGACTGACTGTCTGTCTGTCTTGAATGACTGTCTGTCTGTCTTGACTGATTGTCTGTCTGTCTTGACTGTCTGTCTGTCCGTCTGTCTGTCTTGACTGACTGTCTTTCTGTCTTGAATGACTGTCTGTCTGTCTTGACTGACTGTCTGTCTGTCTTGACTGATCGTCTGTCTGTCTTGACTGACTGTCTGTCTGTCTTGACTGACTGTCTGTCTGTCTTGACTGACTGTCTGTCTGTCTTGACTGACTGTCTGTCTGTCTTGACTGACTGTCTGTCTGTCTTGACTGACTGTCTGTCTGTCTTGACTGACTGTCTGTCTGTCTTTACTGACTGCATGTCGGTCTTGACTGACTGTCTGTCTGTCTTGACTGACTGTCTATCTCTCTGTGTGTCTTGAATGACTGTCTGTCTGTTTGTCTTGACTGTCTATCTGTCTGTTTGTCTTGACTGACTGTCTGTCTGTCTGTCTTGACTAACTATCTGTCTGTCTGTCTGTCTTGACTGACTGTCTGTCTTGACTGACTGTCTGTCTGTCTGTCTTGACTGACTGTCTGTCTGTCTGCCTTGACTGACTGTCTGTCTGTTTATCTTGACTGATCTCTGTTTGTGTCTTGACTGACTGTCTGTCTGTCTGTTTTGACTGACTGTCTGTCTTTCTGTCTGTCTGTCTTCACTGTCTGTCTGTCCGTCTGTCTGTCTTGACTTTCTGTCTGTCCGTCTGTCTGTCTTGACTGTCTATCTGTCTGTCTTGACTGACTGTCTATCTGTCTTGACTGACTTTCTGTATGTCTTGACTGACTGTCTGTCTGTCTTGACTGACTGTCTGTCTGTCTTGACTGACTGTCTGTCTGTCTTGACTGACTGTCTGTCTGTCTTGACTGACTGTCTGTCTGTATTGACTGACTGTCTGTCTGTCTTGACTGACTGTCTTGACTGACTGTCTGTCTGTCTGTCGGACTATCTGTCTGTCTGTCTTTCTTGACTGACTGTCTGTCTGTCTGTCTTAACTGTCTGTCTGTCTTGACTGACTGTCTGTCTATTTGTCTTGACTGAATGTCTGTCTGCCTGTCTGTCTGTCTTGATTGACTGTCTATCTGTCTTCGTGTCTTGACTGACTGTCTGTCTGTCTGTCTTGACTGACTGTCTGTCTGTCTGTCTGTCTGTCTGTCTGTCTGTCTGTCTTGACTGTCTGTCTGTCCGTCTGTCTTTCTTGACTGACTTTCTGTCTGTCTTGACTGTCTGTCTGTCCGTCTGTCTGTCTTGACTGACTGTCTGTCTGTCTTGAATGACTGTCTGTCTGTCTTGACTGATTGTCTGTCTGTCTTGACTGTCTGTCTGTCCGTATGTCTGTCTTGACTGACTGTCTTTCTGTCTTGAATGACTGTCTGTCTGTCTTGACTGACTGTCTGTCTGTCTTGACTGATCGTCTGTCTGTCTTGACTGACTGTCTGTCTGTCTTGACTGACTGTCTGTCTGCCTTGACTGACTGTCTGTCTGTCTTGACTGACTGTCTGTCTGTCTTGACTGACTGTCTGTCTGTCTTGACTGACTGTCTGTCTGTCTTTACTGACTGCATGTCGGTCTTGACTGACTGTCTGTCTGTCTTGACTGACTGTCTATCTCTCTGTGTGTCTTGACTGACTGTCTGTCTGTTTGTCTTGACTGTCTATCTGTCTGTTTGTCTTGACTGACTGTCTGTCTGTCTGTCTTGACTGACTATCTGTCTGTCTGTCTGTCTTGACTGACTGTCTGTCTGTCTGTCTTGACTGACTGTCTGTCTGTCTGTCTTGACTGACTGTCTGTCTGTCTGCCTTGACTGACTGTCTGTCTGTTTATCTTGACTGATCTCTGTTTGTGTATTGACTGACTGTCTGTCTGTCTGTTTTGACTGACTGTCTGTCTTTCTGTCTGTCTGTCTTCACTGTCTGTCTGTCAATCTGTCTGTCTTTACTTTCTGTCTGTCCGTCTGTCTGTCTTGACTGTCTGTCTGTCTGTCTTGACTGATTGTCTATCTGTCTTGACTGACTTTCTGTCTGTCTTGACTGACTGTCTGTCTGTCTTGACTGACTGTCTGTCTGTCTTGACTGACTGTCTGTCTGTCTTTACTGACTGTCTGTCTGTATTGACTGACTGTCTGTCTGTCTTGACTGACTGTCTTGACTGACTGTCTGTCTGTCTGTCGGACTATCTGTCTGTCTGTCTTTCTTGACTGACTGTCTGTCTGTCTGTCTTAACTGTCTGTCTGTCTTGACTGACTGTCTGTCTATCTGTCTTGACTGAATGTCTGTCTGCCTGTCTGTCTGTCTTGACTGACTGTCTATCTGTCTTCGTGTCTTGACTGACTGTCTGTCTGTCTGTCTTGACTGACTGTCTGTCTGTCTGTCTGTCTGTCTGTCTGTCTTGACTGTCTGTCTGTCCGTCTGTCTGTCTTGACTGACTGTCTGTCTGTCTTGACTGACTGTCTGTCTGTCTTGACTGACTGTCTGTCTGTCTTGACTGACTGTCTGTCTGTCTTGACTGACTGTCTGTCTGTCTTGACTGACTGTCTGTCTGTCTTGACTGACTGTCTGTCTGTCTTGACTGACTGTCTGTCTGTCTTGAATGACTGTCTGTCTGTCTTGACTGACAGTCTGTCTGTCTTGACTGACGGTCTGTCTGTATTGACTGACTGTCTTGACTGACTGTCTGTCTGTCTGTCTGACTATCTGTCTGTCTGTCTTTCTTGACTGACTGTCTGTCTGTCTGTCTTGACTGTCTGTCTGTTTGTCTTGACTGACTGTCTGTCTATCTGTCATGACTGAATGTCTGTCTGTCTTGACTGACTGTCTATCTGTCTTCGTGTCTTGACTGACTGTCTTTCTGTCTGTTTTGACTGACTGTCTGTCTGTCTGTCTGTCTGTCTGTCTTGACTGTCTGTCTGTCCGTCTGTCTGTCTTGACTGACTGTCTATCTGTCTTGACTGACTGTCAATCTGTCTGTGTGTCTTGACTGACTGTCTGTCTGTTTGTCTTGACTGTCTATCTGTCTGTTTGTCTTGACTGACTGTCTGTCTGTCTGTCTTGACTGACTATCTGTCTGTCTGTCTGTCTTGACTGACTGTCTGTCTTTCTGTCTTGACTGACTGTCTGTCTGTCTGTCTTGACTGACTGTCTTTCTGTCTGTCTTGACTGACTGTCTGTCTGTCTATCTTGACTGATCTCGGTTTGTGTCTTGACTGACTGTCTGTCTGTCTGTTTTGACTGACTGTCTGTCTTTCTGTCTGACTGTCTTCACTGTCTGTCTGTCCGTCTGTCTGTCTTGACTGTCTGTCTGTCCGTCTGTCTGTCTTGACTGTCTGTCTGTCTGTCTTGACTGACTGTCTATCTGTCTTGACTGACTGTCTGTCTGTCTTGACTGATCGTCTGTCTGTCTTGACTGACTGTCTGTCTGTCTTGACTGACTGTCTGTCTGTCTGTCTGTCTTGACTGACTGTCTGTCTGTCTGTCTTGACTGACTGTCTGTCTGTCTATCTTGACTGATCTCGGTTTGTGTCTTGACTGACTGTCTGTCTGTCTGTTTTGACTGACTGTCTGTCTTTCTGTTTGACTGTCTTCACTGTCTGTCCGTCTGTCTTGACTGTCTCTCTGTCCGTCTGTCTGTCTTGACTGTCTGTCTGTCTGTCTTGACTGACTGTCTATCTGTCTTGACTGACTGTCTGTCTGTCTTGACTGACTGTCTGTCTGTCTTGACTGACTGTCTGTCTGTCTTGACTGACTGTCTGTCTGTCTGTCTTGACTGACTGTCTGTCTGTCTTGACTGACTGTCTGTCTGTCTTGACTGACTGTCTGTCTGTCTTGACTGACTGTCTGTCTGTATTGACTGACTGTGTTTCTGTCTTGACTGACTGTCTGTCTGTCTGTCGGACTATCTGTCTGTCTGTCTTTCTTGACTGACTGTCTGTCTGTCTGTCTGTCTTAACTGTCTGTCTGTCTGTCTTGACTGACTGTCTGTCTATCTGTCTTGACTGAATGTCTGTCTGCCTGTCTGTCTGTCTTGACTGACTGTCTATCTGTCTTCGTGTCTTGACTGACTGTCTGTCTTGACTGACTGTCTGTCTGTCTGTCTATCTGTCTTGACTGTCTGTCTGTCCGTCTGTCTGTCTTGACTGACTGTCTGTCTGTCTTGACTGACTGTCTGTCTGTCTTGACTGACTGTCTGTCTGTCTTGACTGACTGTCTGTCTGTCTTGACTGACTGTCTGTCTGTCTTGACTGACTGTCTGTTTGTCTTGACTGACTGTCTGTCTGTCTTGACTGACTGTCTGTCTGTATTCTGACTGACTGTCTGACTGTCTGTCTGCCTTGACTGACTGTCTGTCTGTCTGTCTTGACTGACTGTCTGTCTGTCTGTCTTGACTGACTGTCTGTCTGTCTGTCTTGACTGTTTGTCTCTCTGTCTGTGTCATGACTGACTGTCTGTCTGTTTGTCTTGACTGACTGTCTGTCTTTCTGTCTGTCTGTCTGTCTGTCTTGATTGTCTGTCTGTCCGTCTGTCTGTCTTGACTGTCTGTCTGTACGTCTGTCTGTCTTGACTGTCTGTCTGTCTGTCTTGACTGACTGTCTGTCTGTCTTGACTGACTGTCTGTCTGTCTTGACTGACTGTCTGTCTGTCTTGACTGACTGTCTGTCTGTCTTGACTGACTGTCTGTCTGTACTGACTGACTGTCTTGACTGACTGTCTGTCTGTCTGTCTGACTATCTGTCTGTCTGTCTTTCTTGACTGACTATCTGTCTGTCTGTCTTGACTGTCTGTCTGTTTGTCTTGACTGACTGTCTGTCTATCTGTCATGACTGAATGTCTGTCTTTCTTGACTGACTGTCTATCTGTCTTCGTGTCTTGACTGACTGTCTGTCTGTCTGTTTTGACTGACTGTCTGTCTGTCTGTCTTGACTATCTGTCTGTCCGTCTGTCTTTCTTGACTGACTTTCTGTCTGTCTTGACTGTCTGTCTGTCCGTCTGTCTGTCTTGACTGACTGTCTGTCTGTCTTGAATGACTGTCTGTCTGTCTTGACTGATTGTCTGTCTGTCTTGACTGTCTGTCTGTCCGTCTGTCTGTCTTGACTGACTGTCTTTCTGTCTTGAATGACTGTCTGTCCGTCTTGACTGACTGTCTGTCTGTCTTGACTGATCGTCTGTCTGTCTTGACTGACTGTCTATCTCTCTGTGTGTCTTGACTGACTGTCTGTCTGTTTGTCTTGACTGTCTATCTGTCTGTTTGTCTTGACTGACTGTCTGTCTGTCTGTCTTGACTGACTATCTGTCTGTCTGTCTGTCTTGACTGACTGTCTGTCTGTCTGTCTTGACTGACTGTCTGTCTGTCTGTCTTGACTGACTGTCTGTCTGTCTGCCTTGACTGACTGTCTGTCTGTTTATCTTGACTGATCTCTGTTTGTGTCTTGACTGACTGTCTGTCTGTCTGTTTTGACTGACTGTCTGTCTTTCTGTCTGTCTGTCTTCAATGTCTGTCTGTCCGTCTGTCTGTCTTGACTTTCTGTCTGTCCGTCTGTCTTTCTTGACTGTCTATCTGTCTGTCTCGACTGACTGTCTATCTGTCTTGACTGACTTTCTGTATGTCTTGACTGACTGTCTGTCTGTCTTGACTGACTGTCTGTCTGTCTTGACTGACTGTCTGTCTGTCTTGACTGACTGTCTGTCTGTCTTGACTGACTGTCTGTCTGTCTTGACTGACTGTCTGTCTGTCTTGACTGACTGTCTGTCTGTATTGACTGACTGTCTGTCTGTCTTGACTGACTGTCTTGACTGACTGTCTGTCTGTTTGTCTTGACTGTCTATCTGTCTGTTTGTCTAGACTGACTGTCTGTCTGTCTTGACTGACTGTCTATCTCTCTGTGTGTCTTGACTGACTGTCTGTCTGTTTGTCTTGACTGTCTATCTGTCTGTTTGTCTTGACTGACTGTCTGTCTGTCTGTCTTGACTGACTATCTGTCTGTCTCTCTGTCTTGACTGACTGTCTGTCTGTCTGTCTTGACTGACTGTCTGTCTGTCTGTCTTGACTGACTGTCTGTCTGTCTGCCTTGACTGACTGTCTGTCTGTTTATCTTGACTGATCTCTGTTTGTGTCTTGACTGACTGTCTGTCTGTCTGTTTTGACTGACTGTCTGTCTTTCTGTCTGTCTGTCTTCAATGTCTGTCTGTCCGTCTGTCTGTCTTGACTTTCTGTCTGTCCGTCTGTCTTTCTTGACTGTCTATCTGTCTGTCTCGACTGACTGTCTATCTGTCTTGACTGACTTTCTGTATGTCTTGACTGACTGTCTGTCTGTCTTGACTGACTGTCTGTCTGTCTTGACTGACTGTCTGTCTGTCTTGACTGACTGTCTGTCTGTCTTGACTGACTGTCTGTCTGTCTTGACTGACTGTCTGTCTGTCTTGACTGACTGTCTGTCTGTATTGACTGACTGTCTGTCTGTCTTGACTGACTGTCTTGACTGACTGTCTGTCTGTCTGTCGGACTATCTGTCTGTCTGTCTTTCTTGACTGACTGTCTGTCTGTCTGTCTTAACTGTCTGTCTGTCTTGACTGACTGTCTGTCTATTTGTCTTGACTGAATGTCTGTCTGCCTGTCTGTCTGTCTTGACTGACTGTCTATCTGTCTTCGTGTCTTGACTGACTGTCTGTCTGTCTGTCTTGACTGACTGTCTGTCTGTCTGTCTGTCTGTCTGTCTGTCTTTCTGTCTGTCTGTCTGTCTTGACTGTCTGTCTGTCCGTCTGTCTGTCTTGACTGACTGTCTGTCTGTCTTGACTGACTGTTTGTCTGTCTTGACTGACTGTCTGTCTGTCTTGACTGACTGTCTGTCTGTCTTGACTGACTGTCTGTCTGTCTTGACTGACTGTCTGTCTGTCTTGACTGACTGTCTGTCTGTCTTGACTGACTGTCTGTCTGTCTTGACTGACTGTCTGTCTGTCTTGACTGACGGTCTGTCTGTCTTGACTGACTGTCTGTCTGTCTGTCTGACTATCTGTCTGTCTGTCTTTCTTGACTGACTGTCTGTCTGTCTGTCTTGACTGTCTGTCTGTTTGTCTTGACTGACTGTCTGTCTATCTGTCATGACTGAATGTCTGTCTGTCTTGACTGACTGTCTATCTGTCTTCGTGTCTTGACTGACTGTCTTTCTGTCTGTTTTGACTGACTGTCTGTCTGTCTGTATTGACTGACTGTCTTGACTGACTGTCTGTCTGTCTGTCTGACTATCTGTCTGTCTGTCTTTCTTGACTGACTGTCTGTCTGTCTGTCTTGACTGTCTGTCTGTTTGTCTTGACTGACTGTCTGTCTATCTGTCATGACTGAATGTCTGTCTGTCTTGACTGACTGTCTATCTGTCTTCGTGTCTTGACTGACTGTCTTTCTGTCTGTTTTGACTGACTGTCTGTCTGTCTGTCTGTCTTGACTGTCTGTCTGTCCTTCTGTTTGTCTTGACTGACTGTCTATCTGTCTTGACTGACTGTCAATCTGTCTGTGTGTCTTGACTGACTGTCTGTCTGTTTGTCTTGACTGTCTATCTGTCTGTTTGTCTTGACTGACTGTCTGTCTGTCTGTCTTGAATGACTATCTGTCTGTCTCTCTGTCTTGACTGACTGTCTGTCTTTCTGTCTTGACTGACTGTCTGTCTGTCTGTCTTAACTGACTGTCTGTCTGTCTGTCTTGACTGACTGTCTGTCTGTCTATCTTGACTGATCTCGGTTTGTGTCTTGACTGACTGTCTGTCTGTCTGTTTTGACTGACTGTCTGTCTTTCTGTCTGACTGTCTTCACTGTCTGTCTGTCCGTCTGTCTGTCTTGACTGACTGTCTGTCTGTCTTGACTGATCGTCTGTCTGTCTTGACTGACTGTCTGTCTGTCTTGACTGCCTGTCTGTCTTTCTTGACTGACTGTCTGTCTGTCTGTATTGACTGTCTGTCTGTCTGTCTTGACTGACTGTCTGTCTGTCTTGACTGACTGTCTGTCTGTCTTGACTGACTGTCTGTCTGTCTTGACTGACTGTCTATCTATCTGTGTGTCTTGACTGAATGTCTGTCTGTCTGTCTTGACTGTCTATCTGTCTGTTTGTCTTGACTGACTGTCTGTCTGTCTGTCTTGACTCACTGTCTGTCAGTGTGTCTTGACTGACTGTCTGTCTGTCTGTCTTGACTGACTGTCTGTCTCTCTGTCTTGACTGACTATCTGCCTGTCTGTCTGTCTTGACTGACTGTCTATCTGTCTGCGTGTCTTGACTGACTGTCTGTCTGTATGTCTGTCTTGACTGTCTGTATGTCCGTCTGTCTGTCTTGACTGACTGTTTGTCTGTCTTGACTGACTGTATGTCTGTCTTGACTGACTGTCTGTCAGTCTTGACTGTCTATCTATCTGTCTGTGTGTCTTGACTGACTATCTGTCTGTCTGTCTGTCTTGACTGACTGTCTGTCTGTCTGTCTTGACTGACTGTCTGTCTGTCTGTCTTGACTGACTGTCTGTCTGTTTGTCGTGACTGACTGTCTGTCTGTCTGCCTTTACTGGCTGTCTGTCTTGACTGACTGTCTGTCTGTCTATCTTGACTGACTCTTTGTCAGTCTGTCTTGAATGACTGTCTGTCTGTCTATCTTAACTGAATGTCTGTCTGGGTGTCTGTCTGTCTGTCTTGACTGACTATCTGTCTGTCTGTCTGTCTTGACTGACTGTCTGTCTGTCTGTCTTGACTGACTGTCTGTCTGTCTGTCTGTCTGTCTTGACTGACTGTCTGTCTGTCTGTCTTGACTGACTGTCTGTCTGTCTGTCTTGACTGACTGTCTGTTTGTCTTGACTGACTGTCTGTCTATCTGTCATGACTGAATGTCTTGACTGACTGCCTGTCTCTCTGTCTTGACTGACTATCTGCCTGTCTGTTTGTCTTGACTGACTGTCTATCTGTCTGTGTGTCTTGACTGACTGTCTGTCTGTATGTCTGTCTTGACTGTCTGTATGTCCGTCTGTCTGTCTTGACTGTCTGTATGTCCGTCTGTCTGTCTTGACTGTCTGTATGTCCGTCTGTCTGTCTTGACTGACTGTTTGTCTGTCTTGACTACTGTATGTCTGTCTTGACTGACTGTCTGTCTGTCTTGACTGACTGTCTATCTGACTGTGTGTCTTGACTGACTGTCTGTCTGTCTGTCTTTACTGAATGTCTGTCTGTCTTGACTGACTGTCTGTTTGTCTTGACTGACTGTCTGTCTATCTGTCATGACTGAATGTCTTGACTGACTGCCTGTCTCTCTGTCTTGACTGACTATCTGCCTGTCTGTTTGTCTTGACTGACTGTCTATCTGTCTGTTTGTCGTGACTGACTGTCTATCTGTCTGTGTGTCTTGACTGAGTGTCTGTCTGTCTGTCTGTCTTGACTGTCTGTATGTCCGTCTGTCTGTCTTGACTGTCTGTATGTCCGTCTGTCTGTCTTGACTGACTGTTTGTCTGTCTTGACTACTGTATGTCTGTCTTGACTGACTGTCTGTCTGTCTTGACTGACTGTCTATCTGACTGTGTGTCTTGACTGACTGTCTGTCTGTCTGTCTTTACTGAATGTCTGTCTTTCTTGACTGACTGTCTGTCTGTCTTGACTGACTGTCTGTCTGTCTTGACTGACTGTCTGTCTGTCTTGACTGACTGTCTGCCTGTCTTGACTGACTGTCTGTCTGTCTTTACTGACTGTTTGTCTGTCTGTCTGTCTTGACTGACTGAATGTCTGTCTGTCTTGACTGACTGTCTATTTGTCTTCGTGTCTTGACTGACTGTCTTTCTGTCTGTTTTGACTGACTGTCTGTCTGTCTGTCTGTCTTAACTGTCTGTCTGTCCGTCTGTCTGTCTTGACTGACTGTCTGTCTGTCTTGACTGTCTGTCCGTCCATCTGTCTGTCTTGACTGACTGTCTGTCTGTCTTGTCTGACTGTCTGTCTGTCTTGTCTGACTGTCTGTCTGTCTTGACTGATCGTCTGTCTGTCTTGACTGACTGTCTGTCTGTCTTGACTGCCTGTCTGTCTTTCTTGACTGACTGTCTGTCTGCCTGTATTGACTGTCTGTCTGTCTGTCTTGACTGACTGTCTGTCTATCTGTCTTGACTGAATGTCTGTCTGCCTGTCTGTCTGTCTTGACTGACTGTCTATCTGTCTTCGTGTCTTGACTGACTGTCTGTCTGTCTGTCTGTCTATCTTGACTGTCTGTCTGTCCGTCTGTCTGTCTTGACTGACTGTCTGTCTGTCTTGACTGACTGTCTGTCTGTCTTGACTGACTTTCTGTCTGTCTTGACTTACTGTCTGTCTGTCTTGACTGACTGTCTGTGTGTCTTGATTGACTGTTTGTCTGTCTTTACTGACTGTATGTCTGTCTTGACTGACTGTCTGTCTGTCTTGACTGACTGTCTATCTGTCTTGACTGACTGTCTGTCTGTCTTGACTGACTGTCTGTCTGTCTGTCTGTCTGTCTATCTTGACTGTCTGTCTGTCCGTCTGTCTGTCTTGACTGACTGTCTGTCTGTCTTGACTGACTGTCTGTCTGTCTTGACTGACTGTCTGTCTGTCTTGACTGACTTTCTGTCTGTCTTGACTTACTGTCTGTCTGTCTTGACTGACTGTCTGTGTGTCTTGATTGACTGTTTGTCTGTCTTTACTGACTGTATGTCTGTCTTGACTGACTGTCTGTCTGTCTTGACTGACTGTCTATCTGTCTTGACTGACTGTCTGTCTGTCTTGACTGACTGTCTGTCTGTCTGTCTGTCTTGACTGACTGTCTGTCTTTCTGTCTTGACTGACTATCTGCCTGTCTGTCTGTCTTGACTGACTGTCTATCAGTCTGTGTGTCTTGACTGACTGTCTGTCTGTATGTCTGTCTTGACTGTCTGTATGTCCGTCTGTCTGTCTTGACTGACTGTTTGTCTGTCTTGACTACTGTATGTCTGTCTTGACTGACTGTCTGTCTGTCTTGACTGACTGTCTATCTGACTGTGTGTCTTGACTGACTGTCTGTCTGTCTGTCTTGACTGAATGTCTGTCTGTCTTGACTGACTGTCTGTCTGTCTTGACTGACTGTCTGTGTGTCTTGACTGACTGTTTGTCTGTCTTTACTGACTGTATGTCTGTCTTGACTGACTGTCTGTCTGTCTTGACTGACTGTCTGTCTGTCTTGACTGACTGTCTGTCTGTCTTGACTGACTGTCTGTCTGTCTTGACTGACTGTCTATCTATCTGTGTGTCTTGACTGAATGTCTGTCTGTCTGTCTTGACTGTCTATCTGTCTGTTTGTCTTGACTGACTGTCTGTCTGTCTGTCTTGACTCACTGTCTGTCAGTGTGTCTTGACTGACTGTCTGTCTGTCTGTCTTGACTCACTGTCTGTCTCTCTGTCTTGACTGACTATCTGCCTGTCTGTCTGTCTTGACTGACTGTCTATCTGTCTGTGTGTCTTGACTGACTGTCTGTCTGTATGTCTGTCTTGACTGTCTGTATGTCCGTCTGTCTGTCTTGACTGACTGTTTGTCTGTCTTGACTGACTGTATGTCTGTCTTGACTGACTGTATGTCTGTCTTGACTGACTGTCTGTCAGTCTTGACTGTCTATCTATCTGTCTGTGTGTCTTGACTGACTATCTGTCTGTCTGTCTGTCTTGACTGACTGTCTGTCTGTCTGTCTTGACTGACTGTCTGTCTGTTTGTCGTGACTGACTGTCTGTCTGTCTGCCTTGACTGGCTGTCTGTCTTGACTGGCTGTCTGTCTGTCTATCTTAACTGAATGTCTGTCTGGGTGTCTGTCTGTCTGTCTTGACTGTCTATCTGTCTGTCTGCATGTCTTGACTGACTGTCTGTCTGTCTGTCTTGACTGACTGTCTGTCTGTCTGTCTGTCTTGACTGACTGTCTGTCTGTCTGTCTTGACTGACTGTCTGTCTGTCTGTCTTGACTCACTGTCTGTCAGTGTGTCTTGACTGACTGTCTGTCTGTCTGTCTTGACTCACTGTCTGTCTCTCTGTCTTGACTGACTATCTGCCTGTCTGTCTGTCTTGACTGACTGTCTATCTGTCTGTGTGTCTTGACTGACTGTCTGTCTGTATGTCTGTCTTGACTGTCTGCATGTCTTGACTGACTGTCTGTCTGTCTGTCTTGACTGACTGTCTGTCTGTCTGTCTGTCTTGACTGACTGTCTGTCTGTCTGTCTTGACTGACTGTCTGTCTGTCTGTCTTGACTCACTGTCTGTCAGTGTGTCTTGACTGACTGTCTGTCTGTCTGTCTTGACTCACTGTCTGTCTCTCTGTCTTGACTGACTTTCTGCCTGTCTGTCTGTCTTGACTGACTGTCTATCTGTCTGTGTGTCTTGACTGACTGTCTGTCTGTCTGTCTTGACTGACTGTCTGTCTGTTTGTCGTGACTGACTGTCTGTCTGTCTGCCTTGACTGGCTGTCTGTCTTGACTGTCTGTATGTCCGTCTGTCTGTCTTGACTGTCTGTATGTCCGTCTGTCTGTCTTGACTGACTGTTTGTCTGTCTTGACTACTGTCTGTCTGTCTTGACTGACTGTCTGTCTGTCTTGACTGACTGTCTATCTGACTGTGTGTCTTGACTGACTGTCTGTCTGTCTGTCTTTACTGAATGTCTGTCTGTCTTGACTGACTGTCTGTTTGTCTTGACTGACTGTCTGTCTATCTGTCATGACTGAATGTCTTGACTGACTGCCTGTCTCTCTGTCTTGACTGACTATCTGCCTGTCTGTTTGTCTTGACTGACTGTCTATCTGTCTGTTTGTCTTGACTGACTGTCTATCTGTCTGTGTGTCTTGACTGACTGTCTGTCTGTATGTCTGTCTTGACTGTCTGTATATCCGTCTGTCTGTCCTGACTGTCTGTATGTCCGTCTGTCTGTCTTGACTGACTGTTTGTCTGTCTTGACTACTGTATGTCTGTCTTGACTGACTGTCTGTCTGTCTTGACTGACTGTCTATCTGACTGTGTGTCTTGACTGACTGTCTGTCTGTCTGTCTTTACTGAATGTCTGTCTTTCTTGACTGACTGTCTGTCTGTCTTGACTGACTGTCTGTCTGTCTTGACTGACTGTCTGTCTGTCTTGACTGACTGTCTGTCTGTCTTGACTGACTGTCTGTCTGTCTTTACTGACTGTTTGTCTGTCTGTCTGTCTTGACTGACTGAATGTCTGTCTGTCTTGACTGACTGTCTATTTGTCTTCGTGCCTTGACTGACTGTCTTTCTGTCTGTTTTGACTGACTGTCTGTCTGTCTGTCTGTCTTAACTGTCTGTCTGTCCGTCTGTCTGTCTTGACTGACTGTCTGTCTGTCTTGACTGTCTGTCCGTCCATCTGTCTGTCTTGACTGACTGTCTGTCTGTCTTGTCTGACTGTCTGTCTGTCTTGTCTGACTGTCTGTCTGTCTTGACTGATCGTCTGTCTGTCTTGACTGACTGTCTGTCTGTCTTGACTGCCTGTCTGTCTTTCTTGACTGACTGTCTGTCTGCCTGTATTGACTGTCTGTCTGTCTGTCTTGACTGACTGTCTGTCTATCTGTCTTGACAGAATGTCTGTCTGCCTGTCTGTCTGTCTTGACTGACTGTCTATCTGTCTTCGTGTCTTGACTGACTGTCTGTCTGTCTGTCTGTCTATCTTGACTGTCTGTCTGTCCGTCTGTCTGTCTTGACTGACTGTCTGTCTGTCTTGACTGACTGTCTGTCTGTCTTGACTGACTTTCTGTCTGTCTTGACTTACTGTCTGTCTGTCTTGACTGACTGTCTGTGTGTCTTGATTGACTGTTTGTCTGTCTTTACTGACTGTATGTCTGTCTTGACTGACTGTCTGTCTGTCTTGACTGACTGTCTATCTGTCTTGACTGACTGTCTGTCTGTCTTGACTGACTGTCTGTCTGTCTGTCTGTCTGTCTATCTTGACTGTCTGTCTGTCCGTCTGTCTGTCTTGACTGACTGTCTGTCTGTCTTGACTGACTGTCTGTCTGTCTTGACTGACTGTCTGTCTGTCTTGACTGACTTTCTGTCTGTCTTGACTTACTGTCTGTCTGTCTTGACTGACTGTCTGTGTGTCTTGATTGACTGTTTGTCTGCCTTTACTGACTGTATTTCTGTCTTGACTGACTGTCTGTCTGTCTTGACTGACTGTCTATCTGTCTTGACTGACTGTCTGTCTGTCTTGACTGACTGTCTGTCTGTCTGTCTGTCTGTCTGTCTTGACTGACTGTCTGTCTTTCTGTCTTGACTGACTATCTGCCTGTCTGTCTGTCTTGACTGACTGTCTATCAGTCTGTGTGTCTTGACTGACTGTTTGTCTGTATGTCTGTCTTGACTGTCTGTATGTCCGTCTGTCTGTCTTGACTACTGTATGTCTGTCTTGACTGACTGTCTGTCTGTCTTGACTGACTGTCTATCTGACTGTGTGTCTTGACTGACTGTCTGTCTGTCTGTCTTGACTGAATGTCTGTCTGTCTTGACTGACTGTCTGTCTGTCTTGACTGACTGTCTGTGTGTCTTGACTGACTGTTTGTCTGTCTTTACTGACTGTATGTCTGTCTTGACTGACTGTCTGTCTGTCTTGACTGACTGTCTGTCTGTCTTGACTGACTGTCTGTCTGTCTTGACTGACTGTCTGTCTGTCTTGACTGACTGTCTATCTATCTGTGTGTCTTGACTGAATGTCTGTCTGTCGGTCTTGACTGTCTATCTGTCTGTTTGTCTTGACTGACTGTCTGTCTGTCTGTCTTGACTCACTGTCTGTCAGTGTGTCTTGACTGACTGTCTGTCTGTCTGTCTTGACTCACTGTCTGTCTCTCTGTCTTGACTGACTATCTGCCTGTCTGTCTGTCTTGACTGACTGTCTATCTGTCTGTGTGTCTTGACTGACTGTCTGTCTGTATGTCTGTCTTGACTGTCTGTATGTCCGTCTGTCTGTCTTGACTGACTGTTTGTCTGTCTTGACTGACTGTATGTCTGTCTTGACTGACTGTATGTCTGTCTTGACTGACTGTCTGTCAGTCTTGACTGTCTATCTATCTGTCTGTGTGTCTTGACTGACTATCTGTCTGTCTGTCTGTCTTGACTGACTGTCTGTCTGTCTGTCTTGACTGACTGTCTGTCTGTTTGTCGTGACTGACTGTCTGTCTGTCTGCCTTGACTGGCTGTCTGTCTTGACTGGCTGTCTGTCTGTCTATCTTAACTGAATGTCTGTCTGGGTGTCTGTCTGTCTGTCTTGACTGTCTATCTGTCTGTCTGCATGTCTTGACTGACTGTCTGTCTGTCTGTCTTGACTGACTGTCTGTCTGTCTGTCTGTCTTGACTGACTGTCTGTCTGTCTGTCTTGACTGACTGTCTGTCTGTCTGTCCTGACTGACTGTCTGTCTGTCTGTCTTAACTGACTGTCTCTCTGTCTGTCTTGACTGACTGTCTATCTGTCTGTGTGTCTTGACTGACTATCTGTCTGTCTGTCTGTCTTGACTGACTGTCTGTCTATCTGTCTTGACTGACTGTCTGTCTGTTTGTCGTGACTGACTGTCTGTCTGTCTGCCTTTACTGGCTGTCTGTCTTGACTGACTGTCTGTCTGTCTATCTTGACTGACTCTCTGCCAGTCTGTCTTGAATGACTGTCTGTCTGTCTATCTTAACTGAATGTCTGTCTGGGTGTCTGTCTGTCTGTCTTGACTGACTATCTGTCTGTCTGTCTGTCTTGACTGACTGTCTGTCTGTCTGTCTTGACTGACTGTCTGTCTGTCTGTCTGTCTTGACTGACTGTCTGTCTGTCTGTCTTGACTGACTGTCTGTCTGTCTGTCTTGACTGACTGTCTGTCTGTCTGTCTTGACTGACTGTCTGTTTGTCTTGACTAACTGTCTGTCTATCTGTCATGACTGAATGTCTTGACTGACTGCCTGTCTCTCTGTCTTGACTGACTATATGCCTGTTGTTTGTCTTGACTGACTGTCTATCTGTCTGTGTGTCTTGACTGACTGTCTGTCTGTATGTCTGTCTTGACTGTCTGTATGTCCGTCTGTCTGTCTTGACTGTCTGTATGTCCGTCTGTCTGTCTTGACTGTCTGTATGTCCGTCTGTCTGTCTTGACTGACTGTTTGTCTGTCTTTACTACTGTCTGTCTGTCTTGACTGACTGTCTGTCTGTCTTGACTGACTGTCTATCTGACTGTGTGTCTTGACTGACTGTCTGTCTGTCTGTCTTTACTGAATGTCTGTCTGTCTTGACTGACTGTCTGTTTGTCTTGACTGACTGTCTGTCTATCTGTCATGACTGATTGTCTTGACTGACTGCCTGTCTCTCTGTCTTGACTGACTATCTGCCTGTCTGTTTGTCTTGACTGACTGTCTATCTGTCTGTTTGTCTTGACTGACTGTCTATCTGTCTGTGTGTCTTGACTGACTGTCTGTCTGTCTTTACTGTCTGTATGTCCGTCTGTCTGTCTTGACTGTCTGTATGTCCGTCTGTCTGTCTTGACTGACTGTTTGTCTGTCTTGACTACTGTATGTCTGTCTTGACTGACTGTCTGTCTGTCTTGACTGACTGTCTATCTGACTGTGTGTCTTGACTGACTGTCTGTCTGTCTGTCTTTACTGAATGTCTGTCTGTCTTGACTGACTGTCTGTCTGTCTTGACTGACTGTCTGTCTGTCTTGACTGACTGTCTGTCTGTCTTGACTGACTGTCTGTCTGTCTTTACTGACTGTTCGTCTGTCTGTCTGTCTTGACTGACTGAATGTCTGTCTGTCTTGACTGACTGTCTATCTGTCTTCGTGTCTTGACTGACTGTCTTTCTGTCTGTTTTGACTGACTGTCTGTCTGTCTGTCTGTCTTAACTGCCTGTCTGTCCGTCTGTCTGTCTTGACTGACTGTCTGTCTGTCTTGACTGTCTGTCCGTCCATCTGTCTGTCTTGACTGACTGTCTGTCTGTCTTGAATGACTGTCTGTCTGTCTTGTCTGACTGTCTGTCTGTCTTGACTGATCGTCTGTCTGTCTTGACTGACTGTTTGTCTGTCTTGACTGCCTGTCTGTCTTTCTTGACTGACTGTCTGTCTGCCTGTATTGACTGTCTGTCTGTCTGTCTTGACTGACTGTCTGTCTATCTGTCTTGACTGAATGTCTGTCTGCCTGTCTGTCTGTCTTGACTGACTGTCTATCTGTCTTCGTGTCTTGACTGACTGTCTGTCTGTCTGTCTGTCTATCTTGACTGTCTGTCTGTCCGTCTTGACTGACTGTCTGTCTGTCTTGACTGACTTTCTGTCTGTCTTGACTTACTGTCTGTCTGTCTTGACTGACTGTCTGTGTGTCTTGATTGACTGTTTGTCTGTCTTTACTGACTGTATGTCTGTCTTGACTGACTGTCTGTCTGTCTTGACTGACTGTCTATCTGTCTTGACTGACTGTCTGTCTGTCTTGACTGACTGTAAGTCTGTCTGTCTGTCTGTCTATCTTGACTGTCTGTCTGTCCGTCTGTCTGTCTTGACTGACTGTCTGTCTGTCTTGACTGACTGTCTGTCTGTCTTGACTGACTGTCTGTCTGTCTTGACTGACTTTCTGTCTGTCTTGACTTACTGTCTGTCTGTCTTGACTGACTGTCTGTGTGTCTTGATTGACTGTTTGTCTGTCTTTACTGACTGTATGTCTGTCTTGACTGACTGTCTGTCTGTCTTGACTGACTGTCTATCTGTCTTGACTGACTGTCTGTCTGTCTTGACTGACTGTCTGTCTGTCTGTCTGTCTTGACTGACTGTCTGTCTTTTTGTCTTGACTGACTATCTGCCTGTCTGTCTGTCTTGACTGACTGTCTATCAGTCTGTGTGTCTTGACTGACTGTCTGTCTGTATGTCTGTCTTGACTGTCTGTATGTCCGTCTGTCTGTCTTGACTGACTATTTGTCTGTCTTGACTACTGTATGTCTGTCTTGACTGACTGTCTGTCTGTCTTGACTGACTGTCTATCTGACTGTGTGTCTTGACTGACTGTCTGTCTGTCTGTCTTGACTGAATGTCTGTCTGTCTTTACTGACTGTCTGTCTGTCTTGACTGACTGTCTGTCTGTCTTGACTGACTGTCTGTCTGTCTTGACTGACTGTCTGTCTGTCTTGACTGACTGTCTATCTTGACTGTCTGTCTGTCCGTCTGTCTGTCTTGACTGACTGTCTGTCTGTCTTGACTGACTGTCTGTCTGTCTTGACTGACTGTCTGTCTGTCTTGACTGACTTTCTGTCTGTCTTGACTTACTGTCTGTCTGTCTTGACTGACTGTCAGTCTGTCTGTCTGTCTTGACTGACTGTCTATCTGTCTTCGTGTCTTGACTGACTGTCTGTCTGTCTGTCTGTCTATCTTGACTGTCTGTCTGTCCGTCTTGACTGACTGTCTGTCTGTCTTGACTGACTTTCTGTCTGTCTTGACTTACTGTCTGTCTGTCTTGACTGACTGTCTGTGTGTCTTGATTGACTGTTTGTCTGTCTTTACTGACTGTATGTCTGTCTTGACTGACTGTCTGTCTGTCTTGACTGACTGTCTATCTGTCTTGACTGACTGTCTGTCTGTCTTGACTGACTGTCAGTCTGTCTGTCTGTCTGTCTATCTTGACTGTCTGTCTGTCCGTCTGTCTGTCTTGACTGACTGTCTGTCTGTCTTTACTGACTGTATGTCTGTCTTGACTGACTGTCTGTCTGTCTTGACTGACTGTCTATCTGTCTTGACTGACTGTCTGTCTGTCTTGACTGACTGTCTGTCTGTCTGTCTGTCTGTCTATCTTGACTGTCTGTCTGTCCGTCTGTCTGTCTTGACTGACTGTCTGTCTGTCTTGACTGACTGTCTGTCTGTCTTGACTGACTGTCTGTCTGTCTTGACTGACTTTCTGTCTGTCTTGACTTACTGTCTGTCTGTCTTGACTGACTGTCTGTGTGTCTTGATTGACTGTTTGTCTGTCTTTACTGACTGTATGTCTGTCTTGACTGACTGTCTGTCTGTCTTGACTGACTGTCTATCTGTCTTGACTGACTGTCTGTCTGTCTTGACTGACTGTCTGTCTGTCTGTCTGTCTGTCTGTCTTGACTGACTGTCTGTCTTTCTGTCTTGACTGACTATCTGCCTGTCTGTCTGTCTTGACTGACTGTCTATCAGTCTGTGTGTCTTGACTGACTGTCTGTCTGTATGTCTGTCTTGACTGTCTGTATGTCCGTCTGTCTGTTTTGACTGACTGTTTGTCTGTCTTGACTACTGTATGTCTGTCTTGACTGACTGTCTGTCTGTCTTGACTGACTGTCTATCTGACTGTCTGTCTTGACTGACTGTCTGTCTGTCTTGACTGACTGTCTGTCTGTCTTGACTGACTGTCTGTCTGTCTTGACTGACTGTCTGCCTGTCTTGACTGACTGTCTGTCTGTCTTGACTTACTGTCTGTCTGTCTTGACTGACTGTCTGTGTGTCTTGACTGACTGTTTGTCTGTCTTTACTGACTGTATGTCTGTCTTGACTGACTGTCTGTCTGTCTTGACTGACTGTCTGTCTGTCTTGACTGACTGTCTGTCTGTCTTGAATGACTGTCTGTCTGTCTTGACTGACTGTCTGTCTGTCTTGACTGACTGTCTATCTATCTGTGTGTCTTGACTGAATGTCTGTCTGTCTGTCTTGACTGTCTATCTGTCTGTTTGTCTTGACTGACTGTCTGTCTGTCTGTCTTGACTCACTGTCTGTCAGTGTGTCTTGACTGACTGTCTGTCTGTCTGTCTTGACTCACTGTCTGTCTCTCTGTCTTGACTGACTATCTGCCTGTCTGTCTGTCTTGACTGACTGTCTATCTGTCTGTGTGTCTTGACTGACTGTCTGTCTGTATGTCTGTCTTGACTGTCTGTATGTCCGTCTGTCTGTCTTGACTGACTGTTTGTCTGTCTTGACTGACTGTATGTCTGTCTTGACTGACTGTATGTCTGTCTTGACTGACTGTCTGTCAGTCTTGACTGTCTATCTATCTGTCTGTGTGTCTTGACTGACTATCTGTCTGTCTGTCTGTCTTGACTGACTGTCTGTCTGTCTGTCTTGACTGACTGTCTGTCTGTTTGTCGTGACTGACTGTCTGTCTGTCTGCCTTGACTGGCTGTCTGTCTTGACTGGCTGTCTGTCTGTCTATCTTAACTGAATGTCTGTCTGGGTGTCTGTCTGTCTGTCTTGACTGTCTATCTGTCTGTCTGCATGTCTTGACTGACTGTCTGTCTGTCTGTCTTGACTGACTGTCTGTCTGTCTGTCTGTCTTGACTGACTGTCTGTCTGTCTGTCTTGACTGACTGTCTGTCTGTCTGTCTTGACTGACTGTCTGTCTGTCTGTCTTAACTGACTGTCTCTCTGTCTGTCTTGACTGACTGTCTCTCTGTCTGTGTCATGACTGACTGTATGTCTGTCTTGACTGACTGTCTGTCAGTCTTGACTGACTGTCTGTCAGTCTTGACTGTCTATCTATCTGTCTGTGTGTCTTGACTGACTATCTGTCTGTCTGTCTGTCTTGACTGACTGTCTGTCTATCTGTCTTGACTGACTGTCTGTCTGTTTGTCGTGACTGACTGTCTGTCTGTCTGCCTTTACTGGCTGTCTGTCTTGACTGACTGTCTGTCTGTCTATCTTGACTGACTCTCTGCCAGTCTGTCTTGAATGACTGTCTGTCTGTCTATCTTAACTGAATGTCTGTCTGGGTGTCTGTCTGTCTGTCTTGACTGACTATCTGTCTGTCTGTCTGTCTTGACTGACTGTCTGTCTGTCTGTCTTGACTGACTGTCTGTCTGTCTGTCTGTCTTGACTGACTGTCTGTCTGTCTGTCTTGACTGACTGTCTGTCTGTCTGTCTTGACTGACTGTCTGTTTGTCTTGACGAACTGTCTGTCTATCTGTCATGACTGAATGTCTTGACTGACTGCCTGTCTCTCTGTCTTGACTGACTATATGCCTGTTGTTTGTCTTGACTGACTGTCTATCTGTCTGTGTGTCGTGACTGACTGTCTGTCTGTATGTCTGTCTTGACTGTCTGTATGTCCGTCTGTCTGTCTTGACTGTCTGTATGTCCGTCTGTCTGTCTTGACTGTCTGTATGTCCGTCTGTCTGTCTTGACTGACTGTTTGTCTGTCTTTACTACTGTCTGTCTGTCTTGACTGACTGTCTGTCTGTCTTGACTGACTGTCTATCTGACTGTGTGTCTTGACTGGCTGTCTGTCTGTCTGTCTTTACTGAATGTCTGTCTGTCTTGACTGACTGTCTGTTTGTCTTGACTGACTGTCTGTCTATCTGTCATGACTGAATGTCTTGACTGACTGCCTGTCTCTCTGTCTTGACTTACTATCTGCCTGTCTGTTTGTCTTGACTGACTGTCTATCTGTCTGTTTGTCTTGACTGACTGTCTATCTGTCTGTGTGTCTTGACTGACTGTCTGTCTGTATGTCTGTCTTTACTGTCTGTATGTCCGTCTGTCTGTCTTGACTGTCTGTATGTCCGTCTGTCTGTCTTGACTGACTGTTTGTCTGTCTTGACTACTGTATGTCTGTCTTGACTGACTGTCTGTCTGTCTTGACTGACTGTCTATCTGACTGTGTGTCTTGACTGACTGTCTGTCTGTCTGTCTTTACTGAATGTCTGTCTGTCTTGACTGACTATCTGTCTGTCTTGACTGACTGTCTGTCTGTCTTGACTGACTGTCTGTCTGTCTTGACTGACTGTCTGTCTGTCTTTACTGACTGTTTGTCTGTCTGTCTGTCTTGACTGACTGAATGTCTGTCTGTCTTGACTGACTGTCTATCTGTCTTCGTGTCTTGACTGACTGTCTTTCTGTCTGTTTTGACTGACTGTCTGTCTGTCTGTCTGTCTTAACTGTCTGTCTGTCCGTCTGTCAATCTTGACTGACTGTCGGTCTGTCTTGACTGTCTGTCCGTCCATCTGTCTGTCTTTACTGACTGTCTGTCTGTCTTGAATGACTGTCTGTCTGTCTTGTCTGACTGTCTGTCTGTCTTGACTGATCGTCTGTCTGTCTTGACTGACTGTCTGTCTGTCTTGACTGCCTGTCTGTCTTTCTTGACTGACTGTCTGTCTGCCTGTATTGACTGTCTGTCTGTCTGTCTTGACTGACTGTCTGTCTATCTGTCTTGACTGAATGTCTGTCTGCCTGTCTGTCTGTCTTGACTGACTGTCTATCTGTCTTCGTGTCTTGACTGACTGTCTGTCTGTCTGTCTGTCTATCTTGACTGTCTGTCTGTCCGTCTTGACTGACTGTCTGTCTGTCTTGACTGACTTTCTGTCTGTCTTGACTTACTGTCTGTCTGTCTTGACTGACTGTCTGTGTGTCTTGATTGACTGTTTGTCTGTCTTTACTGACTGTATGTCTGTCTTGACTGACTGTCTGTCTGTCTTGACTGACTGTCTATCTGTCTTGACTGACTGTCTGTCTGTCTTGACTGACTGTCAGTCTGTCTGTCTGTCTGTCTATCTTGACTGTCTGTCTGTCCGTCTGTCTGTCTTGACTGACTGTCTGTCTGTCTTGACTGACTGTCTGTCTGTCTTGACTGACTGTCTGTCTGTCTTGACTGACTTTCTGTCTGTCTTGACTTACTGTCTGTCTGTCTTGACTGACTGTCTGTGTGTCTTGATTGACTGTTTGTCTGTCTTTACTGACTGTATGTCTGTCTTGACTGACTGTCTGTCTGTCTTGACTGACTGTCTATCTGTCTTGACTGACTGTCTGTCTGTCTTGACTGACTGTCTGTCTGTCTGTCTGTCTTGACTGACTGTCTGTCTTTTTGTCTTGACTGACTATCTGCCTGTCTGTCTGTCTTGACTGACTGTCTATCAGTCTGTGTGTCTTGACTGACTGTCTGTCTGTATGTCTGTCTTGACTGTCTGTATGTCCGTCTGTCTGTCTTGACTGACTGTTTGTCTGTCTTGACTACTGTATGTCTGTCTTGACTGACTGTCTGTCTGTCTTGACTGACTGTCTATCTGACTGTGTGTCTTGACTGACTGTCTGTCTGTCTGTCTTGACTGAATGTCTGTCTGTCTTGACTGACTGTCTGTCTGTCTTGACTGACTGTCTGTCTGTCTTGACTGACTGTCTGTCTGTCTTGACTGACTGTCTGCCTGTCTTGACTGACTGTCTGTCTGTCTTGACTTACTGTCTGTCTGTCTTGACTGACTGTCTGTGTGTCTTGACTGACTGTTTGTCTGTCTTTACTGACTGTATGTCTGTCTTGACTGACTGTTTGTCTGTCTTGACTGACTGTCTGTCTGTCTTGAATGACTGTCTGTCTGTCTTGACTGACTGTCTGTCTGTCTTGACTGACTGTCTGTCTGTCTTGACTGACTGTCTATCTATCTGTGTGTCTTGACTGAATGTCTGTCTGTCTGTCTTGACTGTCTATCTGTCTGTTTGTCTTGACTGACTGTCTGTCTGTCTGTTTTGACTCACTGTCTGTCAGTGTGTCTTGACTGACTGTCTGTCTGTCTGTCTTGACTCACTGTCTGTCTCTCTGTCTTGACTGACTATCTGCCTGTCTGTCTGTCTTGACTGACTGTCTATCTGTCTGTGTGTCTTGACTGACTGTCTGTCTGTATGTCTGTCTTGACTGTCTGTATGTCCGTCTGTCTGTCTTGACTGACTGTTTGTCTGTCTTGACTGACTGTATGTCTGTCTTGACTGACTGTATGTCTGTCTTGACTGACTGTCTGTCAGTCTTGACTGTCTATCTATCTGTCTGTGTGTCTTGACTGACTATCTGTCTGTCTGTCTGTCTTGACTGACTGTCTGTCTGTCTGTCTTGACTGACTGTCTGTCTGTTTGTCGTGACTGACTGTCTGTCTGTCTGCCTTGACTGGCTGTCTGTCTTGACTGACTGTCTGTCTGTCTATCTTGACTGACTCTCTGTCAGTCTGTCTTGACTGACTGTCTGTCTGTATATCTTAACTGAATGTCTGTCTGGGTGTCTGTCTGTCTGTCTTGACTGTCTATCTGTCTGTCTGTCTGTCTTGACTGACTGTCTGTCTGTCTGTCTTGACTGACTGTCTGTCTGTCTGTCTTGACTGACTGTCTGTCTGTCTGTCTTGACTGACTGTCTGTCTGTCTGTCTTAACTGACTGTCTCTCTGTCTGTCTTGACTGACTGTGTCTCTGTCTGTGTCATGACTGACTGTCTGTCTGTCTTTCTTGACTGACTATCTGTCTGTCTGTCTTGACGGTCTGTCTGTTTGTCTTGACTGACTGTCTGTCTATCTGTCATGACTGAATGTCTTGACTGACTGCCTGTCTCTCTGTCTTGACTGACTATCTGCCTGTCTGTTTGTCTTGACTGACTGTCTATCTGTCTGTGTGTCTTGACTGACTGCCTGTCTGTATGTCTGTCTTGACTGTCTGTATGTCCGTCTGTCTGTCTTGACTGTCTGTATGTCCGTCTGTCTGTCTTGACTGACTGTTTGTCTGTCTTGACTACTGTATGTCTGTCTTGACTGACTGTATGTCTGTCTTGACTGACTGTCTATCTGACTGTGTGTCTTGACTGACTGTCTGTCTGTCTGTCTTGACTGAATGTCTGTCTGTCTTGACTGAAGGCCTGTCTGTCTTGACTAACTGTCTGTCTGTCTTGACTGACTGTCTGTCTGTCTTGACTGACTGTCTGTCTGTCTTGACTGACTGTCTGTCTGTCTTTACTGACTTTTTGTTTGTCTGTCTGTCTTGACTGACTGTCTGTCTGTCTGTCTTGACTGACTGTCTGTCTGTTTGTCGTGACTGACTGTCTGTCTGTCTGCCTTGACTGGCTGTCTGTCTTGACTGACTGTCTGTCTGTCTATCTTGACTGACTGTCTGTCTGTCTGTCTTGACTGACTGTCTGTCTGTCTTGACTGACTGTCTGTCTGTCTTGACTGACTGTCTGTCTGTCCATCTTGACTGAATGTCTGTCTGGGTGTCTGTCTGTCTGTCTTGACTGACTATCTGTCCGTCTGTCTGTCTTGACTGACTGTCTGTCTGTCTGTCTTGACTGACTGTCTGTCTGTCTGTCTGTCTGTCTTGACTGACTGTCTGTCTGTCTGCCTTGACTGACTGTCTGTCTGTCTGTCTTGACTGACTGTCTGTCTGTCTGTCTTGACTGACTGTCTGTCTGTCTGTCTTGACTGTTTGTCTCTCTGTCTTTGTCATGACTGACTGTCTGTCTGTCTGTCTTGACTGACTGTCTGTCTTTCTGTCTGTCTGTCTGTCTGTCTTGACTGTCTGTCTGTCTGTCTTGACTGTCTGTCTGTCCGTCTGTCTGTCTTGACTGTCTGTCTGTCTGTCTTGACTGACTGTCTGTCTGTCTTGACTGACTGTCTGTCTGTCTTCACTGACTGTCTGTCTGTCTTGACTGACTGTCTGTCTGTATTGACTGACTGTCTGTCTGTATTGACTGACTGTCTTGACTGACTGTCTTTCTGTCTGTCTGACTATCTGTCTGTCTGTCTTTCTTGACTGACTATCTGTCTGTCTATCTTGACTGTCTGTCTGTTTGTCTTGACTGACTGTCTGTCTATCTGTCATGACTGAATGTCTGTCTGTCTTGACTGACTGTCTATCTGTCTTCGTGTCTTGACTGACTGTCTGTCTGTCTGTTTTGACTGACTGTATGTCTGTCTGTCTGTCTGTCTTGACTATCTGTCTGTCCGTCTGTCTGTCTTGACTGTCTGTCTGTCTGTCTTGACTGTCTGTCTGTCCGTCTGTCTGTCTTGACTGACTGTCTGTCTGTCTTGAATGACTGTCTGTCTGTCTTGACTGATTGTCTGTCTGTCTTGACTGTCTGTCTGTCCGTCTGTCTGTCTTGACTGACTGTCTGTCTGTCTTGAATGACTGTCTGTCTGTCTTGACTGACTGTCTGTCTGTCTTGACTGATCGTCTGTCTGTCTTGACTGACTGTCTGTCTGTCTTGACTGACTGTCTGTCTGTCTTGACTGACTGACTGTCTGTCTTGAATGACTGTCTGTCTGTCTTGACTGACTGTCTGTCTGTCTTGACTGACTGTCTGTCTGTCTTGAATGACTGTCTGTCTGTCTTTACTGACTGCATGTCTGTCTTGACTGACTGTCTGTCTGTCTTGACTGACTGTCTATCTGTCTGTGTGTCTTGACTGACTGTCTGTCTGTTTGTCTTGACTGTCTATCTGTCTGTTTGTCTTGACTGACTGTCTGTCTGTCTGTCTTGACTGACTATCTGTCTGTATGTCTGTCTTGACTGACTGTCTGTCTGTCTGTCTTGACTGACTGTCTGTCTGTCTGTCTTGACTGACTGTCTGTCTGTCTGTCTTGACTGACTGTCTGTCTGTCTGCCTTGACTGACTGTCTGTCTGTCTATCTTGACTGATCTCTGTTTGTGTCTTGACTGACTGTCTGTCTGTCTGTTTTGACTGACTGTCTGTCTTTCTGTCTGTCTGTCTTCACTGTCTGTCTGTCCGTCTATCTGTCTTGACTGTCTGTCTGTCCGTCTGTCTGTCCTGACTGTCTGTCTGTCTGTCTTGACTGATTGTCTATCAGTCTTGACTGACTGTCTGTCTGTCTTGACTGACTGTCTATCTGTCTGTGTGTCTTGACTGACTGTCTGTCTGTTTGTCTTGACTGTCTATCTGTCTGTTTGTCTTGACTGACTGTCTGTCTGTCTGTCTTGACTGACTATCTGTCTGTCTGTCTGTCTTGACTGACTGTCTGTCTGTCTGTCTTGACTGGCTGTCTGTCTGTCTGTCTTGACTGACTGTCTGTCTGTCTGCCTTGACTGACTGTCTGTCTTTCTATCTTGACTGATCTCTGTTTGTGTCTTGACTGACTGTCTGTCTGTCTGTTTTGACTGACTGTCTGTCTTTCTGTCTGTCTGTCTTCACTGTCTGTCTGTCCGTCTGTCTGTCTTGACTGTCTGTCTGTCCGTCTGTCTGTCTTGACTGTCTGTCTGTCTGTCTTGACTGACTGTCTATCAGTCTTGACTGACTGTCTGTCTGTCTTGACTGACTGTCTGTCTGTCTTGACTGACTCTCTGTCTGTCTGTCTTGACTGACTGTCTGTCTGTCTTGACTGACTGTCTGTTTGTCTTGACTGACTGTCTGTCTGTCTTGACTGACTGTCTGTCTGTATTGACTGACTGTCTGTCTGTCTTGACTGACTGTCTGTCTGTCTGTCGGACTATCTGTCTGTCTGTCTTTCTTGACTGACCGTCTGTCTGTCTGTCTTGACTACCTGTCTGTCTGTCTTGACTGACTGTCTGTCTGTCTTGACTGACTGTCTGTCTGTCTTGACTGACTATCTGTTTGTCTTGACTGACTGTCTGTCTGTCTTGACTGACTGTCTGTCTGTATTGACTGACTGTCTTGACTGACTGTCTGTCTGTCTGTCTGACTATCTGTCTGTCTGTCTTTCTTGACTGACTGTCTGTCTTTCTGTCTTGACTGTCTGTCTGTTTGTCATGACTGACTGTCTGTCTATCTGTCATGACTGAATGTCTGTCTGTCTTGACTGACTGTCTATCTGTCTTTGTGTCTTGACTGAGTGTCTTTCTGTCTGTTTTGACTGACTGTCTGTCTTTCTGTCTGTCTGTCTGTCTGTCTTGACTGTCTGTCTGTCCGTCTGTCTGTCTTGACTGACTGTCTGTCTGTCTTGACTGTCTGTCTGTCCGTCTGTCTTGACTGTCTGTCCGTCTGTCTGTCTGTATTGACTGACTGTCTTGACTGACTGTCTGTCTGTCTGTCAGACTATCTGTCTGTCTGTCTTTCTTGACTGACTGACTGTCTGTCTGTCTTGACTGTCTGTCTGATTGTCTTGACTGACTGTCTGTCTATCTGTCATGACTGAATGTCTGTCTGTCTTGACTGACTGTCTATCTGTCTTCGTGTCTTGACTGACTGTCTTTCTGTCTGTTTTGACTGACTGTCTGTCTGTCTGTCTGTCTGTCTTGACTGTCTGTCTGTCCGTCTGTCTGTCTTGACTGACTGTCTGACTGTCTTGAATGACTGTCTGTCTGTACTGGCTGTCTGTCTGTCTTGACTGATCGTCTGTCTGTCTTGACTGACTGTCTGTCTGTCTTGACTGACTGTCTGCCTGTCTTGACTGACTGTCTGTCTGTCTTGACTGACTGTCTGTCTGTCTTTACTGACTGTATGTCTGTCTTGACTGACTGTCTGTCTGTCTGGGCTGACTGTCTGTCTGTCTGGGCTGACTGTCTGTCTGTCTTGACTGACTGTCTATCTGTCTGTGTGTCTTGACTGACTGTCTGTCTGTCTGTCTTGACTGTCTATCTGTCTGTTTGTCTTGACTGACTGTCTGTCTGTCTGTCTTGACTGTCTATCTGTCTGTTTGTCTTGACTGATTTTCTGTCTGTCTGTCTTGACTGACTGTCTGTCAGTCTGTCTTGACTGACTGTCTATCTGTCTGTTTGTCTTGACTGACTGTCTGTCTGTCTGTCTTGACTGACTGTCTGTCCGTTTTGACTGACTGTCTGTCTGTCTTGACTGACTGTCTGTCTGTCTGTCTTGACTGACTGTCAGTCTGTCTTGACTGACTGTCTGTCTGTCTTGACTGACTGTCTGTCTGTCTGACTATCTGTCTGTCTGTCTTTCTTGACTGACTGTCTGTCTGTCTGTCTTGACTGACTGTCTGTCTGTCTGGGCTGACTGTCTGTCTGTCTGGGCTGACTGTCTTTCTGTTTTGACTGACTGTCTATCTGTCTGTGTGTCTTGACTGACTGTCTGTCTGTCTGTTTTGACTGACTGTCAGTCTGTCTTGACTGACTGTCTGTCTGTCTTGACTGACTGTCTGTCCGTTTTGACTGACTGTCTGTCTGTCTTGACTGACTGTCTGTCTGTCTGTCTTGACTGACTGTCTGTCTGTCTTGACTGACTGTCTTGACTTACTGTCTGTCTGTCTGTCTGACTATCTGTCTTTCTTGACTGACTGTCTGTCTGTCTGTCTTGACTGACTGTCTGTCTGTCTTGACTGACTGTCTTGACTTACTGTCTGTCTGTCTGTCTGACTATCTGTCTTTCTTGACTGACTGTCTGTCTGTCTGTCTTGACTGTCTGTCTATCTGTCTTGACTGAATGTCTGTCTGCCTGTCTGTGTGTCTTGACTGACTGTCTATCTGTCTTCGTGTCTTGACTGACTGTCTGTTTGTCTGTCTTGACTGACTGTCTGTCTGTCTGTCTGTCTGTCTGTCTGCCTTGACTGTCTGTCTGTCCGTCTGTCTGTCTTGACTGACTGTCTGTCTGTCTTGACTGACTGTCTGTCTTTCTTGACTGACTGTCTGTCTGTCTTGACTGACTGTCTGTCTGTCTTGACTGACTGTCTGTCTGTCTTGACTGACTGTCTGTCTGTCTTGACTTACTGTCTGTCTGTCTTGACTGACTGTCTGTCTGTCTTGACTGACTGTCTATCTGACTGTGTGTCTTGACTGACTTTTTGTCTGTCTGTCTTGACTGAATGTCTGTCTGTCTTGACTGACTGTCTGTCTGTCTTGACTGACTGTCTGTCTGTCTTTACTGACTGTTTTTCTGTCTTGACTGACTGTATGTCTGTCTTGACCGACTGTCTGTCAGTCTTGACTGACTGTCTATCTGTCTGTGTGTCTTGACTGATTATCTGTCTGTCTGTCTGTCTTGACTTACTGTCTGTCTGTCTGTCTTGACTGACTGTCTGTCTGTCTAGACTGACTGTCTGTCTGTCTTTACTGACTGCATGTCTGTCTTGACTGACTGTCTGTCTGTCTTGACTGACTGTCTATCTGTCTGTGTGTCTTGACTGACTGTCTGTCTGTTTGTCTTGACTGTCTATCTGTCTGTTTGTCTTGACTGACTGTCTGTCTGTCTGTCTTGACTGACTATATGTCTGTCTGTCTGTCTTGACTGACTGTCTGTCTGTCTGTCTTGACTGACTGTCTGTCTGTCTGTCTTGACTGACTGTCTGTCTGTCTGCCTTGACTGACTGTCTGTCTGTCTATCTTGACTGATCTCTGTTTTTGTCTTGACTGACTGTCTGTCTGTCTGTTTGGACTGACTGTCTGTCTTTCTGTCTGTCTGTCTTCACTGTCTGTCTGTCCGTCTGTCTGTCTTGACTGTCTGTCTGTCCGTCTGTCTGTCTTGACTGTCTCTCTGTCTGTCTTGACTGACTGTCTATCTGTCTTGACTGACTGTCTATCTGTCTTGACTAACTGTCTGTCTGTCTTGACTGACTGTCTGTCTGTCTTGACTGACTGTGTGTCTGTCTGTCTTGACTGACTGTCTGTCTGTCTTGACTGACTGTCTGTCTGTCTTGACTGACTTTCTGTCTGTATTGACTGACTGCCTTGACTGACTGTCTTTCTTGACTGACTATCTGTCTGTCTGTCTTGACTGTCTGTCTCTTTGTCTTGACTGACTGTCTGTCTATCTGTCATGACTGAATGTCTGTCTGTCTTGACTGACTGTCTATCTGTCTTCGTGTCTTGACTGACTGTCTGTCTGTCTGTTTTGACTGACTGTCTGTCTGTCTGTCTTGACTATCTGTCTGTCCGTCTGTCTGTCTTGACTGACTGTCTGTCTGTCTTGACTGTCTGTCTGTCCGTCTGTCTGTCTTGACTGACTGTCTGTCTGTCTTGAATGACTGTCTGTCTGTCTTGACTGATTGTCTGTCTGTCTTGACTGTCTTTCTGTCCGTCTGTCTGTCTTGACTGACTGTCTGTCTGTCTTGAATGACTGTCTGTCTGTCTTGACTGACTGTCTGTCTGTCTTGACTGATCGTCTGTCTGTCTTGACTGACTGTCTGTCTGTCTTGACTGACTGTCTGTCTGTCTTGACTGACTGTCTGTCTGTCTTGACTGACTGTCTGTCTGTCTTGACTGACTGTCTGTCTGTCTTGAATGTCTGTCTGTCTGTCTTTACTGACTGCATGTCTGTCTTGACTAACTGTCTGTCTGTCTTGACTGACTGTCTATCTGTCTGTGTGTCTTGACTGACTGTCTGTCTGTTTGTCTTGACTGTCTATCTGTCTGTTTGTCTTGACTGACTGTCTGTCTGTCTGTCTTGACTGACTATCTGCCTGTCTGTCTGTCTTGACTGACTGTCTGTCTGTCTGTCTTGACTGACTGTCTGTCTGTCTGTCTTGACTGACTGTCTGTCTGTCTGCCTTGACTGACTGTCTGTCTGTCTATCTTGACTGATCTCTGTTTGTGTCTTGACTGACTGTCTGTCTGTCTGTTTTGACTTACTGCTGTCTGTCTGTCTTCACTGTCTGTCTGTCCGTCTGTCTGTCTTGACTGTCTGTCTTTCCGTCTGTCTGTCTTGACTGTCTGTCTGTCTGTCTTGACTGACTGTCTATCAGTCTTGAATGACTGTCTGTCTGTCTTGACTGACTGTCTGTCTGTCTTGACTGACTCTCTGTCTGTCTGTCTTGACTGACTGTCTGTCTGTCTTGACTGACTGTCTGTCTGTCTTGACTGACTGTCTGTCTGTCTTGACTGACTGTCTGTCTGTATTGACTGACTGTCTGTCTGTCTTGACTGACTGTCTGTCTGTCTGTCGGACTATCTGTCTGTCCGTCTTTCTTGACTGACCGTCTGTCTGTCTGTCTTAACTGTCTGTCTGTCTGTCTTGACTGACTGTCTGTCTATCGGTCTTGACTGAATGTCTGTCTGCCTGTCTGTCTGTCTTCACTGACTGTCTGTCTGTCTGTCTGTCTGTCTATCTGTCTTGACTGTATGTCTGTCCGTCTGTCTGTCTTGACTGACTGTCTGTCTGTCTTGACTGACTGTCTGTCTGTCTTGACTGACTGTCTGTCTGTCTTGACTGACTGTCTGTCTGTCTTGACTGACTGTCTGTTTGTCTTGACTGACTGTCTGTCTGTCTTGACTGACTGTCTGTCTGTATTGACTGACTGTCTTGACTGACTGTCTGTCTGTCTGTCTGACTATCTGTCTGTCTGTCTTTCTTGACTAACTGTCTTTCTGTCTGTCTTGACTGTCTGTCTGTTTGTCTTGACTGACTGTCTGTCTATCTGTCATGACTGAATGTCTGTCTGTCTTGACTGACTGTCTATCTGTCTTTGTGTCTTGACTGAGTGTCTTTCTGTCTGTTTTGACTGACTGTCTGTCTTTCTGTCTGTTTGTCTGTCTGTCTTGACTGTCTGTCTGTCCGTCTGTCTGTCTTGACTGACTGTCTGTCTGTCTTGACTGTCTGTCCGTCTGTCTGTCTGTATTGACTGACTGTCTTTCTGTCTGTCTTGACTGTCTGTCTGTTTGTCTTGACTGACTGTCTGTCTATCTGTCATGACTGAATGTCTGAATGTTTGACTGACTGTCTGTCTTTCTGTCTGTTTGTCTGTCTGTCTTGACTGTCTGTCTGTCCGTCTGTCTGTCTTGACTGACTGTCCGTCTGTCTTGACTGTCTGTCCGTCTGTCTGTCTGTATTGACTGACTGTCTTGACTGACTGTCTGTCTGTCTGTCTGACTATCTGTCTGTCTGTCTTTCTTGACTGACTGACTGTCTGTCTGTCTTGACTGTCTGTCTGTTTGTCTTGACTGACTGTCTGTCTATCTGTCATGACTGAATGTCTGTCTGTCTTGACTGACTGTCTATCTGTCTTCGTGTCTTGACTGACTGTCTTTCTGTCTGTTTTGACTGACTGTCTGTCTGTCTGTCCGTCTGTCTGTCTTGACTGACTGTCTGTCTGTCTTGACTGTCTGTCTGTCCGACTGTCTGTCTTGACTGACTGTCTGTCTGTCTTGAATGACTGTCTGTCTGTACTGACTGTCTGTCTGTCTTGACTGATCGTCTGTCTGTCTTGACTGACTGTCTGTCTGTCTTGACTGACTGTCTGTCTGTCTTGACTGACTGTCTGTCTGTCTTGACTGACTGTCTGTCTGTCTTTACTGACTGTATGTCTGTCTTGACTGACTGTCTGTCTGTCTGGGCTGACTGTCTGTCTGTCTGGGCTGACTGTCTGTCTGTCTTGTTTGACTGTCTATCTGTCTGTGTGTCTTGACTGACTGTCTTCCTGTCTGTCTTGACTGTCTATCTGTCTGTTTGTCTTGACTGACTTTCTGTCTGTCTGTCTTGACTGACTGTCTGTCAGTCTGTCTTGACTGACTGTCTATATGTCTTGACTGACTGTCTGTCTGTCTGTCTTGACTGACTGTCTGTCCGTTTTGACTGACTTTCTGTCTGTCTTGACTGACTGTCTGTCTGTCTGTCTTGACTGACTGTCAGTCTGTCTTGACTGACTGTCTGTCTGTCTTGACTGACTGTCTGTCTGTATTGACTGACTGTCTGTCTGTCTTGACTGACTGTCTTGACTGACTGTCTGTCTGTCTGTCTGACTATCTGTCTGTCTGTCTTTCTTGACTGACTGTCTGTCTGTCTGTCTTGACTGTCTGTCTTGACTGACTGTCTGTCCGTTTTGACTGACTTTCTGTCTGTCTTGACTGACTGTCTGTCTGTCTGTCTTGACTGACTGTCAGTCTGTCTTGACTGACTGTCTGTCTGTCTTGACTGACTGTCTGTCTGTATTGACTGACTGTCTGTCTGTCTTGACTGACTGTCTTGACTGACTGTCTGTCTGTCTTGACTGACTGTCTGTCTTTTTTGACTGACTGTCTGTCTGTCTTGACTGACTGTCTGTCTGTCTTGACTTACTGTCTGTCTGTCTTGACTGACTGTCTGTCTGTCTTGACTGACTGTCTATCTGACTGTGTGTCTTGACTGACTGTCTGTCTGTCTGTCTTGACTGAATGTCTGTCTGTATTGACTGACTGTCTGTCTGTCTTGACTGACTGTCTTGACTGACTGTCTGTCTGTCTGTCTGACTATCTGTCTGTCTGTCTTTCTTGACTGACTGTCTGTCTGTCTGTCTTGACTGTCTGTCTTGACTGACTGTCTGTCCGTTTTGACTGACTTTCTGTCTGTCTTGACTGACTGTCTGTCTGTCTGTCTTGACTGACTGTCAGTCTGTCTTGACTGACTGTCTGTCTGTCTTGACTGACTGTCTGTCTGTATTGACTGACTGTCTGTCTGTCTTGACTGACTGTCTTGACTGACTGTCTGTCTGTCTTGACTGACTGTCTGTCTTTCTTGACTGACTGTCTGTCTGTCTTGACTGACTGTCTGTCTGTCTTGACTGACTGTCTTGACTTACTGTCTGTCTGTCTGTCTGACTATCTGTCTTTCTTGACTGACTGTCTGTCTGTCTGTCTTGACTGACTGTCTGTCTGTCTTGACTGACTGTCTTGACTTACTGTCTGTTTGTCTGTCTGACTATCTGTCTTTCTTGACTGACTGTCTGTCTGTCTGTCTTGACTGTCTGTCTATCTGTCTTGACTGAATGTCTGTCTGCCTGTCTGTGTGTCTTGACTGAATGTCTATCTGTCTTCGTGTCTTGACTGACTGTCTGTTTGTCTGTCTTGACTGACTGTCTGTCTGTCTGTCTGTCTGTCTGTCTGTCTTGACTGTCTGTCTGTCCGTCTGTCTGTCTTGACTGACTGTCTGTCTGTCTTGACTGACTGTCTGTCTTTCTTGACTGACTGTCTGTCTGTCTTGACTGACTGTCTGTCTGTCTTGACTTACTGTCTGTCTGTCTTGACTGACTGTCTGTCTGTCTTGACTGACTGTCTATCTGACTGTGTGTCTTGACTGACTGTTTGTCTGTCTGTCTTGACTGAATGTCTGTCTGTCTTGACTGACTGTCTGTCTGTCTTGACTGACTGTCTGTCTGTCTTTACTGACTGTTTTTCTGTCTTGACTGACTGTATGTCTGTCTTGACCGACTGTCTGTCAGTCTTGACTGACTGTCTATCTGTCTGTGTGTCTTGACTGATTATCTGTCTGTCTGTCTGTCTTGACTTACTGTCTGTCTGTCTGTCTTGACTGACTGTCTGTCTGTCTAGACTGACTGTCTGTCTGTCTTTACTGACTGCATGTCTGTCTTGACTGACTGTCTGTCTGTCTTGACTGACTGTCTATCTGTCTGTGTGTCTTGACTGACTGTCTGTCTGTTTGTCTTGACTGTATATCTGTCTGTTTGTCTTGACTGACTGTCTGTCTGTCTGTCTTGACTGACTATATGTCTGTCTGTCTGTCTTGACTGACTGTCTGTCTGTCTGTCTTGACTGACTGTCTGTCTGTCTGTCTTGACTGACTGTCTGTCTGTCTGCCTTGACTGACTGTCTGTCTGTCTATCTTGACTGATCTCTGTTTTTGTCTTGACTGACTGTCTGTCTGTCTGTTTGGACTGACTGTCTGTCTTTCTGTCTGTCTGTCTTCACTGTCTGTCTGTCCGTCTGTCTGTCTTGACTGTCTGTCTGTCCGTCTGTCTGTCTTGACTGTCTCTCTGTCTGTCTTGACTGACTGTCTATCTGTCTTGACTGACTGTCTATCTGTCTTGACTGACTGTCTGTCTGTCTTGACTGACTGTCTGTCTGTCTTGACTGACTGTTTGTCTGTCTGTCTTGACTGACTGTCTGTCTGTCTTGACTGACTGTCTGTCTGTATTGACTGACTGTCTTGACTGACTGTCTGTCTGTCTGTCTGACTATCTGTCTGTCTGTCTTTCTTGACTGACTGTCTGTCTGTCTGTCTTGACTGTCTGTCTGTTTGTCTTGACTGACTGTCTGTCTATCTGTCATGACTGAATGTCTGTCTGTCTTGACTGACTGTCTATCTGTCTTTGTGTCTTGACTGAGTGTCTTTCTGTCTGTTTTGACTGACTGTCTGTCTTTCTGTCTGTTTGTCTGTCTGTCTTGACTGTCTGTCTGTCCGTCTGTCTGTCTTGACTGACTGTCTGTCTGTCTTGACTGTCTGTCTGTCCGTCTGTCTTGACTGTCTGTCCGTCTGTCTGTCTGTATTGACTGACTGTCTTGACTGACTGTCTGTCTGTCTGTCTGACTATCTGTCTGTCTGTCTTTCTTGACTGACTGACTATCTGTCTGTCTTGACTGTCTGTCTGTTTGTCTTGACTGACTGTCAGTCTATCTGTCATGACTGAATGTCTGTCTGTCTTGACTGACTGTCTATCTGTCTTCGTGTCTTGACTGACTGTCTTTCTGTCTGTTTTGACTGACTGTCTGTCTGTCTGTCCGTCTGTCTGTCTTGACTGACTGTCTGTCTGTCTTGACTGTCTGTCTGTAAGTCTGTCTGTCTTGACTGACTGTCTGTCTGTCTTGAATGACTGTCTGTCTGTACAGACTGTCTGTCTGTCTTGACTGATCGTCTGTCTGTCTTGACTGACTGTCTGTCTGTCTTGACTGACTGTCTGTCTGTCTTGACTGACTGTCTGTCTGTCTTGACTGACTGTCTGTCTGTCTTTACTGACTGTATGTCTGTCTTGACTGACTGTCTGTCTGTCTGGGCTGACTGTCTGTCTGTCTGGGCTGACTGTCTGTCTGTCTTGTTTGACTGTCTATCTGTCTGTGTGTCTTGACTGACTGTCTGTCTGTCTGTCTTGACTGTCTATCTGTCTGTTTGTCTTGACTGACTTTCTGTCTGTCTGTCTTGACTGACTGTCTGTCAGTCTGTCTTGACTGACTGAATGTCTGTCTGTCTTGACTGACTGTCTGTCTGTCTTGACTGACTGTCTGTCTGTCTTGACTGACTGTCTGTCTGTCTTTACTGACTGTTTTTCTGTCTTGACTGACTGTATGTCTGTCTTGACCGACTGTCTGTCAGTCTTGACTGACTGTCTATCTGTCTGTGTATCTTGACTGACTATCTGTCTGTCTGTCTGTCTTGACTGACTGTCTGTCTGTCTGTCTTGACTGACTGTCTGTCTGTCTTGACTGACTGTCAATCTGTCTTTACTGACTGCATGTCTGTCTTGACTGACTGTCTGTCTGTCTTGACTGACTGTCTATCTGTCTGTGTGTCTTGACTGACTGTCTGTCTGTTTGTCTTGACTGTCTATCTGTCTGTTTGTCTTGACTGACTGTCTGTCTGTCTGTCTTAACTTACTATCTGTCTGTCTGTCTGTCTTGACTGACTGTCTGTCTGTCTGTCTTGACTGACTGTCTGTCTGTCTGTCTGTCTTGACTGACTGTCTGTCTGTCTGCCTTGACTGACTGTCTGTCTGTCTATCTTGACTGATTTCTGTTTTTGTCTTGACTGACTGTCTGTCTGTCTGTTTTGACTGACTGTCTGTCTTTCTGTCTGTCTGTCTTCACTGTCTGTCTGTCCGTCTGTCTGTCTTGACTGTCTGTCTGTCCGTCTGTCTGTCTTGACTGTCTGTCTGTCTGTCTTGACTGACTGTCTATCTGTCTTGACTGACTGTCTGTCTGTCTTGACTGACTGTCTGTCTGTCTGTCTTGACTAACTGTCTGTCTGTCTTGACTGACTGTCTGTCTGTATTGACTGACTGTCTGTCTGTCTTGACTGACTGTCTTGACTGACTGTCTGTCTGTCTGTCGGACTATCTGTCTGTCTGTCTTTCTTGATTGACTATCTGTCTATCTGTCTTAACTGTCTGTCTGTCTGTCTTGACTGACTGTCTGTCTATCTGTCTTGACTGAATGTCTGTCTGCCTGTCTGTCTGTCTTGACTGACTGTCTATCTGTCTTCGTGTCTTGACTGACTGTCTGTCTGTCTGTCTTGACTGACTGTCTGTCTGTCTGTCTGTCTATCTGTCTTCGTGTCTTGACTGACTGTCTTTCTGTTTGTTTTGACTGACTGTCTGTCTGTCTGTCTGTCTGTCTGTCTTGACTGTCTGTCTGTCCGTCTGTCTGTCTTGACTGACTGTCTGTCTGTCTTGACTGTCTGTCTGTCCGTCTGTCTGTCTTGACTGACTGTCTGTCTGTCTTTAATGACTGTCTGTCTGTCTTGACTGACTGTCTGTCTGTCTTGACTGATCGTCCGTCTGTCTTGACTGACTGTCTGTCTGTCTTGACTGACTGTCTGTCTGTCTTGACTGACTGTCTGTCTGTCTTGACTGACTGTCTGTCTGTCTTGACTGACTGTCTGTCTGTCTTGACTGACTGTCTGTCTGTTTTTGCTGACTGTATGTCTGTCTTGACTGACTGTCTGTCTGTCTGGACTGACTGTCTGTCTGTCTTGACTGACTGTCTATCTGTCTGTGTGTCTTGACTGACTGTCTGTCTGTCTGTCTTGACTGTCTATCTGTCTGTTTGTCTTGACTGACTGTCTGTCTGTCTGTCTTGACTGACTGTCTGTCAGTCTGTCTTGACTGACTGTCTATCTGTCTGTTTGTCTTGACTGCCTGTGTGTCTGTCTGTCTTGACTGACTGTCTGTCCGTCTTGACTGACTGTCTGTCTGTCTTGACTGACTGTCTGTCTGTCTGTCTTGACTGACTGTCAGTCTGTCTTTACTGACTGTCTGTCTGTCTTGACTGACTGTCTGTCTGTATTGACTGACTGTCTGTCTGTCTGTCTGACTATCTGTCTGTCTGTCTTTCTTGACTGACTGTCTGTCTGTCTGTCTTGACTGTCTGTCTGTCTGTCTTGACTGACTGTCTGTCTATCTGTCTTGACTGAATGTCTGTCTGCCTGTCTGTCTGTCTTGACTGACTGTCTATCTGTCTTCGTGTTTTGACTGACTGTCTGTCTGTCTGTCTTGACTGACTGTCTGTCTGTCTGTCTGACTGTCTTGACTGTCTGTCTGTCCGTCTGTCTGTCTTGACTGACTGTCTGTCTGTCTTGATTGACTGTCTGTCTGTCTTGACTGACTGTCTGTCTTTCTTGACTGACTGTCTGTCTGTCTTGACTGACTGTCTGTCAGTCTTGACTTACTGTCTGTCTATCTTGACTGACTGTCTGTCTGTCTTGACTGACTGTCTATCTGACTGTGTGTCTTGACTGACTGTCTGTCTGTCTGTCTTGACTGAATGTCTGTCTGTCTTGACTGACTGTCTGTCTGTCTTGACTGACTGTCTGTCTGTCTTTACTGACTGTTTTTCTGTCTTGACTGACTGTATGTCTGTCTTGACCGACTGTCTGTCAGTCTTGACTGACTGTCTATCTGTCTGTGTGTCTTGACTGACTATCTGTCTGTCTGTCTATCTTGACTGACTGTCTGTCTGTCTATCCTGACTGTCTGTCTGTCTCGACTGACTGTCTGTCTGTCTTGACTTACTGTCTGTCTGTCTTGACTGACTGTCTGTCTGTCTTGACTGACTGTCTATCTGACTGTGTGTCTTGACTGACTGTCTGTCTGTCTGTCTTGACTGACTGTCTGTCTGTCTTGACTGACTGTCTGTCTGTCTTTACTGACTGCATGTCTGTCTTGACTGACTGTCTGTCTGTCTTGACTGACTGTCTATCTGTCTGTGTGTCTTGACTGACTGTCTGTCTGTTTGTCTTGACTGTCTATCTGTCTGTTTGTCTTGACTGACTGTCTGTCTGTCTGTCTTGACTGACTATCTGTCTGTCTGTCTGTCTTGACTGACTGTCTGTCTGTCTGTCTTGACTGACTGTCTGTCTGTCTGTCTTGACTGACTGTCTGTCTGTCTGCCTTGACTGACTGTCTGTCTGTCTATCTTGACTGATCTCTGTTTTTGTCTTGACTGACTGTCTGTCTGTCTGTTTGGACTGACTGTCTGTCTTTCTGTCTGTCTGTCTTCACTGTCTGTCTGTCCGTCTGTCTGTCTTGACTGTCTGTCTGTCCGTCTGTCTGTCTTGACTGTCTCTCTGTCTGTCTTGACTGACTGTCTATCTGTCTTGACTGACTGTCTGTCTGTCTTGACTGACTGTCTGTCTGTCTTGACTGACTGTCTGTCTGTCTGTCTTGACTGACTGTCTGTCTGTCTTGACTGACTGTCTGTCTGTCTTGACTGACTGTCTGTCTGTATTGACTGACTGCCTTGACTGACTGTCTGTCTGTCTGTCTGACTATCTGTCTGTCTGTCTTTCTTGACTGACTATCTGTCTGTCTGTCTTGACTGTCTGTCTGTTTGTCTTGACTGACTGTCTGTCTATCTGTCATGACTGAATGTCTGTCTGTCTTGACTGACTGTCTATCTGTCTTCGTGTCTTGACTGACTGTCTTTCTGTTTGTTTTGACTGACTGTCTGTCTGTCTGTCTGTCTGTCTTGACTGTCTGTCTGTCCGTCTGTCTGTCTTGACTGACTGTCTGTCTGTCTGTCTTGACTGACTGTCTGTCTGTCTGCCTTGACTGACTGTCTGTCTGTCTATCTTGACTGATCTCTGTTTTTTTTTGACTGACTGTCTGTCTGTCTGTTTGGACTGACTGTCTGTCTTTCTGTCTGTCTGTCTTCACTGTCTGTCTGTCCGTCTGTCTGTCTTGACTGTCTGTCTGTCCGTCTGTCTGTCTTGACTGTCTCTCTGTCTGTCTTGACTGACTGTCTGTCTGTCTTGACTGACTGTCTGTCTGTCTGTCTTGACTGACTGTCTGTCTGTCTTGACTGACTGTCTGTCTGTCTTGACTGACTGTCTGTCTGTATTGACTGACTGCCTTGACTGACTGTCTGTCTGTCTGTCTGACTATCTGTCTGTCTGTCTTTCTTGACTGACTATCTGTCTGTCTGTCTTGACTGTCTGTCTGTTTGTCTTGACTGACTGTCTGTCTATCTGTCATGACTGAATGTCTGTCTGTCTTGACTGACTGTCTATCTGTCTTCGTGTCTTGACTGACTGTCTTTCTGTTTGTTTTGACTGACTGTCTGTCTGTCTGTCTGTCTTGACTGTCTGTCTGTCCGTCTGTCTGTCTTGACTGACTGTCTGTCTGTCTTGACTGACTGTCTGTCCGTTTTGACTGACTGTCTGTCTGTCTTGACTGACTGTCTGTCTGTCTGTCTTGACTGACTGTCTGTCTGCCTTGACTGACTGTCTTGACTGACTGTCTGTCTGTCTGTCTGACTATCTGTCTGTCTGTCTTTCTTGACTGACTGTATGTCTGTCTGTCTTGACTGTCTGTCTGTCTGTCTTGACTGACTGTCTGTCTATCTGTCTTGACTGAATGTCTGTCTGCCTGTCCGTGTGTCTTGACTGACTGTCTATCTGTCTTCGTGTCTTGACTGACTGTCTGTTTGTCTGTCTTGACTGACTGTCTGTCTGTCTGTCTGTCTGTCTTGACTGTCTGTCTATCCGTCTGTCTGTCTTGACTGACTGTCTGTCTGTTTGTCTTGACTGACTGTCTGTCAGTCTGTCTTGACTGACTGTCTATCTGTCTGTCTTGACTGACTGTCTGTCTGTCTTGACTGACTGTCTGTCTGTCTTGACTGATCGTCTGTCTGTCTTGACTGACTGTCTGTCTGTCTTGACTGACTGACTGTCTGTCTTGACTGACTGTCTGTCTTTCTGTCTGTCTGTCTTCACTGTCTGTCTGTCCGTCTATCTGTCTTGACTGTCTGTCTGTCCGTCTGTCTGTCCTGACTGTCTGTCTGTCTGTCTTGACTGATTGTCTATCAGTCTTGACTGACTGTCTGTCTGTCTTGACTGACTGTCTATCTGTCTGTGTGTCTTGACTGACTGTCTGTCTGTTTGTCTTGACTGTCTATCTGTCTGTTTGTCTTGACTGACTGTCTGTCTGTCTGTCTTGACTGACTATCTGTCTGTCTTGACTGACTGTCTGTCTGTCTGTCTTGACTGACTGTCTGTCTGTCTGTCTTGACTGACTGTCTGTCTGTCTGCCTTGACTGACTGCCTGTCTGTCTATCTTGACTGATCTCTGTTTGTGTCTTGACTGACTGTCTGTCTGTCTGTTTTGACTGACTGTCTGTCTTTCTGTCTGTCTGTCTTCACTGTCTGTCTGTCCGTCTGTCTGTCTTGACTGTCTGTCTGTCCGTCTTTCTGTCTTGACTGTCTGTCTGGTTGTCTTGACTGACTGTCTATCAGTCTTGACTGACTGTCTGTCTGTCTTGACTGACTGTCTGTCTGTCTTGACTGACTCTCTGTCTGTCTGTCTTGACTGACTCTCTGTCTGTCTTGACTGACTGTCTGTTTGTCTTGACTGACTGTCTGTCTGTCTTGACTGACTGTCTGTCTGTATTGACTGACTGTCTGTCTGTCTTGACTGACTGTCTGTCTGTCTGTCGGACTATCTGTCTGTCTGTCTTTCTTGACTGACCGTCTGTCTGTCTGTCTTGACTACCTGTCTGTCTGTCTTGACTGACTGTCTGTCTGTCTTGACTGACTGTCTGTCTGTCTTGACTGACTGTCTGTTTGTCTTGACTGACTGTCTGTCTGTCTTGACTGACTGTCTGTCTGTATTGACTGACTGTCTTGACTGACTGTCTGTCTGTCTGTCTGACTATCTGTCTGTCTGTCTTTCTTGACTGACTGTCTGTCTGTCTGTCTTGACTGTCTGTCTGTTTGTCTTGACTGACTGTCTGTCTATCTGTCATAACTGAATGTCTGTCTGTCTTGACTGACTGTCTATCTGTCTTTGTGTCTTGACTGAGTGTCTTTCTGTCTGTTTTGACTGACTGTCTGTCTTTCTGTCGGTCTGTCTGTCTGTCTTGACTGTCTGTCTGTCCGTCTGTCTGTCTTGACTGACTGTCTGTCTGTCTTGACTGTCTGTCTGTCCGTCTGTCTTGACTGTCTGTCCGTCTGTCTGTCTGTATTGACTGACTGTCTTGACTGACTGTCTGTCTGTCTGTCTGACTATCTGTCTGTCTGTCTTTCTTGACTGACTGACTGTCTGTCTGTCTTGACTGTCTGTCTGTTTGTCTTGACTGACTGTCTGTCTATCTGTCATGACTGAATGTCTGTCTGTCTTGACTGACTGTCTATCTGTCTTCGTGTCTTGACTGACTGTCTGTCTGTCTGTCTGTCTGTCTTGACTGTCTGTCTGTCCGTCTGTCTGTCTTGACTGACTGTCTGTCTGTCTTGACTGTCTGTCTGTCCGTCTGTCTGTCTTGACTGACTGTCCATCTGTCTTGAATGACTGTCTGTCTGTACTGGCTGTCTGTCTGTCTTGACTGATCGTCTGTCTGTCTTGACTGACTGTCTGTCTGTCTTGACTGACTGTCTTTCTGTCTTGACTGACTGTCTGTCTGTCTTGACTGACTGTCTGTCTGTCTTTACTGACTGTATGTCTGTCTTGACTGACTGTCTGTCTGTCTGGGCTGACTGTCTGTCTGTCTGGGCTGACTGTCTGTCTGTCTTGACTGACTGTCTATCTGTCTGTGTGTCTTGACTGACTGTCTGTCTGTCTGTCTTGACTGTCTATCTGTCTGTTTGTCTTGACTGACTGTCTGTCTGTCTGTCTTGACTGTCTATCTGTCTGTTTGTCTTGACTGACTTTCTGTCTGTCTGTCTTGACTGACTGTCTGTCTGTCTGACTATCTGTCTGTCTGTCTTTCTTGACTGACTGTCTGTCTGTCTGTCTTGACTGACTGTCTGTCTGTCTGGGCTGACTGTCTGTCTGTCTGGGCTGACTGACTGTCTGTCTGTCTGTCTGACTATCTGTCTGTCTGTCTTTCTTGACTGACTGTCTGTCTGTCTGTCTTGACTGACTGTCTGTCTGTCTGGGCTGACTGTCTGTCTGTCTGGGCTGACTGTCTATCTGTCTGTTTGTCTTGACTGACTGTCTGTCTGTCTGTCTTGACTGACTGTCTGTCCGTTTTGACTGACTGTCTGTCTGTCTTGACTGACTGTCTGTCTGTCTGTCTTGACTGACTGTCAGTCTGTCTTGACTGACTGTCTGTCTGTCTTGACTGACTGTCTGTCTGTCTGACTATCTGTCTGTCTGTCTTTCTTGACTGACTGTCTGTCTGTCTGTCTTGACTGACTGTCTGTCTGTCTGGGCTGACTGTCTGTCTGTCTGGGCTGACTGTCTGTCTGTCTTGACTGACTGTCTATCTGTCTGTGTGTCTTGACTTGCTGTCTGTCTGTCTGTCTTGACTGTCTATCTGTCTGTTTGTCTTGACTGACTTTCTGTCTGTCTGTCTTGACTGACTGTCTGTCAGTCTGTCTTGACTGACTGTCTATCTGTCTGTTTGTCTTGACTGACTGTCTGTCTGTCTGTCTGTCTTTACTGACTGTCAGTCTGTCTTGACTGACTGTCTGTCTGTCTTGACTGACTGTCTGTCCGTTTTGACTGACTGTCTGTCTGTCTTGACTGACTGTCTGTCTGTCTGTCTTGACTGACTGTCTGTCTGCCTTGACTGACTGTCTTGACTGACTGTCTGTCTGTCTGTCTGACTATCTGTCTGTCTGTCTTTCTTGACTGACTGTATGTCTGTCTATCTTGACTGTCTGTCTGTCTGTCTTGACTGACTGTCTGTCTATCTGTCTTGACTGAATGTCTGTCTGCCTGTCCGTGTGTCTTGACTGACTGTCTATCTGTCTTCGTGTCTTGACTGACTGTCTGTTTGTCTGTCTTGACTGACTGTCTGTCTGTCTGTCTTGACTGTCTGTCTATCCGTCTGTCTGTCTTGACTGACTGTCTGTCTGTCTTGACTGACTGTCTGTCTTTCTTGACTGACTGTCTGTCTGTCTTGACTGACTGTCTGTCTGTCTTGACTTACTGTCTGTCTGTCTTGACTGACTGTCTGTCTGTCTTGACTGACTGTCTATCTGACTGTGTGTCTTGACTGACTGTTTGTCTGTCTGTCTTGACTGAATGTCTGTCTGTATTGACTGACTGTCTGTCTGTCTTGACTGACTGTCTGTCTGTCTTTACTGACTGTTTTTCTGTCTTGACTGACTGTATGTCTGTCTTGACCGACAGTCTGTCAGTCTTGACTGACTGTCTATCTGTCTGTGTGTCTTGACTGACTATCTGTCTGTCTGTCTGTCTTGACTTACTGTCTGTCTGTCTGTCTTGACTGACTGTCTGTCTGTCTAGACTGACTGTCTGTCTGTCTTTACTGACTGCATGTCTATCTTGACTGACTGTCTGTCTGTCTTGACTGACTGTCTATCTGTCTGTGTGTCTTGACTGACTGTCTGTCTGTCTGTCTTGACTGACTGTCTGTCTGTCTGTCTTGACTGACTGTCTGTCTGTCTATCTTGACTGATCTCTGTTTTTGTCTTGACTGACTGTCTGTCTGTCTGTTTGGACTGACTGTCTGTCTTTCTGTCTGTCTGTCTTCACTGTCTGTCTGTCCGTCTGTCTGTCTTGACTGTATGTCTGTCCGTCTGTCTGTCTTGACTGTCTCTCTGTCTGTCTTGACTGACTGTCTATCTGTCTTGACTGACTGTCTGTCTGTCTTGACTGACTGTCTATCTGTCTGTGTGTCTTGACTGACTGTCTGTCTGTTTGTCTTGACTGTCTATCTGTCTGTTTGTCTTGACTGAATGTCTGTCTGTCTGTCGTGACTGACTATATGTCTGTCTGTCTGTCTTGACTGACTGTCTGTCTGTCTGTCTTGACTGACTGTCTGTCTGTCTGTCTTGACTGACTGTCTGTCTGTCTGCCTTGACTGACTGTCTGTTTGTCTATCTTGACTGATCTCTGTTTTTGTCTTGACTGACTTTCTGTCTGTCTGTTTGGACTGACTGTCTGTCTTTCTGTCTGTCTGTCTTCACTGTCTGTCTGTCCGTCTGTCTGTCTTGACTGTATGTCTGTCCGTCTGTCTGTCTTGACTGTCTCTCTGTCTGTCTTGACTGACTGTCTATCTGTCTTGACTGACTGTCTGTCTGTCTTGACTGACTGTCTGTCTGTCTTGACTGACTGTCTGTCTGTCTGTCTTGACTGACTGTCTGTCTGTTTTGACTGACTGTCTGTCTGTCATGACTGACTGTCTGTCTGTATTGACTGACTGCCTTGACTGACTGTCTGTCTGTCTGTCTGACTATCTGTCTGTCTGTCTTTCTTGACTGACTATCTGTCTGTCTGTCTTGACTGTCTGTCTGTTTGTCTTGACTGACTGTCTGTCTATCTGTCATGACTGAATGTCTGTCTGTCTTGACTGACTGTCTATCTGTCTTCTGGTCTTGACTGAATGTCTGTCTGTCTGTTTTGACTGACTGTCTGTCTGTCTGTCTGTCTGTCTTGACTATCTGTCTGTCCGTCTGTCTGTCTTGACTGACTGTCTGTCTGTCTTGACTGTCTGTCTGTCCGTTTGTCTGTCTTGACTGACTGTCTGTCTGTCTTGAATGACTGTCTGTCTGTCTTGACTGATCGTCTGTCTGTCTTGACTGTCTGTCTGTCCGTCTGTCTGTCTTGACTGACTGTCTGTCTGTCTTGAATGACTGTCTGTCTGTGTTGACTGACTGTCTGTCTGTCTTGACTGACTGTCTGTCTGTCTTGACTGACTGTCTGTCTGTCTTGACTGACTGTCTGTCTGTCTTGACTGACTGTCTGTCTGTCTTGACTGACTGTCTGTCTGTCTTGACTGACTGTCTGTCTGTCTTGACTGACTGTCTGTCTGTCTTGACTGACTGTCTGTCTGTCTTGACTGACTGTCTGTCTGTCTTGAATGACTGTCTGTCTGTCTTTACTGACTGCATGTCTGTCTTGACTGACTGTCTGTCTGTCTTGACTGACTGTCTATCTGTCTGTGTGTCTTGACTGACTGTCTGTCTGTTTGTCTTGACTGTCTATCTGTCTGTTTGTCTTGACTGACTGTCTGTCTGTCTGTCTTGACTGAATATCTGTGTGTCTGTCTGTCTTGACTGACTGTCTGTCTGTCTGTCTTGACTGACTGTCTGTCTGTCTGTCTTGACTGACTGTCTGTCTGTCTGCCTTGACTGACTGTCTGTCTGTCTATCTTGACTGATCTCTGTTTGTGTCTTGACTGACTGTCTGTCTGTCTGTTTTGACTGACTGTCTGTCTTTCTGTCTGTCTGTCTTCACTGTCTGTCTGTCCGTCTATCTGTCTTGACTGTCTGTCTGTCCGTCTGTCTGTCTTGACTGTCTGTCTGTCTGTCTTGACTGACTGTCTATCAGTCTTGACTGACTGTCTGTCTGTCTTGACTGACTGTCTATCTGTCTGTGTGTCTTGACTGACTGTCTGTCTGTTTGTCTTGACTGTCTATCTGTCTGTTTGTCTTGACTGACTGTCTGTCTGTCTGTCTTGACTGACTATCTGTCTGTCTGTCTGTCTTGACTGACTGTCTGTCTGTCTGTCTGCCTTGACTGACTGTCTGTCTGTCTATCTTGACTGATCTCTGTTTGTGTCTTGACTGACTGTCTGTCTGTCTGTTTTGACTGACTGCTGTCTGTCTGTCTTCACTGTCTGTCTGTCCGTCTGTCTGTCTTGACTTACTGTCTGTCTGTCTTGACTGACTGTCTGTCTGTCTTGACTGACTGTCTATCTGACTGTGTGTCTTGACTGACTGTTTGTCTGTCTGTCTTGACTGAATGTCTGTCTGTATTGACTGACTGTCTGTCTGTCTTCGTGTCTTGACTGACTGTCTGTTTGTCTGTCTTGACTGACTGTCTGTCTGTCTGTCTGTCTGTCTTGACTGTCTGTCTATCCGTCTGTCTGTCTTGACTGACTGTCTGTCTGTCTTGACTGACTGTCTGTCTGTCTTGACTGACTGTCTGTCTTTCTTGACTGACTGTCTGTCTGTCTTGACTGACTGTCTGTCTGTCTTGACTTACTGTCTGTCTGTCTTGACTGACTGTCTGTCTGTCTTGACTGACTGTCTATCTGACTGTGTGTCTTGACTGACTGTTTGTCTGTCTGTCTTGACTGAATGTCTGTCTGTATTGACTGACTGTCTGTCTGTCTTGACTGACTGTCTGTCTGTCTTTACTGACTGTTTTTCTGTCTTGACTGACTGTATGTCTGTCTTGACCGACTGTCTGTCAGTCTTGACTGACTGTCTATCTGTCTGTGTGTCTTGACTGACTATCTGTCTGTCTGTCTGTCTTGACTTACTGTCTGTCTGTCTGTCTTGACTGACTGTCTGTCTGTCTAGACTGACTGTCTGTCTGTCTTTACTGACTGCATGTCTGTCTTGACTGACTGTCTGTCTGTCTTGACTGACTGTCTATCTGTCTATCTGACTGTCTTGACTGTCTGTCTGTCTTGACTGACTGTTTGTCTGTCTGTCTTGACTGACTGTCTGTCTGTCTGCCTTGACTGACTGTCTGTCTGTCTGCCTTGACTGACTGTCTGTCTATCTATCTTGACTGATCTCTGTTTTTGTCTTGACTGACTTTCTGTCTGTCTGTTTGGACTGACTGTCTGTCTTTCTGTCTGTCTGTCTTCACTGTCTGTCTGTCCGTCTGTCTGTCTTGACTGTATGTCTGTCCGTCTGTCTGTCTTGACTGTCTCTCTGTCTGTCTTGACTGACTGTCTATCTGTCTTGACTGACTGTCTGTCTGTCTTGACTGACTGTCTGTCTGTCTTGACTGACTGTCTGTCTGTCTGTCTTGACTGACTGTCTGTCTGTTTTGACTGACTGTCTGTCTGTCATGACTGACTGTCTGTCTGTATTGACTGACTGCCTTGACTGACTGTCTGTCTGTCTGTCTGACTATCTGTCTGTCTGTCTTTCTTGACTGACTATCTGTCTGTCTGTCTTGACTGTCTGTTTGTTTGTCTTGACTGACTGTCTGTCTTTCTGTCTGTCTGTCTTCATTGTCTGTCTGTCCGTCTGTCTGTCTTGACTGTATGTCTGTCCGTCTGTCTGTCTTGACTGTCTCTCTGTCTGTCTTGACTGACTGTCTATCTGTCTTGACTGACTGTCTGTCTGTCTTGACTGACTGTCTGTCTGTCTTGACTGACTGTCTGTCTGTCTGTCTTGACTGACTGTCTGTCTGTTTTGACTGACTGTCTGTCTGTCTTGACTGACTGTCTGTCTGTCTTGACTGACTGTCTGTCTGTCTGTCTTGAATGACTGTCTGTCTGTCTTGACTGATTGTCTGTCTGTCTTGACTGTCTGTCTGTCCGTCTGTCTGTCTTGACTGACTGTCTGTCTGTCTTGAATGACTGTCTGTCTGTGTTGACTGACTGTCTGTCTGTCTTGACTGACTGTCTGTCTGTCTTGACTGACTGTCTGTCTGTCTTGACTGACTGTCTATCTGTCTTGACTGACTGTCTGTCTGTCTTGACTGACTGTCTGTCTGTCTTGACTGACTGTCTGTCTGTCCTGACTGACTGTCTGTCTGTCTTGACTGACTGTCTGTCGGTCTTGAATGGCTGTCTGTCTGTCTTTACTGACTGCATGTCTGTCTTGACTGACTGTCTGTCTGTCTTGACTGACTGTCTATCTGTCTGTGTGTCTTGACTGACTGTCTGTCTGTTTGTCTTGACTGTCTATCTGTCTGTTTGTCTTGACTGACTGTCTGTCTGTCTGTCTTGACTGAATATTTGTGTGTCTGTCTGTCTTGACTGACTGTCTGTCTGTCTGTCTTGACTGACTGTCTGTCTGTCTGTCTTGACTGACTGTCTGTCTGTCTGCCTTGACTGACTGTCTGTCTGTCTATCTTGACTGATCTCTGTTTGTGTCTTGACTGACTGTCTGTCTGTCTGTTTTGACTGACTGTCTGTCTTTCTGTCTGTCTGTCTTCACTGTCTGTCTGTCCGTCTATCTGTCTTGACTGTCTGTCTGTCCGTCTGTCTGTCTTGACTGTCTGTCTGTCTGTCTTGACTGACTGTCTATCAGTCTTGACTGACTGTCTGTCTGTCTTGACTGACTGTCTATCTGTCTGTGTGTCTTGACTGACTGTCTGTCTGTTTGTCTTGACTGTCTATCTGTCTGTTTGTCTTGACTGACTGTCTGTCTGTCTGTCTTGACTGACTATCAGTCTGTCTGTCTGTCTTGACTGACTGTCTGTCTGTCTGTCTGCCTTGACTGACTGTCTGTCTGTCTATCTTGACTGATCTCTGTTTGTGTCTTGACTGACTGTCTGTCTGTCTGTTTTGACTGACTGCTGTCTGTCTGTCTTCACTGTCTGTCTGTCCGTCTGTCTGTCTTGACTTACTGTCTGTCTGTCTTGACTGACTGTCTGTCTGTCTTGACTGACTGTCTATCTGACTGTGTGTCTTGACTGACTGTTTGTCTGTCTGTCTTGACTGAATGTCTGTCTGTATTGACTGACTGTCTGTCTGTCTTGACTGACTGTCTGTCTGTCTTTACTGACTGTTTTTCTGTCTTGACTGACTGTATGTCTGTCTTGACCGACTGTCTGTCAGTCTTGACTGACTGTCTATCTGTCTGTGTGTCTTGACTGACTATCTGTCTGTCTGTCTGTCTTGACTTACTGTCTGTCTGTCTGTCTTGACTGACTGTCTGTCTGTCTAGACTGACTGTCTGTCTAGACTGACTGTCTGTCTGTCTTTACTGACTGCATGTCTGTCTTGACTGACTGTCTGTCTGTCTTGACTGACTGTCTATCTGTCTGTGTGTCTTGACTGACTGTCTGTCTGTTTGTCTTGACTGTCTATCTGTCTGTTTGTCTTGACTGACTGTCTGTCTGTCTGTCTTGACTGACTATATGTCTGTCTGTCTGTATTGACTGACTGTCTGTCTGTCTGTCTTGACTGACTGTCTGTCTGTCTGTCTTGACTGACTGTCTGTCTGTCTGCCTTGACTGACTGTCTGTCTGTCTATCTTGACTGATCTCTGTTTTTGTCTTGACTGACGGTCTGTCTGTCTGTTTGGACTGACTGTCTGTCTTTCTGTCTGTCTGTCTTCACTGTCTGTCTGTTCGTCTGTCTGTCTTGACTGTATGTCTGTCCGTCTGTCTGTCTTGACTGTCTCTCTGTCTGTCTTGACTGACTGTCTATCTTTCTTGACTGACTGTCTGTCTGTCTTGACTGACTGTCTGTCTGTCTTGACTGACTGTCTGTCTGTCTTGACTGACTGTCTGTCTGTCTGTCTTGACTGACTGTCTGTCTGTCTTGACTGACTGTCTGTCTGTCTTGACTGACTGTCTGTCTGTATTGACTGACTGCCTTGACTGACTGTCTGTCTGTCTGTCTGACTATCTGTCTGTCTGTCTTTCTTGACTGACTATCTGTCTGTCTGTCTTGACTGTCTATCTGTTTGTCTTGACTGACTGTCTGTCTATCTGTCATGACTGAATGTCTGTCTGTCTTGACTGACTGTCTATCTGTCTTCGTGTCTTGACTGACTGTCTGTCTGTCTGTTTTGACTGACTGTCTGTCTGTCTGTCTGTCGGTCTTGACTATCTGTCTGTCCGTCTGTCTGTCTTGACTGACTGTCTGTCTGTCTTGACTGTCTGTCTGTCCGTCTGTCTGTCTTGACTGACTGTCTGTCTGTCTTGAATGACTGTCTGTCTGTCTTGACTGATTGTCTGTCTGTCTTGACTCTCTGTCTGTCCGTCTGTCTGTCTTGACTGACTGTCTGTCTGTCTTGACTGACTGTCTGTCTGTCTTGACTGACTGTCTGTCTGTCTTGACTGACTGTCTGTCTGTCTTGACTGACTGTCTGTCTGTCTTGACTGACTGTCTGTCTGTCTTGACTGACTGTCTGTCTGTCTTGACTGACTGTCTGTCTGTCTTGACTGACTGTCTGTCTGTCTTGAATGACTGTCTGTCTGTCTTTACTGACTGCATGTCTGTCTTGACTGACTGTCTGTCTGTCTTGACTGACTGTCTGTCTGTCTTGACTGACTGTCTATCTGTCTGTGTGTCTTGACTGACTGTCTGTCTGTTTGTCTTGACTGTCTATCTGTCTGTTTGTCTTGACTGACTGTCTGTCTGTCTGTCTTGACTGACTATCTGTGTGTCTGTCTGTCTTGACTGACTGTCTGTCTGTCTGTCTTGACTGACTGTCTGTCTGTCTGTCTTGACTGACTGTCTGTCTGTCTGCCTTGACTGACTGTCTGTCTGTCTATCTTGACTGATCTCTATTTGTGTCTTGACTGACTGTCTGTCTGTCTGTTTTGACTGACTGTCTGTCTTTCTGTCTGTCTGTCTTCACTGTCTGTCTGTCCGTCTATCTGTCTTGACTGTCTGTCTGTCCGTCTGTCTGTCTTGACTGTCTGTCTGTCTGTCTTGACTGACTGTCTATCAGTCTTGACTGACTGTCTGTCTGTCTTGACTGACTGTCTATCTGTCTGTGTGTCTTGACTGACTGTCTGTCTGTTTGTCTTGACTGTCTATCTGTCTGTTTGTCTTGACTGACTGTCTGTCTGTCTGTCTTGACTGACTATCTGTCTGTCTGTCTGTCTTGACTGACTGTCTGTCTGTCTGTCTTGACTGACTGTCTGTCTGTCTGTCTTGACTGACTGTCTCTCTGTCTGCCTTGACTGACTGTCTGTCTGTCTATCTTGACTGATCTCTGTTTGTGTCTTGACTGACTGTCTGTCCGTCTGTTTTGACTGACTGCTGTCTGTCTGTCTTCACTGTCTGTCTGTCCGTCTGTCTGTCTTGACTGTCTGTCTGTCTGTCTTGACTGACTGTCTATCAGTCTTGACTGACTGTCTGTCTGTCTTGACTGACTGTCTGTCTGTCTGTCGGACTATCTGTCTGTCCGTCTTTCTTGACTGACCGTCTGTCTGTCTGTCTTAACTGTCTGTCTGTCTGTCTTGACTGACTGTCTGTCTATCTGTCTTGACTGAATGTCTGTCTGTCTGTCTTGACTGACTGTCTGTCTGTCTGTCTGTCTGTCTATCTGTCTTGACTGTCTGTCTGTCCGTCTGTCTGTCTTGACTGACTGTCTGTCTGTCTTGACTGACTGTCTATCTGACTGTGTGTCTTGACTGACTGTCTGTCTGTCTGTCTTGACTGAATGTCTGTCTGTCTTGACTGACTGTCTGTCTGTCTTGACTGACTGTCTGTCTGTCTTTACTGACTGTTTTTCTGTCTTGACTGACTGTATGTCTGTCTTGACCGACTGTCTGTCAGTCTTGACTGACTGTATGTCTGTCTTGACCGACTGTCTGTCAGTCTTGACTGACTGTCTATCTGTCTGTGTATCTTGACTGACTATCTGTCTGTCTGTCTGTCTTGACTGACTGTCTGTCTGTCTGTCTTGACTGACTGTCTGTCTGTCTTGACTGACTGTCAGTCTGTCTTTACTGACTGCATGTCTGTCTTGACTGACTGTCTGTCTGTCTTGACTGACTGTCTATCTGTCTGTCTGTCTTGACTGACTGTCTGTCTGTCTGCCTTGACTGACTGTCTGTCTATCTATCTTGACTGATCTCTGTTTTTGTCTTGACTGACTGTCTGTCTGTCTGTTTTGACTGACTGTCTGTTTTTCTGTCTGTCTGTCTTCACTGTCTGTATGTCCGTCTGTCTGTCTTGACTGTCTGTCTGTCCGTCTGTCTGTCTTGACTGTCTGTCTGTCTGTCTTGACTGACTGTCTATCTGTCTTGACTGACTGTCTGTCTGTCTTGACTGACTGTCTGTCTGTCTGTCTTGACTGACTGTCTGTCTGTCTTGACTGACTGTCTGTCTGTATTGACTGACTGTCTGTCTGTCTTGACTGACTGTCTTGACTGACTGTCTGTCTGTCTGTCGGACTATCTGTCTGTCTGTCTTTCTTGATTGACTATCTGTCTGTCTGTCTTAACTGTCTGTCTGTCTGTCTTGACTGACTGTCTGTCTATCTGTCTTGACTGAATGTCTGTCTGCCTGTCTGTCTGTCTTGACTGACTGTCTATCTGTCTTCGTGTCTTGACTGACTGTCTGTCTGTCTGTCTTGACTGACTGTCTGTCTGTCTGTCTGTCTGTCGGTCTTTCTTGACTGTTTGTCTGTCCGTCTGTCTGTCTTGACTGACTGTCTGTCTATCTTGACTGACTGTCTGTCTGTCTTGACTGACTGTCTGTCTGTCTTGACTGACTGTCTGTCTATCTGTCTTGACTGAATGTCTGTCTGCATGTCTGTCTGTCTTGACTGACTGTCTGTCTGTCTGTCTGTCTGTCTATCTTTCTTGACTGACCGTCTGTCTGTCTGTCTTAACTGTCTGTCTGTCTGTCTTGACTGACTGTCTGTCTATCTGTCTTGACTGAATGTCTGTCTGCATGTCTGTCTGTCTTGACTGACTGTCTGTCTGTCTGTCTGTCTGTCTATCTTTCTTGACTGTCTGTCTGTCCGTCTGTCTGTCTTGACTGACTGTCTGTCTGTCTTGACTGACTGTCTGTCTGTCTTGACTGACTGTCTGTCTGTCTTGACTGACTGTCTGTTTGTCTTGACTGACTGTCTGTCTGTCTTGACTGACTGTCTGTCTGTCTTGACTGACTGTCTGTCTATCTGTCTTGACTGAATGTCTGTCTGCATGTCTGTCTGTCTTGACTGACTGTCTGTCTGTCTGTCTGTCTGTCCGTCTTTCTTGACTGACCGTCTGTCTGTCTGTCTTAACTGTCTGTCTGTCTGTCTTGACTGACTGTCTGTCTATCTGTCTTGACTGAATGTCTGTCTGCATGTCTGTCTGTCTTGACTGACTGTCTGTCTGTCTGTCTGTCTGTCTATCTTTCTTGACTGTCTGTCTGTCCGTCTGTCTGTCTTGACTGACTGTCTGTCTGTCTTGACTGACTGTCTGTCTGTCTTGACTGACTGTCTGTCTGTCTTGACTGACTGTCTGTTTGTCTTGACTGACTGTCTGTCTGTCTTGACTGACTGTCTGTCTGTATTGACTGACTGTCTTGTCTGACTGTCTGTCTGTCTGTCTGACTATCTGTCTGTCTGTCTTTCTTGACTGACTGTCTGTCTGTCTGTCTTGACTGTCTTTCTGTTTGTCTTGACTGACTGTCTGTCTATCTGTCATGACTGAATGTCTGTCTGTCTTGACTGACTGTCTATCTGTCTTTGTGTCTTGACTGAGTGTCTTTCTGTCTGTTTTGACTGACTGTCTGTCTTTCTGTCTGTCTGTCTGTCTGTCTTGACTGTCTGTCTGTCCGTCTGTCTGTCTTGACTGACTGTCTGTCTGTCTTGACTGTCTGTCAGTCCGTCTGTCTTGACTGTCTGTCCGTCTGTCTGTCTGTATTGACTGACTGTCTTGACTGACTGTCTGTCTGTCTTGACTGTCTGTCTGTTTGTCTTGACTGACAGTCTGTCTATCTGTCATGACTGAATGTCTGTCTGTCTTGACTGACTGTCTATCTGTCTTCGTGTCTTGACTGACTGTCTTTCTGTCTGTTTTGACTGACTGTCTGTCTGACTGTCCGTCTGTCTGTCTTGACTGACTGTCTGTCTGTCTTGACTGTCTGTCTGTCCGTCTGTCTGTCTTGACTGTCTGTCTGTCTGTCTTGACTGACTGTCTATCTGTCTGTTTGTCTTGACTGACTGTCTGTCTGTCTGTCTTGACTGACTGTCTGTCCGTTTTGACTGACTTTCTGTCTGTCTTGACTGACTGTCTGTCTGTCTGTCTTGACTGACTGTCATTCTGTCTTGACTGACTGTCTGTCTGTCTTGACTGACTGTCTGTCTGTATTGACTGACTGTCTGTCTGTCTTGACTGACTGTCTTGACTGACTGTCTGTCTGTCTGTCTGACTATCTGTCTGTCTGTCTTTCTTGACCGACGGTCTGTCTGTCTGTCTTGACTGTCTGTCTTGACTGACTGTCTGTCTATCTGTCTTGACTGAATGTCTGTCTGCCTGTCTGTGTGTCTTGACTGACTGTCTATCTGTCTTCGTGTCTTGACTGACTGTCTGTCTGTCTGTCTTGACTGACTGTCTGTCTGTCTGTCTGTCGGTCTTGACTGTCTGTCTGTCCGTCTGTCTGTCTTGACTGACTGTCTGTCTGTCTTGACTGACTGTCTGTCTGTCTTGACTGACTGTCTGTCTTTCTTGACTGACTGTCTGTCTGTCTTGACTGACTGTCTGTCTGTCTTGACTTACTGTCTGTCTGTCTTGACTGACTGTCTGTCTGTCTTGACTGACTGTCTGTCTGTCTTGACTGACTGTCTATCTGACTGTTTGTCTTGACTGACTGTCTGTCTGTCTGTCTTGACTGAATGTCTGTCTGTCTTGACTGACTGTCTGTCTGTCTTGACTGACTGTCTGTCTGTCTTTACTGACTGTTTTTCTGTCTTGACTGACTGTTTGTCTGTCTTGACCGACTGTCTGTCAGTCTTGACTGACTGTCTATCTGTCTGTGTATCTTGACTGACTATCTGTCTGTCTGTCTGTCTTGACTGACTGTCTGTCTGTCTGTCTTGACTGACTGTCTGTCTGTCTTGACTGAATGTCAGTCTGTCTTTACTGACTGCATGTCTGTCTTGACTGACTGTCTGTCTGTCTTGACTGACTGTCTATCTGTCTGTGTGTCTTGACTGACTGTCTGTCTGTTTGTCTTGACTGTCTATCTGTCTGTTTGTCTTGACTGACTGTCTGTCTGTCTGTCTTAACTGACTATCTGTCTGTCTGTCTGTCTTGACTGACTGTCTGTCTGTCTGTCTGTCTTGACTGACTGTCTGTCTTTCTGTCTTGACTGACTGTCTGTTTGTCTGCCTTGACTGACTGTCTGTCTGTCTATCTTGACTGATCTCTGTTTTTGTCTTGACTGACTGTCTGTCTGTCTGTTTTGACTGACTGTCTGTTTTTCTGTCTGTCTGTCTTCACTGTCTGTATGTCCGTCTGTCTGTCTTGACTGTCTGTCTGTCTGTCTTGACTGACTGTCTATCTGTCTTGACTGACTGTCTGTCTGTCTTGACTGACTGTCTGTCTGTCTGTCTTGACTGACTGTCTGTCTGTCTTGACTGACTGTCTGTCTGTATTGACTGACTGTCTGTCTGTCTTGACTGACTGTCTTGACTGACTGTCTGTCTGTCTGTCGGACTATCTGTCTGTCTGTCTTTCTTGATTGACTATCTGTCTGTCTGTCTTAACTGTCTGTCTGTCTGTCTTGACTGACTGTCTGTCTATCTGTCTTGACTGAATGTCTGTCTGCCTGTCTGTCTGTCTTGACTGACTGTCTATCTGTCTTCGTGTCTTGACTGACTGTCTGTCTGTCTGTCTTGACTGACTGTCTGTCTGTCTGTCTGTCTGTCTGTCTGTCTTTCTTGACTGTCTGTCTGTCCGTCTGTCTGTCTTGACTGACTGTCTGTCTATCTTGACTGACTGTCTGTCTGTCTTGACTGACTGTCTGTCTGTCTTGACTGACTGTCTGTCTATCTGTCTTGACTGAATGTCTGTCTGCCTGTCCGTCTGTCTTGACTGACTGTCTGTCTGTCTGTCTTGACTGAATGTCTGTCTGTCTTGACTGACTGTCTGTCTGTCTTGACTGACTGTCTGTCTGTCTTTACTGACTGTTTTTCTGTCTTGACTGACTGTTTGTCTGTCTTGACCGACTGTCTGTCAGTCTTGACTGACTGTCTATCTGTCTGTGTATCTTGACTGACTATCTGTCTGTCTGTCTGTCTTGACTGACTGTCTGTCTGTCTGTCTTGACTGACTGTCTGTCTGTCTGTCTTAACTGACTATCTGTCTGTCTGTCTGTCTTGACTGACTGTCTGTCTGTCTGTCTTGACTGACTGTCTGTCTGTCTGTCTTGACTGACTGTCTGTCTGTCTGCCTTGACTGACTGTCTGTCTATCTATCTTGACTGATCTCTGTTTTTGTCTTGACTGACTGTCTGTCTGTCTGTTTTGACTGACTGTCTGTTTTTCTGTCTGTCTGTCTTCACTGTCTGTATGTCCGTCTGTCTGTCTTGACTGTCTGTCTGTCCGTCTGTCTGTCTTGACTGTCTGTCTGTCTGTCTTGACTGACTGTCTATCTGTCTTGACTGACTGTCTGTCTGTCTTGACTGACTGTCTGTCTGTCTGTCTTGACTGACTGTCTGTCTGTCTTGACTGACTGTCTGTCTGTATTGACTGACTGTCTGTCTGTCTTGACTGACTGTCTTGACTGACTGTCTGTCTGTCTGTCGGACTATCTGTCTGTCTGTCTTTCTTGATTGACTATCTGTCTGTCTGTCTTAACTGTCTGTCTGTCTGTCTTGACTGACTGTCCGTCTATCTGTCTTGACTGAATGTCTGTCTGCCTGTCTGTCTGTCTTGACTGACTGTCTATCTGTCTTCGTGTCTTGACTGACTGTCTGTCTGTCTGTCTGTCTGTCGGTCTTTCTTGACTGTTTGTCTGTCCGTCTGTCTGTCTTGACTGTCTGTCTGTCCGTCTGTCTGTCTTGACTGACTGTCTGTCTGTCTTGACTGACTGTCTGTCTGTCTTGACTGACTGTCTGTCTGTCTTGACTGACTGTCTGTCTGTCTTGACTGACTGTCTGTTTGTCTTGACTGACTGTCTGTATGTCTTGACTGACTGTCAGTCTGTATTGACTGACTGTCTTGACTGACTGTCTGTCTGTCTTGACTGACTGTCTGTCTGTATTGACTGACTGTCTTGACTGACTGTCTGTCTGTCTGTCTGACTATCTGTCTGTCTGTCTTTCTTGACTGACTGTCTGTCTGTCTGTCTTGACTGTCTGTCTGTTTGTCTTGACTGACTGTCTGTCTATCTGTCATGACTGAATGTCTGTCTGTCTTGACTGACTGTCTATCTGTCTTCGTGTCTTGACTGACTGTCTTTCTGTCTGTTTTGACTGACTTTCTGTCTTTCTGTCTGTCTGTCTTGACTGTCTGTCTGTCCGTCTGTCTGTCTTGACTGACTGTCTGTCTGTCTTGACTGTCTGTCTGTCCGTCTGTCTTGACTGTCTGTCTGACTGTCTTGACTGACTGTCTGTCTGTCTGTCTGACTATCTGTCTGTCTGTCTTTCTTGACTGACTGTCTGTCTGTCTGTCTTGACTGTCTGTCTGTTTGTCTGGACTGACTGTCTGTCTATCTGTCATGACTGAATGTCTGTCTGTCTTGACTGACTGTCTATCTGTCTTCGTGTCTTGACTGACTGTCTTTCTGTTTGTTTTGACTGACTGTCTGTCTGTCTGTCCGTCTGTCTGTCTTGACTGACTGTCTGTCTGTCTTGACTGTCTGTCTGTCCGTCTGTCTGTCTTGACTGACTGTCTGTCTGTCTTGAATGACTGTCTGTCTGTCTTGACTGACTGTCTGTCTGTCTTGACTGATCGTCTGTCTGTCTTGACTGACTGTCTGTCTGTCTTGACTGACTGTCTGTCTGTCTTGACTGACTGTCTGTCTGTCTTGACTGACTGTCTGTCTGTCTTGACTGACTGTCTGTCTTGACTGACTGTCTGTCTGTCTTGACTGACTGTCTGTCTGTCTTGACTGACTGTCTGTCTGTCTTGACTGACTGTCTGTCTGTCTTGACTGACTGTCTGTCTGTCTTGACTGACTGTCTGTCTGTCTGGACTTACTGTCTGTCTGTCTTGACTGACTGTCTATCTGTCTGTGTGTCTTGACTGACTGTCTGTCTGTCTGTCTTGACTGTCTATCTGTCTGTTTGTCTTGACTGACTGGCTGTCTGTCTGTCTTGACTGACTGTCAGTCTGTCTTGACTGACTGTCTGTCTGTCTTGACTGACTGTCTGTCTGTATTGACTGACTGTCTGTCTGTCTTGACTGACTGTCTTGACTGACTGTCTGTCTGTCTGTCTGACTATCTGTCTGTCTGTCTTTCTTGACTGACTGTCTGTCTGTCTGTCTTGACTGTCTGTCTGTCTGTCTTGACTGACTGTCTGTCTATCTGTCTTGACTGAATGTCTGTCTGCCTGTCTGTCTGTCTTGACTGACTGTCTATCTGTCTTCGTGTCTTGACTGACTGTCTGTCTGTCTGTCTTGACTGACTGTCTGTCTGTCTGTCTGTCTGTCTGTCTGTCTGTCTTGACTGTCTGTCTGTCCGTCTGTCTGTCTTGACTGACTGTCTGTCTGTCTTGATTGACTGTCTGTCTGTCTTGACTGACTGTCTGTCTTTCTTGACTGACTGTCTGTCTGTCTTGACTGACTGTCTGTCTGTCTTGACTGACTCTCTGTCTGTCTTGACTGACTGTCTGTCTGTCTGTCTTGACTGACTGTCAGTCTGTCTTGACTGACTGTCTGTCTGTCTTGACTGACTGTCTGTCTGTCTTGACTGACTGTCTGTCTGTATTGACTGACTGTCTGTCTGTCTTGACTGACTGTCTTGACTGACTGTCTGTCTGTCTGTCTGACTATCTGTCTGTCTGTCTTTCTTGACTGACTGTCTGTCTGTCTGTCTTGACTGTCTGTCTGTCTGTCTTGACTGTCTGTCTGTCTGTCTTGACTGACTGTCTGTCTATCTGTCTTGACTGAATGTCTGTCTGCCTGTCTGTCTGTCTTGACTGACTGTCTATCTGTCTTCGTGTCTTGACTGACTGTCTGTCTGTCTGTCTTGACTGACTGTCTGTCTGTCTGTCTGTCTGTCTGTCTGTCTGTCTGTCTTGACTGTCTGTCTGTCCGTCTGTCTGTCTTGACTGACTGTCTGTCTGTCTTGATTGACTGTCTGTCTGTCTTGACTGACTGTCTGTCTTTCTTGACTGACTGTCTGTCTGTCTTGACTGACTGTCTGTCAGTCTTGACTTACTGTCTGTCTATCTTGACTGACTGTCTGTCTGTCTTGACTGACTGTCTATCTGACTGTCTGTCTGTTTGTCTTGACTGACTGTCTGTCTATCGGTCATGACTGAATGTCTGTCTGTCTTGACTGACTGTCTATCTGTCTTCGTGTCTTGACTGACTGTCTGTCTGTCTGTTTTGACTGACTGTCTGTCTGTCTGTCTTGACTATCTGTCTGTCCGTCTGTCTGTCTTGACTGACTGTCTGTCTGTCTTGACTGTCTGTCTGTCCGTCTGTCTGTCTTGACTGACTGTCTGTCTGTCTTGAATGACTGTCTGTCTGTCTTGACTGATTGTCTGTCTGTCTTGACTGTCTGTCTGTCCGTCTGTCTGTCTTGACTGACTGTCTGTCTGTCTTGAATGACTGTCTGTCTGTCTTGACTGACTGTCTGTCTGTCTTGACTGATCGTCTGTCTGTCTTGACTGACTGTCTGTCTGTCTTGACTGACTGTCTGTCTGTCTTGACTGACTGTCTGTCTGTCTTGACTGACTGTCTGTCTGTCTTGACTGACTGTCTGTCTGTCTTGACTGACTGTCTGTCTGTCTTGAATGACTGTCTGTCTGTCTTTACTGACTGCATGTCTGTCTTGGCTGTTTGTCTGTCTGTCTTGAATGACTGTCTATCTGTCTGTGTGTCTTGACTGACTGTCTGTCTGTTTGTCTTGACTGTCTATCTGTCTGTTTGTCTTGACTGACTGTCTGTCTGTCTGTCTTGACTGACTATCGGTCTGTCTGTCTGTCTTGACTGACTGTCTGTCTGTCTGTCTTGACTGACTGTCTGTCTGTCTGTCTTGACTGACTGTCTGTCTGTCTATCTTGACTGATCTCTGTTTGTGTCTTGACTGACTGTCTGTCTGTCTGTTTTGACTGACTGTCTGTCTTTCTGTCTGTCTGTCTTGACTGTCTGTCTGTCCGTCTATCTGTCTTGACTGTCTGTCTGTCCGTCTGTCGGTCTTGACTGTCTGTCTGTCTGTCTTGACTGACTGTCTATCAGTCTTGACTGACTGTCTGTCTGTCTTGACTGACTGTCTATCTGTCTGTGTGTCTTGACTGACTGTCTGTCTGTTTGTCTTGACTGTCTATCTGTCTGTTTGTCTTGACTGACTGTCTGTCTGTCTGTCTTGACTGACTATCTGTCTGTCTGTCTGTCTTGACTGACTGTCTGTCTGTCTGTCTTGACTGACTGTCTGTCTGTCTGTCTTGACTGACTGTCTGTCTGTCTGCCTTGACTGACTGTCTGTCTGTCTATCTTGACTGATCTCTGTTTGTGTCTTGACTGACTGTCTGTCTGTCTGTTTTGACTGACTGCTGTCTGTCTGTCTTCACTGTCTGTCTGTCCGTCTGTCTGTCTTGACTGTCTGTCTGTCCGTCTGTCTGTCTTGACTGTCTGTCTGTCTGTCTTGACTGACTGTCTATCAGTCTTGACTGACTGTCTGTCTGTCTTGACTGACTGTCTGTCTGTCTTGACTGACTCTCTGTCTGTCTGTCTGTCTTGACTGACTGTCTGTCTGTCTTGACTGACTGTCTGTCTGTCTTGACTGACTGTCTGTCTGTCTTGACTGACTGTGAATGAATGAATGAATGAAAAAATTTATTTCCCATCAAAATTGGCCCGAGGGGACCTAGACGGAGTAAACAAAATAGAAAAGAAGAGAAAAAAAACAACAACAACACGCAATACAACATTTTAACATAACAAAAATCTAAGAGGATACGAACATTAGCACGTAAATGAGTTGTATAAACCGTGGGTTCTGTTTAATGAACTTTCAAACTTCTTTATTCTTGCCTCAATCGCAGTCACAGGATCGGCAAGATGGTATTTTGTACTGATTTTTGTATTCTTTGCCCATGGGGGGAGACTCAACAGATACTTGGCGTACCGATAATAATAAGATCTAATATTCTGACGTTGGGATTGTAGCATTATATGCCAGAGTGGTGCCAAAGCTATAACGTGTGGCAGAGCCACAGCACTGTAGAGACGTGCCAGAATATGTCGGTTATACACGCACTTACAAGAAACTAGGGTACCGTAACACTTCCGTACTTTTTCTGAAAAGTCGGTGACTAGACCAAGCCTTGTCGATTTTAGGTCTGAGTGGAAAGGCAGACCAAGATATGTGAGGCAACCTGTAGGGACAATATACTGGCTGCCAAGCTTAACAGAAATATTATCAGCTTCCTTTTCCCCATTAAAGATAAGCACCTCGCTTTTACTTTCATTGAAAGTTAGACCTATGTTAGAATAAGACTCTGAAAGGGCGGCAAAATTTTCTTCAATCGGCTTAACGTACCGGCTCAGATTCAAAATATCATCCGCATAATTTACTAAAGAAATATCTAAACCACGAAAAATACAACAAATACACACTACTTCTTGCGCCTCAATTATACTGTTATTGTAAACTGGCGGAGAAGTGATCGCCCCTGTCTGTCTGTCTGTCTGTATTGACTGACTGTCTGTCTGTCTTGACTGACTGTCTGTCTGTATTGACTGACTGACTGTCTGTCTTGACTGACTGTCTGTCTGTCTGTCGGACTATCTGTCTGTCTGTCTTTCTTGACTGACTGTCTGTCTGTCTGTCTTAACTGTCTGTCTGTCTGTCTTGACTGACTGTCTGTCTATCAGTCTTGACTGAATGTCTGTCTGCCTGTCTGTCTGTCTTGACTGACTGTCTATCTGTCTTTGTGTCTTGACTGACTGTCTGTCTGTCTGTCTTGACTGACTGTCTGTCTGTCTGTCTGTCTGTCTATCTGTCTTGACTGTCTGTCTGTCCGTCTGTCTGTCTTGACTGACTGTCTGTCTGTCTTGACTGACTGTCTGTCTGTCTTGACTGACTGTCTGTCTGTCTTGACTGACTGTCTGTCTGTCTTGACTGACTGTCTGTCTGTCTTGACTGACTGTCTGTCTGTCTTGACTGACTGTCTGTTTGTCTTGACTGACTGTCTGTCTGTCTTGACTGACTGTCTGTCTGTATTGACTGACTGTCTTGACTGACTGTCTGTCTGTCTGTCTGACTATCTGTCTGTCTGTCTTTCTTGACTGACTGTCTGTCTGTCTGTCTTGACTGTCTGTCTGTTTGTCTTGACTGACTGTCTGTCTATCTGTCATGACTGAATGTCTGTCTGTCTTGACTGACTGTCTATCTGTCTTTGTGTCTTGACTGAGTATCTTTCTGTCTGTTTTTACTGACTGTCTGTCTTTCTGTCTGTCTGTCTGTCTGTCTTGACTGTCTGTCTGTCCGTCTGTCTGTCTTGACTGACTGTCTGTCTGTCTTGACTATCTGTCTGTCCGTCTGTCTTGACTGTCTGTCTGTCTGTCTGTCTGTATTGACTGAGTGTCTTGACTGACTGTCTGTCTGTCTGTCTGACTATCTGTCTGTCTGTCTTTCTTGACTGACTGACTGTCTGTCTGTCTTGACTGTCTGTCTGTTTGTCTTGACTGACTGTCTGTCTATCTGTCATGACTGAATGTCTGTCTGTCTTGACTGACTGTCTGTCTATCAGTCTTGACTGAATGTCTGTCTGCCTGTCTGTCTGTCTTGACTGACTGTCTATCTGTCTTCGTGTCTTGACTGACTGTCTTTCTGTTTGTTTTGACTGACTGTCTGTCTGTCTGTCTGTCTTGACTGTCTGTCTGTCCGTCTGTCTGTCTTGACTGACTGTCTGTCTGTCTTGACTGTCTGTCTGTCCGTCTGTCTGTCTTGACTGACTGTCTGTCTGTCTTGACTGACTGTCTGTCTGTCTTGACTGTTCGTCTGTCTGTCTTGACTGATCGTCTGTCTGTCTTGACTGACTGTCTGTCTGTCTTGACTGACTGTCTGTCTGTCTTGACTGACTGTCTGTCTGTCTTGACTGACTGTCTGTCTGTCTTGACTGACTGTCTGTCTGTCTTGACTGACTGTCTGTCTGTCTTGACTGACTGTCTGTCTGTCTTGACTGACTGTCTGTCTGTCTTGACTGACTGTCTGTCTGTCTTGACTGACTGTCTGTCTGTCTGGACTTACTGTCTGTCTGTCTTGACTGACTGTCTATCTGTCTGTGTGTCTTGACTGACTGTCTGTCTGTCTGTCTTGACTGTCTATCTGTCTGTTTGTCTTGACTGACTGTCTGTCTGTCTGTCTTGACTGACTGTCTGTCAGTCTGTCTTGACTGACTGTCTATCTGTCTGTTTGTCTTGACTGCCTGTGTGTCTGTCTGTCTTGACTGACTGTCTGTCCGTCTTGACTGACTGTCTGTCTGTCTTGACTGACTGTCTGTCTGTCTGTCTTGACTGACTGTCAGTCTGTCTTGACTGACTGTCTGTCTGTCTTGACTGACTGTCTGTCTGTATTGACTGACTGTCTGTCTGTCTTGACTGACTGTCTTGACTGACTGTCTTGACTGACTGTCTGTCTGTCTGTCTGACTATCTGTCTGTCTGTCTTTCTTGACTGACTGTCTGTCTGTCTGTCTTGACTGTCTGTCTGTCTGGCTTGACTGTCTGTCTGTCTGTCTTGACTGACTGTCTGTCTATCTGTCTTGACTGAATGTCTGTCTGCCTGTCTGTCTGTCTTGACTGACTGTCTATCTGTCTTCGTGTCTTGACTGACTGTCTGTCTGTCTGTCTTGACTGACTGTCTGTCTGTCTGTCTGTCTTTCTGTCTGTCTGTCTTGACTGTCTGTCTGTCCGTCTGTCTGTCTTGACTGACTGTCTGTCTGTCTTGATTGACTGTCTGTCTGTCTTGACTGACTGTCTGTCTTTCTTGACTGACTGTCTGTCTGTCTTGACTGACTGTCTGTCAGTCTTGACTTACTGTCTGTCTATCTTGACTGACTGTCTGTCTGTCTTGACTGACTGTCTATCTGACTGTGTGTCTTGACTGACTGTCTGTCTGTCTGTCTTGACTGAATGTCTGTCTGTCTTGACTGACTGTCTGTCTGTCTGTCCTGACTGACTGTCTGTCTGTCTTGATTGACTGTCTGTCTGTCTTGACTGACTGTCTGTCTTTCTTGACTGACTGTCTGTCTGTCTTGACTGACTGTCTGTCTGTCTTGACTGGCTGTCTGTCTGTCTTGACTTACTGTCTGTCTGTCTTGACTGACTGTCTGTCTGTCTTTACTGACTGTCTGTCTGTCTTGACTGACTGTCTATCTGACTGTGTGTCTTGACTGACTGTCTGTCTGTCTGTCTGTCTTGACTGACTGTCTGTCTGTCTTGACTGACTGTCTGTCTGTCTTTACTGACTGCATGTCTGTCTTGACTGACTGTCTGTCGGTCTTGACTGACTGTCTATCTGTCTGTGTGTCTTGACTGACTGTCTGTCTGTTTGTCTTGACTGTCTATCTGTCTGTTTGTCTTGACTGACTGTCTGTCTGTCTGTCTTGACTGACTATCTGTCTGTCTGTCTGTCTTGACTGACTGTCTGTCTGTCTGTCTTGACTGACAGTCTGTCTGTCTGTCTTGACTGACTGTCTGTCTGTCTGCCTTGACTAACTGTCTGTCTGTCTATCTTGACTGATCTCTGTTTTTGTCTTGACTGACTGTCTGTCTGTCTGTTTGGACTGACTGTCTGTCTTTCTGTCTGTCTGTCTTCACTGTCTGTCTGTCCGTCTGTCTGTCTTGACTGTCTGTCTGTCCGTCTGTCTGTCTTGACTGTCTCTCTGTCTGTCTTGACTGACTGTCTATCTGTCTTGACTGACTGTCTGTCTGTCTTGACTGACTGTCTGTCTGTCTTGACTGACTGTCTGTCTGTCTGTCTTGACTGACTGTCTGTCTGTCTTGACTGACTGTCTGTCTGTCTTGACTGACTGTCTGTCTGTATTGACTGACTGCCTTGACTGACTGTCTGTCTGTCTGTCTGACTGTCTGTCTGTCTGTCTTTCTTGACTGACTATCTGTCTGTCTGTCTTGACTGTCTGTCTGTTTGTCTTGACTGACTGTCTGTCTATCTGTCATGACTGAATGTCTGTCTGTCTTGACTGACTGTCTATCTGTCTTCGTGTCTTGACTGACTGTCTGTCTGTCTGTTTTGACTGACTGTCTGTCTGTCTGTCTTTACTATCTGACTGTCCGTCTGTCTGTCTTGACTGACTGTCTGTCTGTCTTGACTGTCTGTCTGTCCGTCTGTCTGTCTTGACTGACTGTCTGTCTGTCTTGAATGACTGTCTGTCTGTCTTGACTGATTGTCTGTCTGTCTTGACTGTCTGTCTGTCCGTCTGTCTGTCTTGACTGACTGTCTGTCTGTCTTGAATGACTGTCTGTCTGTCTTGACTGACTGTCTGTCTGTCATGACTGATCGTCTGTCTGTCTTGACTGACTGTCTGTATGTCTTGACTGACTGTCTGTCTGTCTTGACTGACTGTCTGTCTGTCTTGACTGACTGTCTGTCTGTCTTGACTGACTGTCTGTCTGTCTTGACTGACTGTCTGTCTGTCTTGACTGACGGTCTGTCTGTCTTGAATGACTGTCTGTCTGTCTTTACTGACTGCATGTCTGTCTTGGCTGTTTGTCTGTCTGTCTTGACTGACTGTCTATCTGTCTGTGTGTCTTGACTGACTGTCTGTCTGTCTGTCTTGACTGTCTATCTGTCTGTTTGTCTTGACTGACTTTCTGTCTGTCTGTCTTGACTGACTGTCTGTCAGTCTGTCTTGACTGACTGTCTATCTGTCTGTTTGTCTTGACTGACTGTCTGTCTGTCTGTCTTGACTGACTGTCGGTCCGTCTTGACTGACTGTCTGTCTGTCGTGACTGACTGTCTGTCTGTCTGTCTTGACTGACTGTCAGTCTGTCTTGACTGACTGTCAGTCTGTCTTGACTGACGGTCTGTCTGTCTTGACTGACTGTCTGTCTGTATTGACTGACTGTCTGTCTGTCTTGACTGACTGTCTTGACTGACTGTCTGTCTGTCTGTCTGACTATCTGTCTGTCTGTCTTTCTTGACTGACTGTCTGTCTGTCTGTCTTGACTGACTGTCTGTCTGTCTGTCTTGACTGACTGTCTGTCTGTCTGCCTTGACTGACTGTCTGTCTGTCTATCTTGACTGATCTCTGTTTGTGTCTTGACTGACTGTCTGTCTGTCTGTTTTGACTGACTGTCTGTCTTTCTGTCTGTCTGTCTTGACTGTCTGTCTGTCCGTCTATCTGTCTTGACTGTCTGTCTGTCCGTCTGTCGGTCTTGACTGTCTGTCTGTCTGTCTTGACTGACTGTCTATCAGTCTTGACTGACTGTCTGTCTGTCTTGACTGACTGTCTATCTGTCTGTGTGTCTTGACTGACTGTCTGTCTGTTTGTCTTGACTGTCTATCTGTCTGTTTGTCTTGACTGACTGTCTGTCTGTCTGTCTTGACTGACTATCTGTCTGTCTGTCTGTCTTGACTGACTGTCTGTCTGTCTGTCTTGACTGACTGTCTGTCTGTCTGTCTTGACTGACTGTCTGTCTGTCTGCCTTGACTGACTGTCTGTCTGTCTATCTTGACTGATCTCTGTTTGTGTCTTGACTGACTGTCTGTTTGTCTGTTTTGACTGACTGCTGTCTGTCTGTCTTCACTGTCTGTCTGTCCGTCTGTCTGTCTTGACTGTCTGTCTGTCCGTCTGTCTGTCTTGACTGTCTGTCTGTCTGTCTTGACTGACTGTCTATCAGTCTTGACTGACTGTCTGTCTGTCTTGACTGACTGTCTGTCTGTCTTGACTGACTCTCTGTCTGTCTGTCTTGACTGACTGTCTGTCTGTCTTGACTGACTGTCTGTCTGTCTTGACTGACTGTCTGTCTGTCTTGACTGACTGTCTGTCTGTATTGACTGACTGTCTGTCTGTCTTGACTGACTGTCTGTCTGTGACTGACTGTCTGTCTGTCTTGACTGACTGTCTGTCTGTCTGTCGGACTATCTGTCTGTCTGTCTTTCTTGACTGACTGTCTGTCTGTCTGTCTTAACTGTCTGTCTGTCTGTCTTGACTGACTGTCTGTCTATCAGTCTTGACTGAATGTCTGTCTGCCTGTCTGTCTGTCTTGACTGACTGTCTATCTGTCTTTGTGTCTTGACTGACTGTCTGTCTGTCTGTCTTGACTGACTGTCTGTCTGTCTGTCTGTCTGTCTATCTGTCTTGTCTGTCTGTCCGTCTGTCTGTCTTGACTGACTGTCTGTCTGTCTTGACTGACTGTCTGTCTGTCTTGACTGACTGTCTGTCTGTCTGTCTTGACTGACTGTCTGTCTGTCTTGACTGACTGTCTGTCTGTCTTGACTGACTGTCTGTTTGTCTTGACTGACTGTCTGTCTGTCTTGACTGACTGTCTGTCTGTATTGACTGACTGTCTTGACTGACTGTCTGTCTGTCTGTCTGACTATCTGTCTGTCTGTCTTTCTTGACTGACTGTCTGTCTGTCTGTCTTGACTGTCTGTCTGTTTGTCTTGACTGACTGTCTGTCTATCTGTCATGACTGAATGTCTGTCTGTCTTGACTGACTGTCTATCTGTCTTTGTGTCTTGACTGAGTATCTTTCTGTCTGTTTTTACTGACTGTCTGTCTTTCTGTCTGTCTGTCTGTCTGTCTTGACTGTCTGTCTGTCCGTCTGTCTGTCTTGACTGACTGTCTGTCTGTCTTGACTGTCTGTCTGTCCGTCTGTCTTGACCGTCTGTCTGTCTGTCTGTCTGTATTGACCGAGTGTCTTGACTGACTGTCTATCTGTCTGTCTGACTATCTGTCTGTCTGTCTTTCTTGACTGACTGACTGTCTGTCTGTCTTTACTGTCTGTCTGTTTGTCTTGACTGACTGTCTGTCTATCTGTCATGACTGAATGTCTGTCTGTCTTGACTGACTGTCTCTCTGTCTTCGTGTCTTGACTGACTGTCTTTCTGTCTGTTTTGACTGACTGTCTGTCTGTCTGTCTGTCATGACTGTCTGTCTGTCCGTCTGTCTGTCTTGACTGACTGTCTGTCTGTCTTGACTGTCTGTCTGTCCGTCTGTCTGTCTTGACTGACTTTCTGTCTGTCTTGAATGACTGTCTGTCTGTACTGACTGTCTGTCTGTCTTGACTGATCGTCTGTCTGTCTTGACTGACTGTCTGTCTGTCTCGACTGACTGTCTGTCTGTCTTGACTGACTGTCTGTCTGTCTTTACTGACTGTATGTCTGTCTTGACTGACTGTCTGTCTATCTGTCATGACTGAATGTCTGTCTGTCTTGACTGACTGTCTATCTGTCTTCGTGTCTTGACTGACTGTCTTTCTGTCTGTTTTGACTGACTGTCTGTCTGTCTGTCTGTCTGTCTGTCATGACTGTCTGTCTGTCCGTCTGTCTGTCTTGACTGACTGTCTGTCTGTCTTGACTGTCTGTCTGTCTTGACTGACTTTCTGTCTGTCTTGAATGACTGTCTGTCTGTACTGACTGTCTGTCTGTCTTGACTGATCGTCTGTCTGTCTTGACTGACTGTCTGTCTGTCTTGACTGACTGTCTGTCTGTCTTGACTGACTGTCTGTCTGTCTTTACTGACTGTATGTCTGTCTTGACTGACTGTCTGTCTGTCTGGGCTGACTGTCTGTCTGTCTGGGCTGACTGTCTGTCTGTCTTGACTGACGGTCTATCTGTCTGTGTGTCTTGACTGACTGTCTGTCTGTCTGTCTTGACTGTCTATCTGTCTGTTTGTCTTGACTGACTTTCTGTCTGTCTGTCTTGACTGACTGTCTGTCAGTCTGTCTTGACTGACTGTCTATCTGTCTGTTTGTCTTGACTGACTGTCTGTCTGTCTGTCTTGACTGACTGTCGGTCCGTCTTGACTGACTGTCTGTCTGTCGTGACTGACTGTCTGTCTGTCTGTCTTGACTGACTGTCAGTCTGTCTTGACTGACTGTCAGTCTGTCTTGACTGACTGTCTGTCTGTATTGACTGACTGTCTGTCTGTATTGACTGACTGTCTGTCTGTCTTGACTGACTGTCTTGACTGACTGTCTGTCTGTCTGTCTGACTATCTGTCTGTCTGTCTTTCTTGACTGACTGTCTGTCTGTCTGTCTTGACTGTCTGTCTGTCTGTCTTGACTGACTGTCTGTCTATCTGTCTTGACTGAATGTCTGTCTGCCTGTCTGTTTGTCTTGACTGACTGTCTGTCTGTCTTGAATGACTGTCTGTCTGTCTGTCTTGACTGACTGTCTGTCTGTCTTGACTGATCGTCTGTCTGTCTTGACTGACTGTCTGTCTGTCTTGACTGACTGTCTGTCTGTCTTGACTGACTGTCTGTCTGTCTTGACTGACTGTCTGTCTGTCTTGACTGACTGTCTGTCTGTCTTGACTGACGGTCTGTCTGTCTTGAATGACTGTCTGTCTGTCTTTACTGACTGCATGTCTGTCTTGGCTGTTTGTCTGTCTGTCTTGACTGACTGTCTATCTGTCTGTGTGTCTTGACTGACTGTCTGTCTGTTTGTCTTGACTGTCTATCTGTCTGTTTGTCTTGACTGACTGTCTGTCTGTCTGTCTTGACTGACTATCGGTCTGTTTGTCTGTCTTGACTGACTGTCTGTCTGTCTGTCTTGACTGACTGTCTGTCTGTCTGTCTTGACTGACTGTCTGTCTGTCTGCCTTGACTGACTGTCTGTCTGTCTATCTTGACTGATCTCTGTTTGTGTCTTGACTGACTGTCTGTCTGTCTGTTTTGACTGACTGTCTGTCTTTCTGTCTGTCTGTCTTGACTGTCTGTCTGTCCGTCTATCTGTCTTGACTGTCTGTCTGTCCGTCTGTCGGTCTTGACTGTCTGTCTGTCTGTCTTGACTGACTGTCTATCAGTCTTGACTGACTGTCTGTCTGTCTTGACTGACTGTCTATCTGTCTGTGTGTCTTGACTGACTGTCTGTCTGTTTGTCTTGACTGTCTATCTGTCTGTTTGTCTTGACTGACTGACTGTCTGTCTGTCTTGACTGACTGTCTGTCTGTCTTGACTGACGGTCTGTCTGTCTTGAATGACTGTCTGTCTGTCTTTACTGACTGCATGTCTGTCTTGGCTGTTTGTCTGTCTGTCTTGACTGACTGTCTATCTGTCTGTGTGTCTTGACTGACTGTCTGTCTGTTTGTCTTGACTGTCTATCTGTCTGTTTGTCTTGACTGACTGTCTGTCTGTCTGTCTTGACTGACTATCGGTCTGTCTGTCTGTCTTGACTGACTGTCTGTCTGTCTGTCTTGACTGACTGTCTGTCTGTCTGTCTTGACTGACTGTCTGTCTGTCTGCCTTGACTGACTGTCTGTCTGTCTATCTTGACTGATCTCTGTTTGTGTCTTGACTGACTGTCTGTCTGTCTGTTTTGACTGACTGTCTGTCTTTCTGTCTGTCTGTCTTGACTGTCTGTCTGTCCGTCTATCTGTCTTGACTGTCTGTCTGTCCGTCTGTCGGTCTTGACTGTCTGTCTGTCTGTCTTGACTGACTGTCTATCAGTCTTGACTGACTGTCTGTCTGTCTTGACTGACTGTCTATCTGTCTGTGTGTCTTGACTGACTGTCTGTCTGTTTGTCTTGACTGTCTATCTGTCTGTTTGTCTTGACTGACTGTCTGTCTGTCTGTCTTGACTGACTATCTGTCTGTCTGTCTGTCTTGACTGACTGTCTGTCTGTCTGTCTTGACTGACTGTCTGTCTGTCTGTCTTGACTGACTGTCTGTCTGTCTGCCTTGACTGACTGTCTGTCTGTCTATCTTGACTGATCTCTGTTTGTGTCTTGACTGACTGTCTGTCTGTCTGTTTTGACTGACTGCTGTCTGTCTGTCTTCACTGTCTGTCTGTCCGTCTGTCTGTCTTGACTGTCTGTCTGTCCGTCTGTCTGTCTTGACTGTCTGTCTGTCTGTCTTGACTGACTGTCTATCAGTCTTGACTGACTGTCTGTCTGTCTTGACTGACTGTCTGTCTGTCTTGACTGACTCTCTGTCTGTCTGTCTTGACTGACTGTCTGTCTGTCTTGACTGACTGTCTGTCTGTCTTGACTGACTGTCTGTCTGTCTTGACTGACTGTCTGTCTGTATTGACTGACTGTCTGTCTGTCTTGACTGACTGTCTGTCTGTATTGACTGACTGTCTGTCTGTCTTGACTGACTGTCTGTCTGTCTGTCGGACTATCTGTCTGTCTGTCTTTCTTGACTGACTGTCTGTCTGTCTGTCTTAACTGTCTGTCTGTCTGTCTTGACTGACTGTCTGTCTATCAGTCTTGACTGAATGTCTGTCTGCCTGTCTGTCTGTCTTGACTGACTGTCTATCTGTCTTTGTGTCTTGACTGACTGTCTGTCTGTCTGTCTTGACTGACTGTCTGTATGTCTGTCTGTCTGTCTATCTGTCTTGACTGTCTGTCTGTCCGTCTGTCTGTCTTGACTGACTGTCTGTCTGTCTTGACTGACTGTCTGTCTGTTTTGACTGACTGTCTGTCTGTCTTGACTGACTGTCTGTCTGTCTTGACTGACTGTCTGTCTGTCTTGACTGACTGTCTGTCTGTCTTGACTGACTGTCTGTTTGTCTTGACTGACTGTCTGTCTGTCTTGACTGACTGTCTGTCTGTATCGACTGACTGTCTTGACTGACTGTCTGTCTGTCTGTCTGACTATCTGTCTGTCTGTCTTTCTTGACTGACTGTCTGTCTGTCTGTCTTGACTGTCTGTCTGTTTGTCTTGACTGACTGTCTGTCTATCTGTCATGACTGAATGTCTGTCTGTCTTGACTGACTGTCTATCTGTCTTTGTGTCTTGACTGAGTATCTTTCTGTCTGTTTTTACTGACTGTCTGTCTTTCTGTCTGTCTGTCTGTCTGTCTTGACTGTCTGTCTGTCCGTCTGTCTGTCTTGACTGACTGTCTGTCTGTCTTGACTGTCTGTCTGTCCGTCTGTCTTGACTGTCCGTCTGTCTGTCTGTCTGTATTGACCGAGTGTCTTGACTGACTGTCTATCTGTCTGTCTGACTATCTGTCTGTCTGTCTTTCTTGACTGACTGTCTGTCTGTCTGTCTTGACTGTCTGTCTGTTTGTCTTGACTGACTGTCTGTCTATCTGTCATGACTGAATGTCTGTCTGTCTTGACTGACTGTCTATCTGTCTTCGTGTCTTGACTGACTGTCTTTCTGTCTGTTTTGACTGACTGTCTGTCTGTCTGTCTGTCTGTCTGTCATGACTGTCTGTCTGTCCGTCTGTCTGTCTTGACTGACTGTCTGTCTGTCTTGACTGTCTGTCTGTCCGTCTGTCTGTCTTGACTGACTTTCTGTCTGTCTTGAATGACTGTCTGTCTGTACTGACTGTCTGTCTGTCTTGACTGATCGTCTGTCTGTCTTGACTGACTGTCTGTCTGTCTTGACTGACTGTCTGTCTGTCTTGACTGACTGTCTGTCTGTCTTTACTGACTGTATGTCTGTCTTGACTGACTGTCTGTCTGTCTGGGCTGACTGTCTGTCTGTCTGGGCTGACTGTCTGTCTGTCTTGACTGACTGTCTATCTGTCTGTGTGTCTTGACTGACTGTCTGTCTGTCTGTCTTGACTGTCTATCTGTCTGTTTGTCTTGACTGACTTTCTGTCTGTCTGTCTTGACTGACTGTCTGTCAGTCTGTCTTGACTGACTGTCTGTCTGTCTGTCTTGACTGAGTGTCTGTCTGTCTTGACTGACTGTCTGTCTGTCTTTACTGACTGCATAACTGTCTTGACTGACTGTCTGTCTGTCTTGACTGACTGTCTATCTGTCTGTGTGTCTTGACTGACTGTCTGTCTGTTTGTCTTGACTGTCTGTTTGTCTTGACTGACCGTCTGTCTGTCTGTCTGTCTTGACTGACTGTCTGTTTGTCTTGACTGACTGTCTGTCTGTCTGTCTTGACTGAGTGTCTGTCTGTCTTGACTGACTGTCTGTCTGTCTTTACTGACTGCATGTCTGTCTTGACTGACTGTCTGTCTGTCTTGACTGACTGTCTTTCTGTCTGTGTGTCTTGACTGACTGTCTGTCTGTTTGTCTTGACTGTCTATCTGTCTGTTTGTCTTGACTGACCGTCTGTCTGTCTGTCTTGACTGACTATCTGTCTGTCTGTCTATCTTGACTGACTGTCTGTCTGTCTGTCTTGACTGACTGTCTGTCTGTCTTGACTGACTGTCTGTCTGTCTTGACTGACTGTCTATCTGTCTTGACTGACTGTCTGTCTGTCTTGACTGACTGTCTGTCTGTATTGACTGACTGACTGTCTGTCTGTCTTGACTGACTGTCTGTCTGTCTGTCGGACTATCTGTCTGTCTGTCTTTCTTGACTGACTGTCTGTCTGTCTGTCTTAACTGCCTGTCTGTCTGTCTTGACTGACTGTCTATCTGTCTTCGTGTCTTGACTGACTGTCTGTCTGTCTGTCTTGACTGACTGTCTGTCTGTTTGTCTTGACTGTCTGTTTGTCTTGACTGACCGTCTGTCTGTCTGTCTGTCTTGACTGTCTGTCAGTCTGTCTTGATTGACTGTCTGTCTGTCTGTCTTGACTGAGTGTCTGTCTGTCTTGACTGACTGTCTGTCTGTCTTTACTGACTGCATGTCTGTCTTGACTGACTGTCTGTCTGTCTTGACTGACTGTCTATCTGTCTGTGTGTCTTGACTGACTGTCTGTCTGTTTGTCTTGACTGTCTGTTTGTCTTGACTGACCGTCTGTCTGTCTGTCTGTCTTGACTGACTGTCTGTTTGTCTTGACTGACTGTCTGTCTGTCTGTCTTGACTGAGTGTCTGTCTGTCTTGACTGACTGTCTGTCTGTCTTTACTGACTGCATGTCTGTCTTGACTGACTGTCTGTCTGTCTTGACTGACTGTCTATCTGTCTGTGTGTCTTGACTGACTGTCTGTCTGTTTGTCTTGACTGTCTATCCGTCTGTTTGTCTTGACTGACCGTCTGTCTGTCTGTCTTGACTGACTATCTGTCTGTCTGTCTATCTTGACTGACTGTCTGTCTGTCTGTCTTGACTGACTGTCTGTCTGTCTTGACTGACTGTCTGTCTGTCTTGACTGACTGTCTATCTGTCTTGACTGACTGTCTGTCTGTCTTGACTGACTGTCTGTCTGTATTGACTGACTGACTGTCTGTCTGTCTTGACTGACTGTCTGTCTGTCTGTCAGACTATCTGTTAGTCTGTCTTTCTTGACTGACTGTCTGTCTGTCTGTCTTAACTGCCTGTCTGTCTGTCTTGACTGACTGTCTATCTGTCTTCGTGTCTTGACTGACTGTCTGTCTGTCTGTCTTGACTGACTGTCTGTCTGTCTGTCTGTCTGTCTATCTGTCTTGACTGTCTGTCTGTCCGTCTGTCTGTCTTGACTGACTGTCTGTCTGTCTAGACTGACTGTCTGTCTGTCTTGACTGACTGTCTGTCTGTCTTGACTGACTGTCTGTCTGTCTTGACTGACTGTCTGTCTGTCTTGACAGACTGTCTGTCTGTCTTGACTGACTGTCTGTTTGTCTTGATTGACTGTCTGTCTGTCTTGACTGACTGTCTGTCTGTATTGACTGACTGTCTTGACTGACTGTCTGTCTGTCTGTCTGACTATCTGTCTGTCTGTCTTTCTTGACTGACTGTCTGTCTGTCTGTCTTGACTGTCTGTCTGTTTGTCTTGACTGACTGTCTGTCTATCTGTCATGACTGAATGTCTGTCTGTCTTGACTGACTGTCTATCTGTCTTTGTGTCTTGACTGAGTGTCTGTCTGTCTTGACTGACTGTCTGTCTGTCTTGACTGACTGTCTGTCTGTCTTGACTGACTGTCTGTCTGTCTTGACAGACTGTCTGTCTGTCTTGTTTGACTGTCTGTTTGTCTTGATTGACTGTCTGTCTGTCTTGACTGACTGTCTGTCTGTATTGACTGACTGTCTTGACTGACTGTCTGTCTGTCTGTCTGACTATCTGTCTGTCTGTCTTTCTTGACTGACTGTCTGTCTGTCTGTCTTGACTGTCTGTCTGTTTGTCTTGACTGACTGTCTGTCTATCTGTCATGACTGAATGTCTGTCTGTCTTGACTGACTGTCTATCTGTCTTCGTGTCTTGACTGACTGTCTGTCTGTCTGTCTTGACTGACTGTCTGTCTGTCTGTCTGTCTGTCTATCTGTCTTGACTGTCTGTCTGTCCGTCTGTCCGTCTTGACTGACTGTCTGTCTGTCTAGACTGACTGTCTGTCTGTCTTGACTGACTGTCTGTCTGTCTTGACTGACTGTCTGTCTGTCTTGACTGACTGTCTGTCTGTCTTGACAGACTGTCTGTCTGTCTTGACTGACTGTCTGTCTGTCTTGAATGACTGTCTGTCTGTACTGGCTGTCTGTCTGTCTTGACTGATCGTCTGTCTGTCTTGACTGACTGTCTGTCTGTCTTGACTGACTGTCTGTCCGTCTTGACTGACTGTCTGTCTGTCTGTCTTGACTGACTCTCTGTCAGTGTGTCTTGACTGACTGTCTGTCTGTCTGTCTTGGCTGACTGTCTGTCTCTCTGTCTTGACTGACTATCTGCCTGTCCTTCTGTCTTGACTGACTGTCTATCTGTCTGTGTGTCTTGACTGACTGTCTGTCTGTATGTCTGTCTTGACTGTCTGTCTGTCCGTCTGTCTGTCTTGACTGACTGCCTGTCTGTCTTGACTGGCTGTCTATCTGACTGTGTGTCTTGACTGACTGTCTGTCTGTCTGTCTTGACTGAATGTCTGTCTGTCTTGACTGACTGTCTGTCTGTCTTGACTGACTGTCTGTCTGTCTTTACTGACTGTCTATCTGTCTGTGTGTCTTGACTGACTGTCTGTCTGTATGTCTGTCTTGACTGTCTGTCTGTCCGTCTGTCTGTCTTGACTGACTGTCTGTCTGTCTTGACTGACTGTCTGTCTGTCTTTACTGACTGTCTATCTGTCTGTGTGTCTTGACTGACTATCTGTCTGTCTGTCTGCCTTGACTGACTGTCTGTCTGTCTATCTTGACTGATCTCTGTTTGTGTCTTGACTGACTGTCTGTCTGTCTGTTGTGACTGACTGTCTGTCTTTCTGTCTGTCTGTCTTCACTGTCTGTCTGTCCGTCTGTCTGTCTTGACTGTCTGTCTGTCCGTCTGTCTGTCTTGACTGTCTGTCTGTCTGTCTTAACTGACTGTCTATCAGTCTTGACTGACTGTCTGTCTGTCTTGACTGACTGTCTGTCTGTCTTGACTGACTGTCTGTCTGTCTGTCTTGACTGACTGTCTGTCTGTCTTGACTGACTGTCTGTCTGTCTTGACTGACTGTCTGTCTGTCTTGACTGACTGTCTGTCTGTATTGACTGACTGTCTGTCTGTCTTGACTGACTGTCTGTCTGTCTGTCGGACTGTCTGTCTGTCTGTCTTAACTGTCTGTCTTCGTGTCTTGACTGACTGTCTGTCTGTCTGTCTTGACTGACTGTCTGTCTGTCTGTCTGGTTGTCTATCTGTCTTGACTGTCTGTCTGTCCGTCTGTCTGTCTTGACTGACTGTCTGTCTGTCTTGACTGACTGTCTGTCTGTCTTGACTGACTGTCTGTCTGTCTTGACTGACTGTCTGTCTGTCTTGACTGACTGTCTGTCTGTCTTGACTGACTGTCTGTTTGTCTTGACTGACTGTCTGTCTGTCTTGACTGACTGTCTGTCTGTATTGACTGACTGTCTTGACTGACTGTCTGTCTCTCTGTCTGACTATCTGTCTGTCTGTCTTTCTTGACTGACTGTCTGTCTGTCTGTCTTGACTGTCTGTCTGTTTGTCTTGACTGACTGTCTGTCTATCTGTCATGACTGAATGTCTGTCTGTCTTGACTGACTGTCTATCTGTCTTTGTGTCTTGACTGAGTGTCTTTCTGTCTGTTTTGACTGACTGTCTGTCTTTCTGTCTGTCTGTCTGTCTGTCTTGACTGTCTGTCTGTCCGTCTGTCTGTCTTGACTGACTGTCTGTCTGTCTTGAATGACTGTCTGTCTGTCTTGACTGACTGTCTGTCTGTCTTGACTGATCGTCTGTCTGTCTTGACTGACTGTCTGTCTGTCTTGACTGACTGTCTGTCTGTCTTGACTGACTGTCTGTCTGTCTTGACTGACTGTCTGTCTGTCTTGACTGACTGTCTGTCTGTCTTGACTGACTGTCTGTCTGTCTTTACTGACTGTATGTCTGTCTTGACTGACTGTCTGTCTGTCTTGACTGACTGTCTATCGGTCTGTGTGTCTTGACTGACTGTCTGTCTGTTTGTCTTGACTGTCTATCTGTCTGTTTGTCTTGACTGACTGTCTGTCTGTCTGTCTTGACTGACTATCTGTCTGTCTGTCTTTCTTGACTGACTGTCTGTCTGTCTGTCTTGACTGACTGTCTGTCTGTCTGTCTTGACTGACTGTCTGTCTGTCTGCCTTGACTGACTGTATCTCTGTTTGTGTCTTGACTGACTGTCTGTCTGTCTTTATTTACTGACTGTCTGTCTTTCTGTCTGTCTGTCTGTCTGTCTTCACTGTCTGTCTGTCTTATCTGTCTGTCTGTCCGTCTGTCTGTCTTGACTGTCTGTCTGTCTGTCTTGACTGACTGTCTATCTGTCTTGACTGACTGTCTGTCTGTCTTGACTGACTGTCGGTCTGTCTTGACTGACTGTCTGTCTGTCTGTCTTGACTGACTGTCTGTCTGTCTTGACTGACTGTCTGTCTGTCTTGACTGACTGTCTGTCTGTCTTGACTGACTGTCTGTCTGTCTTGACTGACTGTCTTGACTGACTGTATGTCTGTCTGTCGGACTATCTGTCTGTCTGTCTTTCTTGACTGACTGTCTGTCTGTCTGTCTTGACTGTCTGTCTGTCTGTTTTGACTGACTGTTTGTCTATCTGTCTTGACTGAATGTCTGTCTGCCTGTCTGTCTGTCTTGACTGACTGTCTATCTGTCTTCGTGTCTTGACTGACTGTCTGTCTGTCTGTCTGTCTTGACTGACTGTCTGTCTGTCTGTCTTTCTGTCTGTCTGTCTTGACTGTCTGTCTGTCCGTCTGTCTTGACTGTCTGTCTGTCCGTCTGTCTGTCTTGACTGACTGTCTGTCTGTCTTGACTGACTGTCTGTCTGTCTTGACTGACTGTCTGTCTGTCTTGACTGAACGTCTGTCTGTCTTGACTAACTGTCTGTCTGTCTTGACTGTCTGTCTGTCTGTCTGACTATCTGTCTGTCTGTCTTTCTTGACTGACTGTCTGTCTGTCTGTCTTGACTGTCTGTTTGTCTGTCTTGACTGATCGTCTGTCTGTCTTGACTGACTGTCTGTCTGTCTTGACTGACTGTCTGTCTGTCTTGACTGACTGTCTGTCTGTCTTGACTGACTGTCTGTCTGTCTTGACTGACTGTCTGTCTGTCTTGACTGACTGTCTGTCTGTCTTGACTGACTGTCTGTCTGTCTTTACTAACTGTATGTCTGTCTTGACTGACTGTCTGTCTGTCTGGACTGACTGTCTGTCTGTCTGGACTGACTGTCTGTCTGTCTTGACTGACTGTCTATCTGTCCGTGTGTCTTGGCTGACTGTCTGTCTGTCTGTCTTGACTGTCTATCTGTCTGTTTGTCTTGACTGACTGTCTGTCTGTCTGTCTTGACTGACTGTCTGTCAGTCTGTCTTGACTGACTGTCTATCTGTCTGTTTGTCTTGACTGACTGTCTGTCTGTCTGTCTTGACTGACTGTCTGTCCGTCTTGACTGACTGTCTGTCTGTCTTGACTGACTGTCTGTCTGTCTGTCTTGACCGACTGTCAGTCTGTCTTGACTGACTGTCTGTCTGTATTGACTGACTGTCTGTCTGTCTAGACTGACTGTCTTGACTGACTGTCTGTCTGTCTGTCTGACTATCTGGCTGTCTGTCTTTCTTACTGACTGTCTGTCTGTCTGTCTTGACTGTCTGTCTGTTTGTCTTGACTGACTGTCTGTCTATCTGTCTTGACTGAATGTCTGTCTGCCTGTCTGTCTGTCTTGACTGACTGTCTATCTGTCTTTGTGTCTTGACTGACTGTCTGTCTGTCTGTCTTGACTGACTGTCTGTCTGTCTGTCTGTCTGTCTGTCTGTATGTCTGTCTTGACTGTCTGTCTGTCCGTCTGTTTGTCTTGACTGACTGTCTGTCTGTCTTGACTGACTGTCTTTCTGTCTTGACTGACTGTCTGTCTTTCTTGACTGACTGTCTGTCTGTCTTGACTTACTGTCTGTCTGTCTTGACTGACTGTCTATCTATCTGTGTGTCTTGACTGACTGTCTGTCTGTCTGTCTTGACTGTCTATCTATCTGTTTGTCTTGACTGACTGTCTGTCTGTCTGTCTTGACTGACTCTCTGTCAGTGTGTCTTGACTGACTGTCTGTCTGTCTGTCTTGGCTGACTGTCTGTCTCTCTGTCTTGACTGACTATCTGCCTGTCCTTCTGTCTTGACTGACTGTCTATCTGTCTGTGTGTCTTGACTGACTGTCTGTCTGTATGTCTGTCTTGACTGTCTGTCTTTCCGTCTGTCTGTCTTGACTGACTGTTTGTCTGTCTTGACTACTGTATGTCTGTCTTGACTGACTGTCTGTCTGTCTTGACTATCTGACTGTGTGTCTTGACTGACTGTCTGTCTGTCTGTCTTGACTGACTGTCTGTCTGTCTTGACTGACTGTCTGTCTGTCTTTACTGACTGTCTGTCTGTCTGTGTGTCTTGACTGACTATCTGTCTGTCTGTCTGTCTTGACTGGCTGTCTGTCTTGACTGACTGTCTGTCTGCCTGTCTTGACTGACTGTCTGTCTGTCTGTCTTGAATGACTGTCTGTCTGTCTATCTTGACTGAATGTCTGTCTGGGTGTCTGTCTGTCGGTCTTGACTGACTATCTGTCTGTCTGTCTGTCTTGACTGACTGTCTGTCTTGACTGACTGTCTGTCTGTCTTGACTGACTGAGTAGTTATATAAACCGGGTTCTACCCCACCCTCCCCCAAATTTCAAAACCCCATTTTAACATCGATTTCTTAAATTTTAACATGCTTTTTTCCAAATTATCCCCCTTTTGAAAGATATTTGTATTTTCTTTTTTCCCGAAAAAAGGGCCCAAGAAATAGGAAATATTAACCTTTATACTACATATAAACTACTACTTTTTTTTTTATCTAAATATCATTTTTCATTTTTATCCAAATATCAATTACTGATTAAACAGTTCCAAGTCAACATATTGTTCCGAGTTCTTATTTACACGCAAAAAAGGCTGTAAAATAAGATTGTTCTTTAGAAGTAACTCATCAGCAATTGCATTGTATCTCTGTGGTATAAACAGATCACACATCTTCTTGTTATGATTGATAACTACAACTAACTTATCCCCATATTTTGTTTTAGCCATTCTCATTTTAACGATGGTATATTTCAAGCCTAATACCAACTGTTCTTTCTTGATTGTCTCATTGTATTTATTCATGCTGATTGTATTCAAGACCTCCATTTATTAGCGGCTGATTTTCTTTAATAAAAAATCAAACTACTATTCATCACATCATCAAAATTTAATCTTCTCAACAAACCCAAAAGACCTATCTCTAGTTCGGAAAAGCTCTTTGGGTGAGCAAAAAATAGAAAATTTCTTTGCATTCACATCATAAAACACTTGGTTCCGGAGAGCTAACAGGCCCCGTTGGCGTAATGGTCTTAGCGATTGCAAGCTTACCAACCATTGAATCAACGAAGGCGTGAGATCGAATCCCACTACTAGCAGCTTGTTAGAAGTAAGGACTTCGGAAAAAAAACCTAGCGGGTTTCCTCCCCTCACGGGGCTGCCCCAGACACACCAATAAAAAAAATAAACAACACCAAATTTTCCAACAGTTACATTGTCTGGGGCGGGAGGTTTTACAAAAATTTTCTATTTTTCCCATTTTTCTTTACTTTTTTGTTGATTCCTTTTTACAGTATTTGTAACCATTCAAACAGACTTGCTTCATGTATTTTTCGCGAGGAAAAAATCTAAATGTTTTACGCATTTCTGCTTCACGCTGAATAACCTCTTCAACCGTTAATTGACCACATTTTAGCATTGATACCAATTCAGTGTAAAAATTATATGCGGTTCTATATTCTGCTTTTCTATCTGCAATATTTAAATGTTTTTCAGTTATTTCAATAATAACGGAACCCAAGCTTAAAGACGCTAAAGGTAGCATAAGAAACGCACTTAATCCTGCTGCCGAAAAGGCAAATTTGGATAAAAGAAGACCGTTGCTGACATTATTATAATATTTATAACTTCGACGATATACAAACATTTTCTTTTCCAATTCCTCCATTTATACTATAGCTAAATTGTTTTAAAAAATTACTTCCTTAGGCTTGCTTCCAAACTTCACAATTCGGAGCACATAAGCCATCTCGTAAACAATACTGCAGATAGCATGATCAGTCGGATGTAATCCAGACGGTGCATACTACGTGAACGCAAAACACTTCTGCCACCTGCGCAACTCCACTATTTCTTTCTTAACTGGTCAGAGGCAATCTAGATCGCGTATGCTCCGAGAAATACAAACAAATCAGCCGTCTCGGCAACTGTGCTCTCTGTGCATTGAGCCTTTGCTCCATGAAACACATACTGAAACCAGTGAATTTCTTTACGGCTGAGAAAACGCAGTCGGGAGAAATTCATTAATAAAAATATTCCCCTAATAAATGATGGAAACTGCAGAGGTTATTCAACGTTGTAAAACCATTATATCAAACAACGAATCGGTTATACGAAGTTTACCGAAATACAAAATTAATGAACTTCGTACATATGCAAAAATTAACAATATCAAAACAAATGGTGAAACGAAAAAGGAAATAACTAATAAGATAATAAAGCAACTTAATAGGAATATTTTGCTTGCGGAAGATACAATTAATATTCGGCGTAGAAATGAAAGGATTCGGAACAAAAATAGACCATCAAATTATACTCCAGAGCCAGCATTAAGGAAGATTTTGGAAGATGATATAAAAGAAAATAATATTGCTATTGGAAATATAAAAAAAGAGGAGAAACGGATAATAGAAAAGGATACAAGTGAATTAAAAAGGTTTCTAAAAAACAAAGGCCTACCCACTCGTGGTAACAGAGATGAAGTTATAGAACGCATTAAGGAATACTATGGTAGGATAATTAATAAGCAGAAACAAACTATGGATAAAACTAGAGGTATCCTGAGAGATCAAACAGAAAGAGGTGATAAAAACAGACACAAACTAATCGATTTATCTACTCTCTTTATAAATAAGAAACAAATCAAAGAAGAAACATCGATTCCCAATTATTTGTTTAAAACAGAAGAAGAACAACACCCCACTATTGTACGAGAAAATGAAAACATTTACACAGTAAACGTATCGATTGAAAGCAACGGTAGAGACGAAAATACTCTCATTAGTTTTGTTTTTGAGGATTTGCAACGAAGAATGAATGAAATATACCAGTACAGAGTTCAGTTTGTGACCAAGGTTATTTTCTATCGACAAGAGAATGATGAGGAAGTAGAAGTATTTTACAACAGTACTTCTTGGGTTTTAAACAAAAATAGTGTCCTTACTCGTAGCCATTTAGATGACAACAACAGGAGACTTAGTTCTTTGAGTAATACCCCTCGATCTGGATTACAATTTAGGCGATATGATGCAATCGACTATAGGATGACCCGAATCGAATCCTACATGGGAGGAACCTATAAAATACTGCCAGATTTCGTAAAAAATAAAAAAGCTTGCCTGAATATTGAAAATAAGGATCAAAAATGCTTTCTTTGGTCAATCTTAGCACATTTATACCCAGCTAAAGATCATGCAGAAAGAACTTCGAAATATAAACAGTATGAAAATGAATTTGATTTCAAAGGGGTTACCCACTTTCCGATGGATACACAAGATATTCACAAATTTGAAAATAAATACAACATTAAGATTTGTTTATTTCAAATTGATAAAGAGAAAATAATCAGAAGTCATATACTAAAAAGTACTATCAATGGGAAAACAGCAAAACATATCATTCATTTACTGTATTTCGATAATCACTATGTACTAATAAAGGATCTCAGCAGATTAATTGGTAGTCAAATCTCTAAAAATAAAACAAAGACATACCTATGCACTTATTGTGGAAGGCATTTTTCGAAACAAGAACACTTTGAAAAACATGAATTGAAAAAGAACTGTGAAGATCCTGATATTATAATGCCTCCTGAATTTTCAAAAATACAATTTAAAAATGTTTCGAAACAGATGAAAGTACCGTACTGTATAATAGCAGACTTTGAGTCTTATAATGAAGAATACAATCAAGTCCACGGAAAGAAAACAATCAAAGTGGCTGAACAGAAAGCGTTTGCATACGGAATTCAGGTGTGCTGTTCTTTTGATTCAACGCAGAATAAATACTATGATTATTTTGGTGAAGACGCTGCAAAACATTTTGTGAAAACTATTACAGAAGTGTCCACAGAAATTGCACACAAGTATGAAAACAGACAAAGAAATCACACTTATACCGACGAAGAAATTAAAGAAAAATGGAAGACACTAAAGAACAAGACTTGCCATATCTGTAACACAGAAATTACTGAAAATCCCCACTTTGATCACGACCATATGACAGGCAAGGATAGAGGTTTCACACACGCTGAATGTAACATGAAATACAGGATTCCCAAGCATATCCCTGTAGTCCTACACAACTTATCCAAGTATGACTCCCATCTATTTGTGAAAGAATTAGTACCTGATAACGGGATTTTTGAAAGTGCTGAAAGTTTCATTTCATTTTCGAAATCAATAAGTATTCCAAGACAGGATAAGGAAATAAAATATGAAATCAGATTTATAGATTCTATTCGATTCATGGCTTCATCACTAGACAAGCTATCAGCAAATTTAGCGAAATGTGACTGTAAAGTATCATGTAATCATCTGAGAGAGAATTTCAAGTACACATCTGACAGTTTCAGAAACGATGCTGAATTTAAAGAAATAATTAAAAAGGGGGTGTATCCTTATGAATTTGTGGATAGTTTCAGTAAAATGGATTGTACAAAGTTACCACCCATAGAAAGCTTTTATTCTAGGTTAACGGGAAAAGGTATTGACAAAGCTGATTATAAAAGAGCGGTGTCCATATGGAAACAATTTAATTGCGAAACATTACTTGATTATACCAAGTTGTACCTAAAAAGTGACGTTTTAATACTATCAGATGTTGTAGAGAATTTCAGAAGTGTATGTATACATAATTATGACTTGGATCCACTTCATTACTTCTCAGCTCCAGGATTAACGTGGGATGCTTTCCTAAAACATTCGAAAGTAGAACTACCGTTATTCTCAAAGGAAGACATGTATACATTCATTGAAAAGGGGATAAGAGGTGGTGTATCTCAGTGTATAAAGAGATATGCGAAAGCAAATAATAAATATATGAGTAATTATAATAAGAATAATCCATCTAATTATTTAATATATTTGGATAAAAATAATTTATATGGGTGGGCAATGTCACAAAAATTACCAGCGAATGATTTCCAATTCATTTCCATACCAGAAGCTTTGAAAGAGAGAAATGAAAACAGTTCACTCGAGTTTTATAACCATCTAAAAAACCATGTTAACTCGGTTATACAATTACCGAATGTAGGTGCTATCTATGAAGTAGATTTAGAATACCCCAAAGAACTTTTCCAGTTACACAAAGATTTACCATTAGCACCCGAACATTTCAGTGGCAAACTATGTACGACCTTACTGGATAAAAACAACTACGTAGTTCACCACAGGAACCTAGAATTCTATTTACAAAAAGGTCTGAAACTGAAAAAAGCACATAGAATACTAGGATTCACTGAAAGTGCTTACTTAAAGGGATACATAGACCACAACACATCACTTAGAACTAAAGGCACAAATGATTTTGAAAAAGACTTTTTTAAGCTGATGAACAATGCTTGCTTTGGAAAAACTATGGAAAACGTAAGGAAACGAGCAGATATGGAAATAATAACTGATGACAAAACAAGGGAAAGAATAATCAAGAAACCCAACTTTAAATCTGAAATCATATTCAGTGAAAACTTTTCTGTAGCGAGGATGTCAAAGGAAAAGATCAAATTAGACAAACCCATGTTTATCGGTTTTGCTGTACTGGAACTATCCAAACTATTGATGTATGAATTCCATTATGATTATATGAAACCTAAATATGGTGATCAACTTGATTTGTGTTATATGGATACAGATTCTTTCATCTATGACATACGAACCGAGGATTTCTATCAAGATATTAAACCGGATTTGAATGAGAGGTTCGATACATCTGATTATGCGAAAGATAATCCATACGGGTTTCCTAATGTAAACAAGAAAGTGATAGGAATGATGAAAGATGAATTAGCAGGACAAGTGATGACAGAGTTTGTTGGGTTGCGGTCGAAAGTATATGCTTATTTAAAGGACAATCAAGACCTTTCAAAAGCTAGCAAAAAACTAAAAGGAATAAAAACAAACATAGTGAAAGATAAAATTACGATTCAAAACTACAAGGATGTTCTGTTTGGAAACGTTGGAAACCTTTCAGTAACCCAGTACAACTTAAGGTCATACAAACACAATATGTTTCTAGAAGAACAGAATAAAAAAGCCCTAGATCCTAAGGATGATAAAAGGATTGTATCCAGTGATAAATTCACAACTTTTCCATTAGGTTACAAACAATAAATATTCAAGTACCTACTTAAAAAATTCAAGTACCTAGTTAAAAATTTCAAGTACCTAGTTAAAAAAGTCAAGTACCTAGTTAAAAAATTCAAGTATATAGTTAAAAACGTTAGCTACCTACTTAAAAAAAATTCAAGTCCCTACTTAAAAAATTCAAGTACCTACTTAAAAAAATTCAACTACCTAGTTAAAAAATTCAAGTACCTAGTTAAAAAATTCAACTACCTAGTTAAAAAGTTCAAGTACCTAGTTGGTAAATCTTATAATAAAAAATTCCTCATAAGTAAATGAATGAAAAGGCTCCAATCAAAGTGTATGATTTCAGCGAAAAGAATAACTATCAGAATAAGCACGAACTTGCACCTCAGTGGCCATTTAGGTTACTAATTTGTGGAAGTTCAGGAACAGGGAAAACAAATTTACTCTTGAATTTAATTTACGAATATCTATGTTTCAACCGAATATACTTGTATGCAAAAGATCTTGAAGAAGATAAATACCAAGACCTTATAACCAATTTGACCACTTTGGAGTCACAATGCAAATCGAAAGTCTTAACAACAAGTAACAATCTTGATGACATTGTCGATGTTGATGACCTAGACCCTAATTATCAAAACTTGATTATCTTTGACGATTTTGTAACTGAAAAAGACCAGAAGAAAATAGAAGATTTATTCATAAGAGGAAGAAAGAAAAATGCTTCAATTGTTTATTTATCACAGAGCTATCATAAAACACCAAAGGTTGTAAGACTTCAATGTAATTATTTTGCATTCTTTCAGTGTTCTAATCCAAAAGAAGTAAAATTAATCAGGCAAAATCATGTATCTAATATAGACAATGAGAACTTTCTGAAACAATTCGAGGTTGCAACTAAAGGTTACGGATTTTTCTTTATTGATTTAAAAACAAAAGATAAAACCCTGAAGTACAGAAAAAACTTTGAAAAATTTACTGGATAATTTCTTTCTATTATAAATGAATAAATTTGGTAGTGTTGGAAAAAAGGTTAGTAACGAATCGAAAGTTACTGATGACAACGGTAATATTAATCTACAGGATAAGAGAATTATTAATTTAGGGGATGCGAAAGCAGACCAGGACGCTATTAGTTTCAGATCTATGACTATTATTTTGAACCAATTTAAAGAAGAAATTACCGCAGAACAAGTGGGGATAAATCAGTATTTTAGCGAAGATATCAACAGATTAACTGCTGTGCATGATTCTCTTGATAATTTATTGGTAAGGATTAAAGATAAAGGGTTATTTGTAAAAGAAATAATTCGAGTTAATGATAAAGAAATTAACGCTGAAAACAAGTTGATAACAAATGTTCAAGACCCTAGAAACAAAAATGACGCTGTTAATTTAGGAACGTTAATTACATATCTTTTAGATTTGGAAAAAAAGCTCGAAACCCAACAAACCCTTAGCAATACTATTCTAACAAAAATTGCTGACCAACAAACCCATATCGATAATATTGAAAGAGCAATCGTAAACATTTTAAAAAGGCTTCTAGAGCAGAAACCTGTTGACAAACCATTCGTTTCCAGAATAGAAAAAATGATGGCTGGTAAATAAGAAGTTTATATGATAAATTATTTTTCTAATAAATGGTTGAAACAATGGAGTATACAGTTTATTTGTCAAAGCTTCAGAAAGGAAAGCTGAAGAAATGCTTTGGCGCTAAACAAAAATGTCAGATACGTGTTAGTCATAGTAGACAGAATGAACGAGAACCAGTCAAGTTACTTTTAAGTAAACGACAAATTGATAAAATTGAAACATGTAAAATGAATAATAAGGGCTGTGATATTGATGTATCATACAAGCAGATGAGAGAAGCGATTCAAAAAGGTGGATTACTTCCTTTCCTAATACCGTTAGCAGTAGCCCTTGGTAAGGCAGCTTTAACAAGCGGAGCTGCTGCTTTGGGTACATTCGCTGGTAAGAAATTGGTGGATAACATAACCAACACAGGTGGGGCGCTTACACTTCCTGGAACACAAAAAGTTGTGGGACGTGGAAGGCCTAAGAAGGAAACCGATGATGTCAACACAGGTGGTGCGCTTACACTTCCTGGAACACAAAAAGTTGTAGGTCATGGTGTACGGGGAAGGCCTAGGAATTCAAAAAACGGGGACATCAAAAAAGAAGCAAAAGTAAAGTAGGACCTCTAACCAATTTTGATATTATGGATGCATTAGAGAGTATACCACATTTTAGAGGTGTTTTCTCTATAGATACGCTACCCAAACATATAAACGATTCGGAATGTGGTGTAATTAATTATGATAAACTCGGAATGCCTGGAACTCACTGGGTGGCGTACTGTAATCTACCTGATAGTCCTTATGTAGAATTTTTTGATTCTTTCGGTATACCCCCAGGAAAAGAAATAATTAAATATCTAAAAACTTCAAAGAAAAAAATAGCTTATGAAAATCTTGCCGTTCAGAATATAGATGAATTAAACTGTGGATTGCATTGTATTTCCTACATTAAGCGCAGTTCTTAGTTTATTCATCTCTCGTCTTTTTGTTTATAAAAATTGTTTTCTAATAAATGGAGATTTATTGTATGAAATGTAAAAAGAAAACTGACACTGAATCAATGTTTAAAGCAGTGTCACAGAAAAATAATGTTCCAATGGTGAAAGGTAATTGTGTTATTTGCGGATCGAGGAAAAATCTGTTTTTAAAAAAAACCTCGACGCAGAAAAAGATATTTTAAAGACGTATTATTCTCATTATTCAGGTGTTGATGATATTTACAGAAAATTAAAAGAAAATGGAGTGAACGTTTCTAAAGATAAAATAAAAAGTGTGTTGCAAAATGAGAATGTGTATACGTTACACAAACCTTCCTATCACAATTTTGAAAGGAGACGAGTGTATGTTCACCATGTAGACGAGCAATGGCAAGCTGATTTAGTTGACATGCAGAAATATAAAAAAGAAAATAATAAAACAAATTACATCTTGACTATTATTGATTGCTTTAGTAAATATGCTTGGTGTGTCCCTTTGAAAGATAAAACGGGTGCTGAAATAATCAAGGCATTCAGTTATATATTTAAAGAAAGAATTCCTAAAAAACTACAAACTGATAAAGGTAAAGAATTTGTAATGCGAAATGTTCAAACATTTTTGAAAAATAACGACATACACTGGTTTGCATCTGAAAGTGAATTGAAAGCGCAAATCGTTGAACGATTCAATAGAACACTGAAAGAAAAGTTATGGAAATATTTCACTCACAATAACACTACTAAATGGATTGATATTTTACCTTTATTTGTTAGTAATTATAATAACTCTTATCATCGTTCAATACAAATGAAACCAGTAGATGCTAGTAAAAAGGTAAATCAGAAAAAGGTTTACAATGCTTTGTTTCCTCCAGCAGATGACTACACAATCACAGGAAATTACAATGTAGGAGATTTAGTCAGAATAAAAAAAGAAAAAAGTATTTTTGATAAAGGATATTTACCGAATTATACGAATGAAGTATTTCAGATAGCAACCATTAGACCTACCATTCCCATTACTTATGAAATATCTGACAAAAGTGGGGAATTAATTCAAGGAGGGTTTTATGAAAAAGAACTTTCAAAATTTATTATGAAATAAAATTACTTGTATATAAATGGATTCAAGACGCATGAGTGATATGTTATCAGGTATAGTTAAGAACAGAGAAATTCAAAGAAAAAAAGTTCAACAATACGAGATGGAGAAAGCAGGGTTTCGGGAATATGCTTCAGAATTAAACGCTCCAGTTGTTATGGCACAAAAAGAAAACATGAAGACACAAAAAGATTACACTGAAGCGATCATGAAGAAATTACAAAAGAATGATGAAAATTCAAGCAAACGGTTTCAAAGATTAGGTAATGCATTTAAAACTTCAGAGGAATCGAGTTCAAAGGAATCGAGTAGAGCGCCAACTCCTGCTTTAGAACCAACTCCCGCTTTACCCCCATTATCCATTGAAATGAATAAAGGTATTACCCAAGAGTTTTTAAATCAGATTAATTCAAAACATGCAGAATCCTGGGATGACAATGATCCTTATTTTAAAATACCTATGTATTACATTAGTAATCCTATGGATATAGAGGAGGCTATGAATCATTTAACAACTATAAGTAAAAGTTATGGTGGGACAAAGAGTAAAGGTTACTCTAACCATGATCAAATTATTGAATTTATAAGAGTTTACAAGGATAGGTTAAGAACCATTCAAAATAATTGGGGATTAGTCAAACAGCAAGGAACTGGAATATTTATGAATTGTGATGAAATGATTAAAAAATTGTACACTTTGATAGGTAGTAGAGTGAACGGGAATACATCTGATGAGGTGAGGAATGAAGCTATTGATATTTTGGATTCGTTAATGCGAAATAAATTCTTAAACAAGAGAGAATACAATTCAATATATAAAAAATATTTCTAATAAATGGTGTTGTTAAACATTGAAGGTAATGAAAGTATCATTGATATAACATTTAGTCAACCAATCGAATTGAATCGTAATTGGGATTATGAAATAGGTTTGAATCAGTGTACTTTGTGGTATTCGTGGCATAATATAAGTGATAAATTTGGGAATAATACATTTCAATACAGGAAAGATGAAGAGGGGGGATGGATAAATGTTACTATTCCTAATGGGATGTATAACGATGATTGTTTGAATTATTTTTTGTGTCAGTATTTTGATACACCAAAAGATAAATGTCCTATTGTAATCTCATCCAATCCAGCATCTATGAGATTTGTCATAGTATTACAAGAAAAATATGTGTTTAGATTTAATAGTGAGTTGTGTCAGATTTTAGGCTTTGAAAAGGATATTGAGATTTCTAAGAAAATCAATGAAGGTACAAAGCTTCCAAATATAACAAGAAGTGTCGATAAAATTCAAATTCACTGCTCTCTTGTAAACAGTTCTATCGTAAACAAAAGTAAATCAGATGTCATTTGGACATTTGTTCCGAATACTGAACCGGGTTGCCAAATTGTTGAGAATCCTAGACAATTAATATATCTTCCTATCAACACAAAAGACTTTATTTACTCGTTGAGAATGACAATAACTGATCAGCTTGGAAGACCGATTGATCTGAATGGTGATAACGTAGGATACGTACTGCATTTAAGAAAAGCTTAAAGGATTATTGAAATAAAATTATTTACTTATAAATGTTGTTAAATAATAAGCGATTACTTTACAATAAGCAGTACGGAAGTGGAATCGGTAGTATATTCAAAAACATTGCTAATTCCCAGTTATTCCAGACGTCAGCAAAACAAATAAAAGATGGAGCATTGTCAATGTATAATAATATTATAAAACCGAGATTTGAGCTGCTGAAAAACAGAGCAATAGAATATGGAAAAGATTTGATTGATGTCAACAAGAAGGAACTGATTGATGTGATTGGAAATAAGAAATCGATGAAGGATCTTATAGGTACAAATAAAAGAATTTTAAATCAAAGAAGTCAGGACTTGATTAAAACGTTAATGACTGGAAATGGGTTAAAGATTCTGAAATGATTTTTATTGAATAATTTCCTTCTTATATAAATGGCAGTAAATAAAATTATTAGTCCGCAATGGAACATATTTGATGAGCCACTTGTGGATGATACAGTGGTCAAGTATGAATTTAAAGAAATTCGAGAAACAGATGTGAATGTATCCAATAAGTCAGAGTTTGAATTTGTAACAAAGAAATTAGATTCCTGGTTCTATCCAAGTGAAAGTTATCTTGAGGTAGGCGTAAGGATAGTTAAAGAGAATGGAACTAATATAGGTTCAACCGATGTTGCTACGTTGACGAATAATGGATTTAATTTATTTAGTACCGCTGAGTATGTCATAAACGATACACCTGTTGAAAAAATTAATCATGTTGGCATTACAACTACCGTTACAAAGCTGATTGAATACTCTGATGATTACTCTAGAAGTGCTGCTAGAAATCATTTCTGGTATAAGGATTATAATCAAGGAACTGATATCAACCCTATAACTAGTTCATTTACCGTACCTGCAGAAGGAAAACTAACAGCAGGAAATATGAATGTCACTTCTAAGCCTAACCCCAATTATAATAAAGGGTTTGAAAAGAGATATAATAGAACTAAAGACAGCAAATTAGTTAATATGTATTTACCATTATCAGAGATGTTTGGATTCTTGAAAGGAAACAAACGATTTTTTAGAGGTGCATCGCACAGAATATGTCTAAGAAGAAATGATGATAATAATATGATTGTAAACAATGGAAATACTAATTTTAAAGTCGTCATTGAGTATTTATCCTGGAAAATTCCTGTTATAGCTCCTAGTATTGAAATGATGAGTCAATTGGAAAAGGGTTTGGCAAAGGATAAAAAGTATAATTTGATGTGGGAAGCTTGTAATACTTATAAAAGTGATGTTAGTCAGAATAAGGAACACACCTGGAAAGTTGTGTCTGAGAGAAATAGTCCTACGAAAATCGTTGTGATGTTACAGAAAAATGAAAAGCATAACAACCAAAAAAAGAATAATATGGTGTTTGATCATATGAATTTGACGGATATAGAGGTTAGAATTAACGGGGATAAATACCCAGAAGAACCCCTCAAATGCGACTTTAGTGAGGAAAAATGCACATACTCGAATCTTTACAACAGATACATACACATGGGTTATAAGCAATTAGCGTTTGATACTGGTAGTGTAGTCAATATCGAAGAATTTAAAGAAGTATATCCACTATTTTGTTTCGATGTTTCTAAACACGAGTCAAATATTTATAATGGAACCACTGCTGATATTGAAATTAGTATAACTTTAAATGATCCTCAACCCGTACCATACAATATTTACTGTGTTCTATATTATGAAAGAAAAGCTACATTGGATATCATTAATAAAAATATGTATGTGAGTTTGTGATTTGGATTTTTATTAAAGAAAATCAGCCGCTAATAAATGGAGGTCTTGAATACAATCAGCATGAATAAATACAATGAGACAATCAAGAAAGAACAGTTGGTATTAGGCTTGAAATATACCATCGTTAAAATGAGAATGGCTAAAACAAAATATGGGGATAAGTTAGTTGTAGTTATCAATCATAACAAGAAGATGTGTGATCTTTTTATACCACAGAGATACAATGCAATTGCTGATGAGTTACTTCTAAAGAACAATCTTATTTTACAGCCTATTTTGCGTGTAAATAAGAACTCGGAACAATATGTTGACTTGGAACTGTTTACTCAGTAATTGGGGGGTATTTGGATAAAAAATTGAAAAAAGCAAAAAAAAAAAAGTAGTAGTTTATATGTAGTATAAAGGTTAATATTTCCTATTTCTTGGGCCCTTTTTTCGGGAAAAAAGAAAATACAAATATCTATAAAAAGGGGGATAATTTGGAAAAAAGCATGTTAAAATTTAAGAAATCGATGTTAAAATGGGGTTTTGAAATTTGGGGGAGGGTGGGGTAGAACCCGGTTTATATAACTACTTGACTGTCTGTCTTTCTGCCTTGACTGACTGTCCGTCTGTCTGTCTTGACTGACTTTCTGTCTGTCTGTCTTGACTGACTGTCTGTCTGTCTGTCTTGACTGACTGTCTGTCTGTCTGTCTTGACTGACTGTCTCTCTGTCTGTGTCTTGACTGACTGTCTGTCTGTCTGTCGGACTATCTGTCTGTTTGTCTTTCTTGACTGACTGTCTGTCTGTCTGTCTTAACTGTCAGTCTGTCTGTCTTGACTGACTGTCTGTCTATCAGTCTTGACTGAATGTCTGTCTGCCTGTCTGTCTGTCTTGACTGACTGTCTATCTGTCTTTGTGTCTTGACTGACTGTCTGTCTGTCTGTCTTGACTGACTGTCTGTCTGTCTGTCTGTCTGTCTGTCTATCTGTCTTGACTGTCTGTCTGTCCGTCTGTCTGTCTTGACTGACTGTCTGTCTGTCTTGACTGACTGTCTGTCTGTCTTGACTGACTGTCTGTCTGCCTTGACTGACTGTCTGTCTGTCTTGACTGACTGTCTGTCTGTCTTGACTGACTGTCTGTCTGTCTTGACTGACTGTCTGTTTGTCTTGACTGACTGTCTGTCTGTCTTGACTGACTGTCTGTCTGTATTGACTGACTGTCTTGACTGACTGTCTGTCTGTCTGTCTGACTATCTGTCTGTCTGTCTTTCTTGACTGACTGTCTGTCTGTCTGTCTTGACTGTCTGTCTGTTTGTCTTGACTGACTGTCTGTCTATCTGTCATGACTGAATGTCTGTCTGTCTTGACTGACTGTCTATCTGTCTTTGTGTCTTGACTGAGTATCTTTCTGTCTGTTTTGACTGACTGTCTGTCTTTCTGTCTGTCTGTCTGTCTGTCTTGACTGTCTGTCTGTCCGTCTGTCTGTCTTGACTGACTGTCTGTCTGTCTTGACTGTCTGTCTGTCCGTCTGTCTTGACTGTCTGTCTGTCTGTCTGTCTGTATTGACTGAGTGTCTTGACTGACTGTCTGTCTGTCTGTCTGACTATCTGTCTGTCTGTGTTTCTTGACTGACTGACTGTCTGTCTGTCTTGACTGTCTGTCTGTTTGTCTTGACTGACTGTCTGTCTATCTGTCATGACTGAATGTCTGTCTGTCTTGACTGACTGTCTATCTGTCTTCGTGTCTTGACTGACTGTCTTTCTGTCTGTTTTGACTGACTGTCTGTCTGTCTGTCTGTCTGTCTGTCAGGACTGTCTGTCTGTCCGTCTGTCTGTCTTGACTGACTGTCTGTCTGTCTTGACTGTCTGTCTGTCCGTCTGTCTGTCTTGACTGACTTTCTGTCTGTCTTGAATGACTGTCTGTCTGTACTGACTGTCTGTCTGTCTTGACTGATCGTCTGTCTGTCTTGACTGACTGTCTGTCTGTCTTGACTGACTGTCTGTCTGTCTTGACTGAATGTCTGTCTGTCTTTACTGACTGTATGTCTGTCTTGACTGACTGTCTGTCTGTCTGGGCTGACTGTCTTTCTGTCTGGGCTGACTGTCTGTCTGTCTTGACTGACTGTCTATCTGTCTGTGTGTCTTGACTGACTGTCTGTCTGTCTGTCTTGACTGTCTATCTGTCTGTTTGTCTTGACTGACTTTCTGTCTGTCTGTCTTGACTGACTGTCTGTCAGTCTGTCTTGACTGACTGTCTATCTGTCTGTTTGTCTTGACTGACTGTCTGTCTGTCTGTCTTGACTGACTGTCGGTCCGTCTTGACTGACTGTCTGTCTGTCTTGACTGACTGTCTGTCTGTCTGTCTTGACTGACTGTCAGTCTGTCTTGACTGACTGTCAGTCTGTCTTGACTGACTGTCTGTCTGTTTTGACTGACTGTCTGTCTGTATTGACTGACTGTCTGTCTGTCTTGACTGACTGTCTTAACTGACTGTCTGTCTGTCTGTCTGACTATCTGTCTGTCTGTCTTTCTTGACTGACTGTCTGTCTGTCTGTCTTGACTGTCTGTCTGTCTGTCTTGACTTACTGTCTGTCTATCTGTCTTGACTGAATGTCTGTCTGCCTGTCTGTGTGTCTTGACTGACTGTCTATCTGTCTTCGTGTCTTGACTGACTGTCTGTCTGTCTGTCTTGACTGACTGTCTGTCTGTCTGTCTGTCTGTCTGTCTGTCTTGACTGTCTGTCCGTCTGTCTGTCTTGACTGACTGTCTGTCTGTCTTGACTGACTGTTTGTCTGTCTTGACTGACTGTCTTTCTTTCTTGACTGACTGTCTGTCTGTCTTGACTGACTGTCTGTCTGTCTTGACTTACTGTCTGTCTGTCTTGACTGACTGTCTGTCTGTCTTGACTGACTGTCTATCTGACTGTGTGTCTTGACTTACTGTCTGTCTGTCTGTCTTGACTGAATGTCTGTCTGTCTTGACTGACTGTCTGTCTGGCTTGACTGACTGTCTGTCTGTCTTGACTGACTGTCTGTCTGTCTTTACTGACTGTTTTTCTGTCTTGACTGACTGTATGTCTGTCTTGACCGACTGTCTGTCAGTCTTGACTGACTGTCTATCTGTCTGTGTGTCTTGACTGACTATCTGTCTGTCTGTCTGTCTTGACTGACTGTCTGTCTGTCTGTCTTGACTGAGTGTCTGTCTGTCTTGACTGACTGTCTGTCTGTCTTTACTGACTGCATGTCTGTCTTGACTGACTGTCTGTCTGTCTTGACTGACTGTCTATCTGTCTGTGTGTCTTGACTGACTGTCTGTCTGTTTGTCTTGACTGTCTATCTGTAACTTTGTCTTGACTGACCGTCTGTCTGTCTGTCTTGACTGACTATCTGTCTGTCTGTCTGTCTTGACTGACTGTCTGCCTGTCTGTCTTGACTGACTGTCTGTCTAACTTGACTGACTGTCTGTCTGTCTTGACTGACTGTCTATCTGTCTTGACTGACTGTCTGTCTGTCTTGACTGACTGTCTGTCTGTATTGACTGACTGACTGTCTGTCTGTCTTGACTGACTGTCTGTCTGTCTGTCGGACTATCTGTCTGTCTGTCTTTCTTGACTGACTGTCTGTCTGTCTGTCTTAACTGCCTGTCTGTCTGTCTTGACTGACTGTCTATCTGTCTTCGTGTCTTGACTGACTGTCTGTCTGTCTGTCTTGACTGACTGTCTGTCTGTCTGTCTGTCTGTCTATCTGTCTTGACTGTCTGTCTGTCCGTCTGTCTGTCTTGACTGACTGTCTGTCTGTCTTGACTGACTGTCTGTCTGTCTTGACTGACTGTCTGTCTGTCTTGACTGACTGTCTGTCTGTCTTGACTGACTGTCTGTCTGTCTTGACTGACTGTCTGTCTGTCTTGACTGACTGTCTGTCTGTCTTGACTGACTGTCTGTTTGTCTTGACTGACTGTCTGTCTGTCTTGACTGACTGTCTGTCTGTATTGACTGACTGTCTTGACTGACTGTCTGTCTGTCTGTCTGACTATCTGTCTGTCTGTCTTTCTTGACTGACTGTCTGTCTGTCTGTCTTGACTGTCTGTCTGTTTGTCTTGACTGACTGTCTGTCTATCTGTCATGACTGAATGTCTGTCTGTCTTGACTGACTGTCTATCTGTCTTTGTGTCTTGACTGAGTGTCTTTCTGTCTGTTTTGACTGACTGTCTGTCTTTCTGTCTGTCTGTCTTGATTGTCTGTCTGTCCGTCTGTCTGTCTTGACTGTGTGTCTGTCCGTCTGTCTGTCTTGACTGACTGTCTGTCTGTCTTGAATGACTGTCTGTCTGTACTGACTGTCTGTCTGTCTTGACTGATCGTCTGTCTGTCTTGACTGACTGTCTGTCTGTCTTGACTGACTGTCTGTCTGTCTTGACTGACTGTCTGTCTGTCTGTCTTGACTGACTCTCTGTCAGTGTGTCTTGACTGACTGTCTGTCTGTCTGTCTTGGCTGACTGTCTGTCTCTCTGTCTTGACTGACTATCTGCCTGTCCTTCTGTCTTGACTGACTGTCTATCTGTCTGTGTGTCTTGACTGACTGTCTGTCTGTATGTCTGTCTTGACTGTCTGTCTGTCCGTCTGTCTGTCTTGACTGACTGTCTGTCTGTCTTGACTGGCTGTCTATCTGACTGTGTGTCTTGACTGACTGTCTGTCTGTCTGTCTTGACTGAATGTCTGTCATTCTTGACTGACTGTCTGTCTGTCTTGACTGACTGTCTGTCTGTCTTTACTGACTGTCTATCTGTCTGTGTGTCTTGACTGACTGTCTGTCTGTATGTCTGTCTTGACTGTCTGTCTGTCCGTCTGTCTGTCTTGACTGACTGTCTGTCTGTCTTGACTGACTGTCTGTCTGTCTTTACTGACTGTCTATCTGTCTGTGTGTCTTGACTGACTATCTGTCTGTCTGTCTGCCTTGACTGACTGTCTGTCTGTCTATCTTGACTGATCTCTGTTTGTGTCTTGACTGACTGTCTGTCTGTCTGTTGTGACTGACTGTCTGTCTTTCTGTCTGTCTGTCTTCACTGTCTGTCTGTCCGTCTGTCTGTCTTGACTGTCTGTCTGTCCGTCTGTCTGTCTTGACTGTCTGTCTGTCTGTCTTGACTGACTGTCTATCAGTCTTGACTGACTGTCTGTCTGTCTTGACTGACTGTCTGTCTGTCTTGACTGACTGTCTGTCTGTCTGTCTTGACTGGCTGTCTATCTGTCTTGACTGACTGTCTGTCTGTCTTGACTGACTGTCTGTCTGTCTTGACTGACTGTCTGTCTGTATTGACTGACTGTCTGTCTGTCTTGACTGACTGTCTGTCTGTCTGTCGGACTATCTGTCTGTCTGTCTTTCTTGACTGACTGTCTGCCTGTCTGTCTTAACTGTCTGTCTTCGTGTCTTGACTGACTGTCTGTCTGTCTGTCTTGACTGACTGTCTGTCTGTCTGTCTTGACTGACTGTCTGTCTGTCTGTCTGTCTGTCTGTCTATCTGTCTTGACTGTCTGTCTGTCCGTCTGTCTGTCTTGACTGACTGTCTGTCTGTCTTGACTGACTGTCTGTCTGTCTTGACTGACTGTCTGTCTGTCTTGACTGACTGTCTGTTTGTCTTGACTGACTGTCTGTTTGTCTTGACTGACTGACTGTCTGTCTTGACTGACTGTCTGTCTGTATTGACTGACTGTCTTGACTGACTGTCTGTCTGTCTGTCTGACTATCTGTCTGTCTGTCTTTCTTGACTGACTGTCTGTCTGTCTGTCTTGACTGTCTGTCTGTTTGTCTTGACTGACTGTCTGTCTATCTGTCATGACTGAATGTCTGTCTGTCTTGACTGACTGTCTATCTGTCTTTGTGTCTTGACTGAGTGTCTTTCTGTCTGTTTTGACTGACTGTCTGTCTTTCTGTCTGTCTGTCTGTCTGTCTGTCTTGACTGTCTGTCTGTCCGTCTGTCTGTCTTGACTGACTGTCTGTCTGTCTTGAATGACTGTCTGTCTGTCTTGACTGACTGTCTGTCTGTCTTGACTGATCGTCTGTCTGTCTTGACTGACTGTCTGTCTGTCTTGACTGACTGTCTGTCCGTCTTGACTGACTGTCTGTCTGTCTTGACTGACTGTCTGTCTGTCTTGACTGACTGTCTGTCTGTCTTGACTGACTGTCTGTCTGTCTTGACTGACTGTCTGTCTGTCTTTACTGACTGTATGTCTGTCTTGACTGACTGTCTGTCTGTCTTGACTGACTGTCTATCGGTCTGTGTGTCTTGACTGACTGTCTGTCTGTTTGTCTTGACTGTCTATCTGTCTGTTTGTCTTGACTGACTGCCTGTCTGTCTGTCTTGACTGACTATCTGTCTGTCTGTCTGTCTTGACTGACTGTCTGTCTGTCTGTATTGACTGACTGTCTGTCTGTCTGTCTTGACTGACTGTCTGTCTGTCTGCCTTGACTGACTGTATCTCTGTTTGTGTCTTGACTGTCTGTCTGTCTGTCTTTATTTACTGACTGTCTGTCTTTCTGTCTGTCTGTCTGTCTGTCTTCACTGTCTGTCTGTCTTGACTGTCTGTCTGTCCGTCTGTCTGTCTTGACTGTCTGTCTGTCTGTCTTGACTGACTGTCTATCTGTCTTGACTGACTGTCTGTCTGTCTTGACTGACTGTCTGTCTGTCTTGACTGACTCTCTGTCTGTCTGTCTTGACTGACTGTCTGTCTGTCTTGACTGACTGTCTGTCTGTCTTGACTGACTGTCTGTCTGTCTTGACTGACTGTCTGTCTGTCTTGACTGACTGTCTGTCTGTATTGACTGACTGTCTGTCTGTCTTGACTGACTGTCTGTCTGTCTGTCGGACTATCTGTCTGTCTGTCTTTCTTGACTGACTGTCTGTCTGTCTGTCTTGACTGTCTGTCTGTCTGTTTTGACTGACTGTTTGTCTATCTGTCTTGACTGAATGTCTGTCTGCCTGTCTGTCTGTCTTGACTGACTGTCTATCTGTCTTCGTGTCTTGACTGACTGTCTGTCTGTCTGTCTGTCTTGAACGACTGTCTGTCTGTCTGTCTGTCTTTCTGTCTGTCTGTCTTGACTGTCTGTCTGTCCGTCTGTCTGTCTTGACTGACTGTCTGTCTGTCTTGACTGACTGTCTGACTGTCTTGACTGACTGTCTGTCTGTCTTGACTGACTGTCTGTCTGTCTTGACTGAACGTCTGTCTGTCTTGACTGACTGTCTGTCTGTCTTGACTGTCTGTCTGTCTGTCTGACTATCTGTCTGTCTGTCTTTCTTGACTGACTGTCTGTCTGTCTGTCTCGACTGTCTGTTTGTCTGTCTTGACTGATCGTCTGTCTGTCTTGACTGACTGTCTGTCTGTCTTGACTGACTGTCTGTCTGCCTTGACTGACTGTCTGTCTGTCTTGACTGACTGTCTGTCTGTCTTGACTGACTGTCTGTCTGTCTTTACTAACTGTATGTCTGTCTTGACTGACTGTCTGTCTGTCTGGACTGACTGTCTGTCTGTCTTGACTGACTGTCTATCTGTCCGTGTGTCTTGGCTGACTGTCTGTCTGTCTGTCTTGACTGTCTATCTGTCTGTTTGTCTTGACTGACTGTCTGTCTGTCTGTCTTGACTGACTGTCTGTCAGTCTGTCTTGACTGACTGTCTATTTGTCTGTTTGTTTTGACTGACTGTCTGTCTGTCTGTCTTGACTGACTGTCTGTCCGTCTTGACTGACTGTCTGTCTGTCTTGACTGACTGTCTGTCTGTCTTTCTTGACCGACTGTCAGTCTGTCTTGACTGACTGTCTGTCTGTATTGACTGACTGTCTGTCTGTCTAGACTGACTGTCTTGACTGACTGTCTGTCTGTCTGTCTGACTATCTGTCTGTCTGTCTTTCTTACTGACTGTCTGTCTGTCTGTCTTGACTGTCTGTCTGTTTGTCTTGACTGACTGTCTCTCTGTCTTGACTGACTGTCTGTCTTTCTTGACTGACTGTCTGTCTGTCTGTCTGTCTTGACTGACTGTCTGTCTGTCTGTCTGTCTGTATGTCTGTCTTGACTGTCTGTCTGTCCGTCTGTTTGTCTTGACTGACTGTCTGTCTGTCTTGACTGACTGTCTTTCTGTCTTGACTGACTGTCTGTCTTTCTTGACTGACTGTCTGTCTGTCTGTCTGTCTTGACTTACTGTCTGTCTGTCTTGACTGACTGTCTATCTATCTGTGTGTCTTGACTGACTGTCTGTCTGTCTGTCTTGACTGTCTATCTGTCTGTTTGTCTTGACTGACTGTCTGTCTGTCTGTCTTGACTGACTCTCTGTCAGTGTGTCTTGACTGACTGTCTGTCTGTCTGTCTTGGCTGACTGTCTGTCTCTCTGTCTTGACTGACTATCTGCCTGTCCTTCTGTCTTGACTGACTGTCTATCTGTCTGTGTGTCTTGACTGACTGTCTGTCTGTCTGTCTTGACTGAATGTCTGTCTGTCTTGACTGACTGTCTGTCTGTCTTGACTGACTGTCTGTCTGTCTTTACTGACTGTCTATCTGTCTGTGTGTCTTGACTGACTATCTGTCTGTCTGTCTGTCTTGACTGGCTGTCTGTCTTGACTGACTGTCTGTCTGTCTGTCTTGACTGATTGTCTGTCTGTCTGTCTTGAATGACTGTCTGTCTGTCTATCTTGACTGAATGTCTGTCTGGGTGTCTGTCTGTCGGTCTTGACTGACTATCTGTCTGTCTGTCTGTCTTGACTGACTGTCTGTCTTGACTGACTGTCTGTCTGTCTTGACTGACTGTCTGTCTTTCTGCCTTGACTGACTGTCCGTCTGTCTGTCTTGACTGACTTTCTGTCTGTCTGTCTTGACTGACTGTCTGTCTGTCTGTCTTGACTGACTGTCTGTCTGTCTGTCTTGACTGACTGTCTCTCTGTCTGTGTCTTGACTGACTGTCTGTCTGTCTGTCTCGACTGACTGTCTGTCTTTCTGTCTGTCTGTCTGTCTGTCTTGACTGTCTGTCTGTCCGTCTGTCTGTCTTGACTGTCTGTCTGTCCGTCTGTCTGTCTTGACTGTCTGTCGGTCTGTCTGTCTTGACTGACTGTCTGTCTGTCTTGATTGACTGACTGTCTGTCTTTCTGCCTTGACTGACTGTCCGTCTGTCTGTCTTGACTGACTTTTTGTCTGTCTGTCTTGACTGACTGTCTGTCTGTCTGTCTTGACTGACTGTCTGTCTGTCTGTCTTGACTGACTGTCTGTCTGTCTGTCTGACTATCTGTCTGTCTGTCTTTCTTGACTGACTGTCTGTCTGTCTGTCTTGACTGTCTGTCTGTTTATCTTAACTGACTGTCTGTCTATCTGTCTTGACTGAATGTCTGTCTGTCTGTCTTGACTGACTGTCTATCTGTCTTCGTGTCTTGGCTGACTGTCTGTCTGTCTGTTTTGACTGACTGTCTGTCTGTCTGTCTGTCTGTCTGTTTGTCTTGACTGTCTGTCTGTCCGTCTGTCTGTTTTGACTGACTGTCTGTCTGTCTTGACTGACTGTCTGACTATCTGTCTGTCTGTCTTTCTTGACTGACTGTATGTCTGTCTTGACTGACTGTCTGTCTGTCTGGACTTACTATCTGTCTGTCTTGACTGACTGTCTGTCTGTCTTGACTGACTGTCTGTCTGTCTTGACTGACTGTTTGTCTGTCTTTACTGACTGTATGTCTGTCTTGACTGACTGTCTGTCTGTCTTGACTGACTGTCTGTCTGTCTTGACTGACTGTCTGTCTGTCTTGACTGACTGTCTATCTATCTGTGTGTCTTGACTGACTGTCTGTCTGTCTGTCTTGACTGTCTATCTGTCTGTTTGTCTTGACTGACTGTCTGTCTGTCTGTCTTGACTGACTCTCTGTCAGTGTGTCTTGACTGACTGTCTGTCTGTCTGTCTTGGCTGACTGTCTGTCTCTCTGTCTTGACTGACTATCTGCCTGTCCTTCTGTCTTGACTGACTGTCTATCTGTCTGTGTGTCTTGACTGACTGTCTGTCTGTATGTCTGTCTTGACTGTCTGTCTGTCCGTCTGTCTGTCTTGACTGACTGTCTGTCTGTCTTGACTGTCTGTCTGTCCGTCTGTCTTGACTGTCTGTCTGTCTGTCTGTCTGTATTGACTGAGTGTCTCGACTGACTGTCTGTCTGTCTGTCTGACTATCTGTCTGTCTGTCTTTCTTGACTGACTGACTGTCTGTCTGTCTTGACTGTCTGGCTGTATGTCTTGACTGACTGTCTGTCTATCTGTCATGACTGAATGTCTGTCTGTCTTGACTGACTGTCTATCTGTCTTCGTGTCTTGACTTACTGTCTTTCTATCTGTTTTGACTGACTGTCTGTCTGTCTTTCTGTCTGTCTGTCTGTCATGACTGTCTGTCGGTCCGTCTGTCTGTCTTGACTGACTGTCTGTCTGTCTTGACTGTCTGTCTGTCTGTCTGTCTGTCTTGACTGACTTTCTGTCTGTCTTGAATGACTGTCTGTCTGTACTGACTGTCTTTCTGTCTTGACTGATCGTCTGTCTGTCTCGACTGACTGTCTGTCTGTCTTGACTGACTGTCTGTCTGTCTTGACTGACTGTCTGTCTGTCTTTACTGACTGTATGTCTGTCTTGACTGACTGTCTGTCTGTCTGGGCTGACTGTCTGTCTGTCTGAACTGACTGTCTGTCTGTCTTGACTGACTGTCTATCTGTCTGTGTGTCTTGACTGACTGTCTGTCTGTCTGTCTTGACTGTCTATCTGTCTGTTTGTCTTGACTGATTTTCTGTCTGTCTGTCTTGACTGACTGTCTGTCAGTCTGTCTTGACTGACTGTCTATCTGTCTGTTTGTCTTGACTGACTGTCTGTCTGTCTGTCTTGACTGACTGTCTGTCCGTCTTGACTGACTGTCTGTCTGTCTTGACTGACTGTCTGTCTGTCTGTCTTGACTGACTGTCAGTCTGTCTTGACTGACTGTCTGTCTGTCTGTCTTGACTGACTGTCTGTCTGTATTGACTGACTGTCTGTCTGTCTTGACTGACTGTCTGTCTGTCTTGACTGACTGTCTGTCTTTCTTGACTGACTGTCTGTCTGTCTTGACTGACTGTCTGTCTGTCTTGACTTACTGTCTGTCTGTCTTGACTGACTGTCTGTCTGTCTTGACTGACTGTCTATCTGACTGTGTGTCTTGACTGACTGTCTGTCTGTCTGTCTTGACTGAATGTCTGTCTGTCTTGACTGACTGTCTGTCTGTCTTGACTGACTGTCTGTCTGTCTTGACTGACTGTCTGTCTGTCTTTACTGACTGTTTTTCTGTCTTGACTGACTGTATGTCTGTCTTGACCGACTGTCTGTCAGTCGTGACTGACTGTCTATCTGTCTGTGTGTCTTGACTGACTATCTGTCTGTCTGTCTGTCTTGACTGACTGTCTGTCTGTCTGTCTTGACTGACTGTCTGTCTGTCTTGACTGACTGTCTGTCTGTCTTTACTGACTGCATGTCTGTCTTGACTGACTGTCTGTCTGTCTTGACTGACTGTCTATCTGTCTGTGTGTCTTGACTGACTGTCTGTCTGTTTGTCTTGACTGTCTATCTGTCTGTTTGTCTTGACTGACTGTCTGTCTGTCTGTCTTGACTGACTCTGTCTGTCTGTCTGTCTTGACTGACTGTCTGTCTGTCTTGACTGACTGTCTGTCTGTCTTGACTGACTGTCTGTCTGTCTTGACTGACTGTCTGTCTGTATTGACTGACTGACTGTCTGTCTGTCTTGACTGACTGTCTGTCGGACTATCTCTCTGTCTGTCTTTCTTGACTGACTGTCTGTCTGTCTGTCTTAACTGTCTGTCTGTCTGTCTTGACTGACTGTCTGTCTATCTGTCTTGACTGAATGTCTGTCTGCCTCTCTGTCTGTCTTGACTGACTGTCTATCTGTCTTCGTGTCTTGACTGACTGACTGTCTGTCCGTCTGTCTGTCTGTCTATCTGTCTTGACTGTCTGTCTGTCCGTCTGTATGTCTTGACTGACTGTCTGTCTGTCTTGACTGACTGTCTGTCTGTCTTGACTGACTGTCTGTCTGTCTTGACTGACTGTCTGTCTGTCTTGACTGACTGTCTGTTTGTCTTGACTGACTGTCTGTCTGTCTTGACTGACTGTCTGTCTGTATTGACTGACTGTCTTGACTGACTGTCTGTCTGACTATCTGTCTGTCTGTCTTTCTTGACTGACTGTCTGTCTGTCTGTCATGACTGAATGTCTGTCTGTCTTGACTGACTGTCTATCTGTCTTTGTGTCTTGACTGTCTGTCTGTCCGTCTGTCTGTCTTGACTGACTGTCTGTCTGTCTTGAATGACTGTCTGTCTGTACTGACTGTCTGTCTGTCTTGACTGATCGTCTGTCTGTCTTGACTGACTGTCTGTCTGTCTTGACTGACTGTCTGTCTGTCTTGACTGACTGTCTGTCTGTCTGTCTTGACTGACTCTCTGTCAATGTGTCTTGACTGACTGTCTGTCTGTCTGTCTTGGCTGACTGTCTGTCTCTCTGTCTTGACTGACTATCTGCCTGTCCTTCTGTCTTGACTGACTGTCTATCTGTCTGTGTGTCTTGACTGACTGTCTGTCTGTATGTCTGTCTTGACTGTCTGTCTGTCCGTCTGTCTGTCTTGACTGACTGTCTGTCTGTCTTGACTGGCTGTCTATCTGACTGTGTGTCTTGACTGACTGTCTGTCTGTCTGTCTTGACTGAAGGTCTGTCTGTCTTGACTGACTGTCTGTCTGTCTTGACTGACTGTCTGTCTGTCTTTACTGACTGTCTATCTGTCTGTGTGTCTTGACTGACTGTCTGTCTGTATGTCTGTCTTGACTGTCTGTCTGTCCGTCTGTCTGTCTTGACTGACTGTCTGTCTGTCTTTACTGACTGTCTATCTGTCTGTGTGTCTTGACTGACTATCTGTCTGTCTGTCTGCCTTGACTGACTGTCTGTCTGTCTATCTTGACTGATCTCTGTTTGTGTCTTGACTGACTGTCTGTCTGTCTGTTTTGACTGACTGTCTGTCTTTCTGTCTGTCTGTCTTCACTGTCTGTCTGTCCGTCTGTCTGTCTTGACTGTCTGTCTGTCCGTCTGTCTGTCTTGACTGTCTGTCTGTCTGTCTTGACTGACTGTCTATCAGTCTTGACTGACTGTCTGTCTGTCTTGACTGACTGTCTGTCTGTCTGTCTTGACTGACTGTCTGTCTGTCTTGACTGACTGTCTGTCTGTCTTGACTGACTGTCTGTCTGTCTTGACTGACTGTCTGTCTGTCTTGACTGACTGTCTGTCTGTCTTGACTGACTTTCTGTCTGTCTTGACTGACTGTCTGTCTGTATTGACTGACGGTCTGTCTGTCTTGACTGACTGTCTGTCTGTCTTGACTGACTGTCTGTCTGTCTGTCGGACTATCTGTCTGTCTGTCTTTCTTGACTGACTGTCTGTCTGTCTGTCTTAACTGTCTGTCTGTCTGTCTTGACTGACTGTCTGTCTATCTGTCTTGACTGAATGTCTGTCTGCCTGTCTGTCTGTCTTGACTGACTGTCTATCTGTCTTCGTGTCTTGACTGACTGTCTGTCTGTCTGTCTTGACTGACTGTCTGTCTGTCTGTCTGTCTGTCTATCTGTTTTGACTGTCTGTATGTCCGTCGGTCTGTCTTGACTGACTGTCTGTCTGTATTGACTGACTGTCTGTCTGTCTAGACTGACTGTCTTGACTGACTGTCTGTCTGTCTGTCTGACTATCTGTCTGTCTGTCTTTCTTACTGACTGTCTGTCTGTCTGTCTTGACTGTCTGTCTGTTTGTCTTGACTGACTGTCTGTCTATCTGTCTTGACTGAATGTCTGTCTGCCTGTCTGTCTGTCTTGACTGACTGTCTATCTGTCTTCGTGTCTTGACTGACTGTCTGTCTGTCTGTCTTGACTGACTGTCTGTCTGTCTGTCTGTCTGTATGTCTGTCTTGACTGTCTGTCTGTCCGTCTGTTTGTCTTGACTGACTGTCTGTCTGTCTTGACTGACTGTCTTTCTGTCTTGACTGACTGTCTGTCTTTCTTGACTGACTGTCTGTCTGTCTGTCTGTCTTGACTTACTGTCTGTCTGTCTTGACTGAATGTCTATCTATCTGTGTGTCTTGACTGACTGTCTGTCTGTCTGTCTTGACTGTCTATCTGTCTGTTTGTCTTGACTGACTGTCTGTCTGTCTGTCTTGACTGACTCTCTGTCAGTGTGTCTTGACTGACTGTCTGTCTGTCTGTCTTGGCTGACTGTCTGTCTCTCTGTCTTGACTGACTATCTGCCTGTCCTTCTGTCTTGACTGACTGTCTATCTGTCTGTGTGTCTTGACTGACTGTCTGTCTGTATGTCTGTCTTGACTGTCTGTCTTTCCGTCTGTCTGTCTTGACTGACTGTTTGTCTGTCTTGACTACTGTATGTCTGTCTTGACTGACTGTCTGTCTGTCTTGACTATCTGACTGTGTGTCTTGACTGACTGTCTGTCTGTCTGTCTTGACTGAATGTCTGTCTGTCTTGACTGACTGTCTGTCTGTCTTGACTGACTGTCTGTCTGTCTTTACTGACTGTCTATCTGTCTGTGTGTCTTGACTGACTATCTGTCTGTCTGTCTGTCTTGACTGGCTGTCTGTCTTGACTGACTGTCTGTCTGTCTGTCTTGACTGACTGTCTGTCTGTCTTGAATGACTGTCTGTCTGTCTATCTTGACTGAATGTCTGTCTGGGTGTCTGTCTGTCGGTCTTGACTGACTATCTGTCTGTCTGTCTGTCTTGACTGACTGTCTGTCTGTCTTGACTGACTGTCTGTCTTTCTGCCTTGACTGACTGTCCGTCTGTCTGTCTTGACTGACTTTCTGTCTGTCTGTCTTGACTGACTGTCTGTCTGTCTGTCTTGACTGACTGTCTGTCTGTCTGTCTTGACTGACTGTCTCTCTGTCTGTGTCTTGACTGACTGTCTGTCTGTCTGTCTCGACTGACTGTCTGTCTTTCTGTCTGTCTGTCTGTCTGTCTTGACTGTCTGTCTGTCCGTCTGTCTGTCTTGACTGTCTGTCTGTCCGTCTGTCTGTCTTGACTGTCTGTCGGTCTGTCTGTCTTGACTGACTGTCTGTCTGTCTTGATTGACTGACTGTCTGTCTTTCTGCCTTGACTGACTGTCCGTCTGTCTGTCTTGACTGACTTTCTGTCTCTCTGTCTTGACTGACTGTCTGTCTGTCTGTCTTGACTGACTGTCTGTCTGTCTGTCTTGACTGACTGTCTGTCTGTGCGTCTGACTATCTGTCTGTCTGTCTTTCTTGACTGACTGTCTGTCTGTCTGTCTTGACTGTCTGTCTGTTTATCTTGACTGACTGTCTTGGCTGACTGTCTGTCTGTCTGTTTTGACTGACTGTCTGTCTGTCTGTCTGTCTGTCTGTTTGTCTTGACTGTCTGTCTGTCCGTCTGTCTGTTTTGACTGACTGTCTGTCTGTCTTGACTGACTGTCTGACTATCTGTCTGTCTGTCTTTCTTGACTGACTGTATGTCTGTCTTGACTGACTGTCTGTCTGTCTGGACTTACTGTCTGTCTGTCTTGACTGACTGTCTGTCTGTCTTGACTGACTGTCTGTCTGTCTTGACTGACTGTTTGTCTGTCTTTACTGACTGTATGTCTGTCTTGACTGACTGTCTGTCTGTCTTGACTGACTGTCTGTCTGTCTTGACTGACTGTCTATCTATCTGTGTGTCTTGACTGACTGTCTGTCTGTCTGTCTTGACTGTCTATCTGTCTGTTTGTCTTGACTGACTGTCTGTCTGTCTGTCTTGACTGACTCTCTGTCAGTGTGTCTTGACTGACTGTCTGTCTGTCTGTCTTGGCTGACTGTCTGTCTCTCTGTCTTGACTGACTATCTGCCTGTCCTTCTGTCTTGACTGACTGTCTATCTGTCTGTGTGTCTTGACTGACTGTCTGTCTGTATGTCTGTCTTGACTGTCTGTCTGTCCGTCTGTCTGTCTTGACTGACTGTCTGTCTGTCTTGACTGTCTGTCTGTCCGTCTGTCTTGACTGTCTGTCTGTCTGTCTGTCTGTATTGACTGAGTGTCTTGACTGACTGTCTGTCTGTCTGTCTGACTATCTGTCTGTCTGTCTTTCTTGACTGACTGACTGTCTGTCTGTCTTGACTGTCTGTCTGTTTGTCTTGACTGACTGTCTGTCTATCTGTCTTGACTGTCTGTCTGTCTGTCTGTCTGTATTGACTGAGTGTCTTGACTGACTGTCTGTCTGTCTGTCTGACTATCTGTCTGTCTGTCTTTCTTGACTGACTGACTGTCTGTCTGTCTTGACTGTCTGTCTGTTTGTCTTGACTGACTGTCTGTCTATCTGTCATGACTGAATGTCTGTCTGTCTTGACTGACTGTCTATCTGTCTTCTTGTCTTGACTTACTGTCTTTCTATCTGTTTTGACTGACTGTCTGTCTGTCTTTCTGTCTGTCTGTCTGTCATGACTGTCTGTCTGTCCGTCTGTCTGTCTTGACTGACTGTCTGTCTGTCTTGACTGTCTGTCTGTCTGTCTGTCTGTCTTGACTGACTTTCTGTCTGTCTTGAATGACTGTCTGTCTGTACTGACTGTCTTTCTGTCTTGACTGATCGTCTGTCTGTCTTGACTGACTGTCTGTCTGTCTTGACTGACTGTCTGTCTGTCTTGACTGACTGTCTGTCTGTCTTTACTGACTGTATGTCTGTCTTGACTGACTGTCTGTCTGTCTGGGCTGACTGTCTGTCTGTCTGGGCTGACTGTCTGTCTGTCTTGACTGACTGTCTATCTGTCTGTGTGTCTTGACTGACTGTCTGTCTGTCTGTCTTGACTGTCTATCTGTCTGTTTGTCTTGACTGACTTTCTGTCTGTCTGTCTTGACTGACTGTCTGTCAGTCTGTCTTGACTGACTGTCTATCTGTCTGTTTGTCTTGACTGACTGTCTGTCTGTCTGTCTTGACAGACTGTCTGTCCGTCTTGACTGACTGTCTGTCTGTCTTGACTGACTGTCTGTCTGTCTGTCTTGACTGACTGTCAGTCTGTCTTGACTGACTGTCTGTCTGTCTGTCTTGACTGACTGTCTGTCTGTATTGACTGACTGTCTGTCTGTCTTGACTGACTGTCTGACTGTCTTGACTGACTGTCTGTCTTTCTTGACTGACTGTCTGTCTGTCTTGACTGACTGTCTGTCTGTCTTGACTTACTGTCTGTCTGTCTTGACTGACTGTCTGTCTGTCTTGACTGACTGTCTATCTGACTGTGTGTCTTGACTGACTGTCTTTCTGTCTGTCTTGACTGAATGTCAAGACAGTCTGTCTGTCTTGACTGACTGTCTATCTGACTGTGTGTCTTGACTGACTGTCTTTCTGTCTGTCTTGACTGAATGTCTGTCTGTCTTGACTGACTGTCTGTCAGTCTTGACTGACTGTCTATCTGTCTGTGTGTCTTGACTGACTATCTGTCTGTCTGTCTGTCTTGACTGACTGTCTGTCTGTCTGTCTTGACTGACTGTCTGTCTGTCTTGACTTACTGTCTGTCTGTCTTTACTGACTGCATGTCTGTCTTGACTGACTGTCTGTCTGTCTTGACTGACTGTCTATCTGTCTGTGTGTCTTGACTGACTGTCTGTCTGTTTGTCTTGACTGTCTATCTGTCTTGACTGACTGTCTGTCTGTCTGTCTTGACTGACTGTCTGTCTGTCTTGACTGACTGTCTGTCTGTCTTGACTGACTGTCTGTCTGTCTTTACTGACTGTTTTTCTGTCTTGACTGACTGTATGTCTGTCTTGACCGACTGTCTGTCAGTCTTGACTGACTGTCTATCTGTCTGTGTGTCTTGACTGACTATCTGTCTGTCTGTCTGTCTTGACTGACTGTCTGTCTGTCTGTCTTGACTGACTGTCTGTCTGTCTTGACTTACTGTCTGTCTGTCTTTACTGACTGCATGTCTGTCTTGACTGACTGTCTGTCTGTCTTGACTGACTGTCTATCTGTCTGTGTGTCTTGACTGACTGTCTGTCTGTTTGTCTTGACTGTCTATCTGTCTGTTTGTCTTGACTGACTGTCTGTCTGTCTGTCTTGACTGACTGTCTGTCTGTCTTGACTGACTGTCTGTCTGTCTTGACTGACTGTCTGTCTGGCTTGACTGACTGTCTGTCTGTATTGACTGACTGACTGTCTGTCTGTCTTGACTGACTGTCTGTCTGTCTGTCGGACTATCTCTCTGTCTGTCTTTCTTGACTGACTGTCTGTCTGTCTGTCTTAACTGTCTGTCTGTCTGTCTTGACTGACTGTCTGTCTATCTGTCTTGACTGAATGTCTGTCTGCCTGTCTGTCTGTCTTGACTGACTGTCTATCTGTCTTCGTGTCTTGACTGACTGACTGTCTGTCCGTCTGTCTGTCTGTCTATCTGTCTTGACTGTCTGTCTGTCCGTCTGTCTGTCTTGACTGACTGTCTGTCTGTCTTGACTGACTGTCTGTCTGTCTTGACTGACTGTCTGTCTGTCTTGACTGACTGTCTGTCTGTCTTGACTGACTGTCTGTCTGTCTTGACTGACTGTCTGTCTGTCTTGACTGACTGTCTGTTTGTCTTGACTGACTGTCTGTCTGTCTTGACTGACTGTCTGTCTGTATTGACTGACTGTCTTGACTGACTGTCTGTCTGACTATCTGTCTGTCTGTCTTTCTTGACTGACTGTCTGTCTGTCTGTCTTGACTGTCTGTCTGTTTGTCTTGACTGACTGTCTGTCTATCTGTCATGACTGAATGTCTGTCTGTCTTGACTGACTGTCTATATGTCTTTGTGTCTTGACTGTCTGTCTGTCCGTCTGTCTGTCTTGACTGACTGTCTGTCTGTCTTGAATGACTGTCTGTCTGTACTGACTGTCTGTCTGTCTTGACTGATCGTCTGTCTGTCTTGACTGACTGTCTGTCTGTCTTGACTGACTGTCTGTCTGTCTTGACTGACTGTCTGTCTGTCTGTCTTGACTGACTCTCTGTCAATGTGTCTTGACTGACTGTCTGTCTGTCTGTCTTGGCTGACTGTCTGTCTCTCTGTCTTGACTGACTATCTGCCTGTCCTTCTGTCTTGACTGACTGTCTATCTGTCTGTGTGTCTTGACTGACTGTCTGTCTGTATGTCTGTCTTGACTGTCTGTCTGTCCGTCTGTCTGTCTTGACTGACTGTCTGTCTGTCTTGACTGGCTGTCTATCTGACTGTGTGTCTTGACTGACTGTCTGTCTGTCTGTCTTGACTGAATGTCTGTCTGTCTTGACTGACTGTCTGTCTGTCTTGACTGACTGTCTGTCTGTCTTGACTGACTGTCTGTCTGTCTTTACTGACTGTCTATCTGTCTGTGTGTCTTGACTGACTGTCTGTCTGTATGTCTGTCTTGACTGTCTGTCTGTCCGTCTGTCTGTCTTGACTGACTGTCTGTCTGTCTTTACTGACTGTCTATCTGTCTGTGTGTCTTGACTGACTATCTGTCTGTCTGTCTGCCTTGACTGACTGTCTGTCTGTCTATCTTGACTGATCTCTGTTTGTGTCTTGACTGACTGTCTGTCTGTCTGTTTTGACTGACTGTCTGTCTTTCTGTCTGTCTGTCTTCACTGTCTGTCTGTCCGTCTGTCTGTCTTGACTGTCTGTCTGTCCGTCTGTCTGTCTTGACTGTCTGTCTGTCTGTCTTGACTGACTGTCTATCAGTCTTGACTGACTGTCTGTCTGTCTTGACTGACTGTCTGTCTGTCTGTCTTGACTGACTGTCTGTTTGTCTTGACTGACTGTCTGTCTGTCTTGACTGACTGTCTGTCTGTCTTGACTGACTGTCTGTCTGTCTTGACTGACTGTCTGTCTGTCTTGACTGACTGTCTGTCTGTATTGACTGACTGTCTGTCTGTCTTGACTGACTGTCTGTCTGTCTTGACTGACTGTCTGTCTGTCTGTCGGACTATCTGTCTGTCTGTCTTTCTTGACTGACTGTCTGTCTGTCTGTCTTAACTGTCTGTCTGTCTGTCTTGACTGACTGTCTGTCTATCTGTCTTGACTGAATGTCTGTCTGCCTGTCTGTCTGTCTTGACTGACTGTCTATCTGTCTTCGTGTCTTGACTGACTGTCTGTCTGTCTGTCTTGACTGACTGTCTGTCTGTCTGTCTGTCTGTCTATCTGTTTTGACTGTCTGTCTGTCCGTCGGTCTGTCTTGACTTACTGTCTGTCTGTCTTGACTGACTGTCTGTCTGTCTTGACTGACTGTCTGTCTGTCTTGACTGACTGTCTGTTTGTCTTGACTGACTGTCTGTCTGTCTTGACTGACTGTCTGTCTGTATTGACTGAGTGTCTTGACTGACTGTCTGTCTGTCTGTCTGACTATCTGTCTGTCTGTCTTTCTTGACTGACTGACTGTCTGTCTGTCTTGACTGTCTGTCTGTTTGTCTTGACTGACTGTCTGTCTATCTGTCATGACTGAATGTCTGTCTGTCTTGACTGACTGTCTATCTGTCTTCGTGTCTTGACTTACTGTCTTTCTATCTGTTTTGACTGACTGTCTGTCTGTCTTTCTGTCTGTCTGTCTGCCATGACTGTCTGTCTGTCCGTCTGTCTGTCTTGACTGACTGTCTGTCTGTCTTGACTGTCTGTCTGTCTGTCTGTCTGTCTTGACTGACTTTCTGTCTGTCTTGAATGACTGTCTGTCTGTACTGACTGTCTTTCTGTCTTGACTGATCGTCTGTCTGTCTTGACTGACTGTCTGTCTGTCTTGACTGACTGTCTGTCTGTCTTGACTGACTGTCTGTCTGTCTTTACTGACTGTATGTCTGTCTTGACTGACTGTCTGTCTGTCTGGGCTGACTGTCTGTCTGTCTGGGCTGACTGTCGGTCTGTCTTGACTGACTGTCTATCTGTCTGTGTGTCTTGACTGACTGTCTGTCTGTCTGTCTTGACTGTCTATCTGTCTGTTTGTCTTGACTGACTTTCTGTCTGTCTGTCTTGACTGACTGTCTGTCAGTCTGTCTTGACTGACTGTCTATCTGTCTGTTTGTCTTGACTGACTGTCTGTCTGTCTGTCTTGACCGACTGTCTGTCCGTCTTGACTGACTGTCTGTCTGTCTTGACTGACTGTCTGTCTGTCTGTCTTGACTGACTGTCAGTCTGTCTTGACTGACTGTCTGTCTGTCTGTCTTGACTGACTGTCTGTCTGTATTGACTGACTGTCTGTCTGTCTTGACTGACTGTCTGTCTGTCTTGACTGACTGTCTGTCTTTCTTGACTGACTGTCTGTCTGTCTTGACTGACTGTCTGTCTGTCTTGACTTACTGTCTGTCTGTCTTGACTGACTGTCTGTCTGTCTTGACTGACTGTCTATCTGACTGTGTGTCTTGACTGACTGTCTTTCTGTCTGTCTTGACTGAATGTCTGTCTGTCTTGACTGACTGTCTGTCTGTCTTGACTGACTGTCTGTCTGTCTTGACTGACTGTCTGTCTGTCTTTACTGACTGTTTTTCTGTCTTGACTGACTGTATGTCTGTCTTGACCGACTGTCTGTCAGTCTTGACTGACTGTCTATCTGTCTGTGTGTCTTGACTGACTATCTGTCTGTCTGTCTGTCTTGACTGACTGTCTGTCTGTCTGTCTTGACTGACTGTCTGTCTGTCTTGACTGACTGTCTGTCTGTCTTTACTGACTGCATGTCTGTCTTGACTGACTGTCTGTCTGTCTTGACTGACTGTCTATCTGTCTGTGTGTCTTGACTGACTGTCTGTCTGTTTGTCTTGACTGTCTATCTGTCTGTTTGTCTTGACTGACTGTCTGTCTGTCTGTCTTGACTGACTGTCTGTCTGTCTTGACTGACTGTCTGTCTGTCTTGACTGACTGTCTGTCTGGCTTGACTGACTGTCTGTCTGTATTGACTGACTGACTGTCTGTCTGTCTTGACTGACTGTCTGTCTGTCTGTCGGACTATCCCTCTGTCTGTCTTTCTTGACTGACTGTCTGTCTGTCTGTCTTAACTGTCTGTCTGTCTGTCTTGACTGACTGTCTGTCTATCTGTCTTGACTGAATGTCTGTCTGCCTGTCTGTCTGTCTTGACTGACTGTCTATCTGTCTTCGTGTCTTGACTGACTGACTGTCTGTCCGTCTGTCTGTCTGTCTATCTGTCTTGACTGTCTGTCTGTCCGTCTGTCTGTCTTGACTGACTGTCTGTCTGTCTTGACTGACTGTCTGTCTGTCTTGACTGACTGTCTGTCTGTCTTGACTGACTGTCTGTCTGTCTTGACTGACTGTCTGTTTGTCTTGACTGACTGTGTGTCTGTCTTGACTGACTGTCTGTCTGTATTGACTGACTGTCTTGACTGACTGTCTGTCTGACTATCTGTCTGTCTGTCTTTCTTGACTGACTGTCTGTCTGTCTGTCTTGACTGTCTGTCTGTTTGTCTTGACTGACTGTCTGTCTATCTGTCATGACTGAATGTCTGTCTGTCTTGACTGACTGTCTATATGTCTTTGTGTCTTGACTGTCTGTCTGTCCGTCTGTCTGTCTTGACTGACTGTCTGTCTGTCTTGAATGACTGTCTGTCTGTACTGACTGTCTGTCTGTCTTGACTGATCGTCTGTCTGTCTTGACTGACTGTCTGTCTGTCTTGACTGACTGTCTGTCTGTCTTGACTGACTGTCTGTCTGTCTGTCTTGACTGACTCTCTGTCAATGTGTCTTGACTGACTGTCTGTCTGTCTGTCTTGGCTGACTGTCTGTCTCTCTGTCTTGACTGACTATCTGCCTGTCCTTCTGTCTTGACTGACTGTCTATCTGTCTGTGTGTCTTGACTGACTGTCTGTCTGTATGTCTGTCTTGACTGTCTGTCTGTCTGTCTTGACTGACTGTCTGTCTGTCTTGACTGGCTGTCTATCTGACTGTGTGTCTTGACTGACTGTCTGTCTGTCTGTCTTGACTGAATGTCTGTCTGTCTTGACTGACTGTCTGTCTGTCTTGACTGACTGTCTGTCTGTCTTTACTGACTGTCTATCTGTCTGTGTGTCTTGACTGACTGTCTGTCTGTATGTCTGTCTTGACTGTCTGTCTGTCCGTCTGTCTGTCTTGACTGACTGTCTGTCTGTCTTTACTGACTGTCTATCTGTCTGTGTGTCTTGACTGACTATCTGTCTGTCTGTCTGCCTTGACTGACTGTCTGTCTGTCTCTCTTGACTGATCTCTGTTTGTGTCTTGACTGACTGTCTGTCTGTCTGTTTTGACTGACTGTCTGTCTTTCTGTCTGTCTGTCTTCACTGTCTGTCTGTCCGTCTGTCTGTCTTGACTGTCTGTCTGTCCGTCTGTCTGTCTTGACTGTCTGTCTGTCTGTCTTGACTGACTGTCTATCAGTCTTGACTGACTGTCTGTCTGTCTTGACTGACTGTCTGTCTGTCTGTCTTGACTGACTGTCTGTCTGTCTGTCTTGACTGACTGTCTGTCTGTCTTGACTGACTGTCTGTCTGTCTTGACTGACTGTCTGTCTGTCTTGACTGACTGTCTGTCTGTCTTGACTGACTGTCTGTCTGTATTGACTGACTGTCTGTCTGTCTTGACTGACTGTCTGTCTGTCTTGACTGACTGTCTGTCTGTCTGTCGGACTATCTGTATGTATGTCTTTCTTGACTGACTGTCTGTCTGTCTGTCTTAACTGTCTGTCTGTCTGTCTTGACTGACTGTCTGTCTATCTGTCTTGACTGAATGTCTGTCTGCCTGTCTGTCTGTCTTGACTGACTGTCTATCTGTCTTCGTGTCTTGACTGACTGTCTGTCTGTCTGTCTTGACTGACTGTCTGTCTGTCTGTCTGTCTGTCTATCTGTTTTGACTGTCTGTCTGTCCGTCGGTCTGTCTTGACTGACTGTCTGTCTGTCTTGACTGACTGTCTGTCTGTCTTGACTGACTGTCTGTCTGTCTTGACTGACTGTCTGTTTGTCTTGACTGACTGTCTGTCTGTCTTGACTGACTGTCTGTCTGGATTGACTGACTGTCTTGACTGACTGTCTGTCTGTCTGTCTGTCTGACTATCTGTCTGTCTGTCTTTCTTGACTGACTGTCTGTCTGTCTGTCTTGACTGTCTGTCTGTTTGTCTTGACTGACTGTCTGTCTATCTGTCATGACTGAATGTCTGTCTGTCTTGACTGACTGTCTATCTGTCTTTGTGTCTTGACTGAGTGTCTTTCTGTCTGTTTTGACTGACTGTCTGTCTTTCTGTCTGTCTGTCTGTCTGTCTTGACTGTCTGTCTGTCCGTCTGTCTGTCTTGACTGACTGTCTGTCTGTCTTGACTGTCTGTCTGTCCGTCTGTCTTGACTGTCTGTCTGTCTGTCTGTCTGTATTGACTGACTGTCTTGACTGACTGTCTGTCTGTCTGTCTGACTATCTGTCTGTCTGTCTTTCTTGACTGACTGACTCTCTGTCTGTCTTGACTGTCTGTCGGTTTGTCTTGACTGACTGTCTGTCTATCTGTCATGACTGAATGTCTGTCTGTCTTGACTGACTGTCTATCTGTCTTCGTGTCTTGACTGACTGTCTTTCTGTCTGTTTTGACTGACTGTCTGTCTGTCTGTCTGTCTGTCATGACTGTCTGTCTGTCCGTCTGTCTGTCTTGACTGACTGTCTGTCTGTCTTGACTGTCTGTCTGTCCGTCTGTCTGTCTTGACTGACTGTCTGTCTGTCTTGAATGACTGTCTGTCTGTACTGACTGTCTGTCTGTCTTGACTGATCGTCTGTCTGTCTTGACTGACTGTCTGTCTGTCTATCTTGACTGAATGTCTGTCTGGGTGTCTGTCTGTCGGTCTTGACTGACTATCTGTCTGTCTGTCTGTCTTGTCTGACTGTCTGTCTTGACTGACTGTCTGTCTGTCTGTCTGTCTTGACTGACTGTCTGTCTTTCTGCCTTGACTGACTGTCCGTCTGTCTGTCTTGACTGACTTTCTGTCTGTCAGTCTTGACTGACTGTCTGTCTGTCTGTCTTGACTGACTGTCTGTCTGTCTGTCTTGACTGACTGTCTCTCTGTCTGTGTCTTGACTGACTGTCTGTCTGTCTGTCTTGACTGACTGTCTGTCTTTCTGCCTTGACTGACTGTCATGTCTTGACTGACTGTCTGTCTGTCTGTCTTGACTGACTGTCTCTCTGTCTGTCTGTCTTGACTGACTGTCTATCTGTCTTTGTGTCTTGACTGAGTGTCTTTCTGTCTGTTTTGACTGACTGTCTGTCTTTCTATCTGTCTGTCTGTCTGTCTTGACTGTCTGTCTGTCCGTCTGTCTGTCTTGACTGACTGTCTGTCTGTCTTGACTGTCTGTCTGTCCGTCTGTCTTGACTGTCTGTCTGTCTGTCTGTCTGTATTGACTGACTGTCTTGACTGACTGTCTGTCTGTCTGTCTGACTATCTGTCTGTCTGTCTTTCTTGACTGACTGACTCTCTGTCTGTCTTGACTGTCTGTCTGTTTGTCTTGACTGGCTGTCTGTCTATCTGTCATGACTGAATGTCTGTCTGTCTTGACTGACTGTCTATCTGTCTTCGTGTCTTGACTGACTGTCTTTCTGTCTGTTTTGACTGACTGTCTGTCTGTCTGTCTGTCTGTCATGACTGTCTGTCTGTCCGTCTGTCTGTCTTGACTGACTGTCTGTCTGTCTTGACTGTCTGTCTGTCCGTCTGTCTGTCTTGACTGACTGTCTGTCTGTCTTGAATGACTGTCTGTCTGTACTGACTGTCTGTCTGTCTTGACTGATCGTCTGTCTGTCTTGACTGACTGTCTGTCTGTCTATCTTGACTGAATGTCTGTCTGGGTGTCTGTCTGTCGGTCTTGACTGACTATCTGTCTGTCTTGACTGACTGTCTGTCTTGACTGACTGTCTGTCTGTCTGTCTGTCTTGACTGACTGTCTGTCTTTCTGCCTTGACTGACTGTCCGTCTGTCTGTCTTGACTGACTTTCTGTCTGTCAGTCTTGACTGACTGTCTGTCTGTCTGTCTTGACTGACTGTCTGTCTGTCTGTCTTGACTGACTGTCTCTCTGTCTGTGTCTTGACTGACTGTCTGTCTGTCTGTCTTGACTGACTGTCTGTCTTTCTGTCTGTCTGTCTGTCTGTCTTGACTGTCTGTCTGTCCGTCTGTCTGTCTTGACTGTCTGTCTGTCCGTCTGTCTGTCTTGACTGTCTGTCGGTCTGTCTGTCTTGACTGACTGTCTGTCTGTCTTGACTGACTGTCTGTCTGTCTTGACTGACTGTCTGTCTGTCTTGACTGACTGTCTGTCTGTCTTGACTGACTGTCTGTCTGTCTTGACTGACTGTCTGTCTGTCTTGACTGACTGTCTTTCTGTCTTGACTGACTGTCTGTCTGTATTGACTGACTGTCTGTCTGTCTTGACTGACTGTCTTGACTGACTGTCTGTCTGTCTGTCTGACTATCTGTCTGTCTGTCTTTCTTGACTGACTGTCTGTCTGTCTGTCTTGACTGTCTGTCTGTTTATCTTGACTGACTGTCTGTCTATCTGTCTTGACTGAATGTCTGTCTGTCTGTCTTGACTGACTGTCTATCTGTCTTCGTGTCTTGGCTGACTGTCTGTCTGTCTGTTTTGACTGACTGTCTGTCTGTCTGTCTGTCTGTCTGTTTGTCTTGACTGTCTGTCTGTCCGTCTGTCTGTCTTGACTGACTGTCTGTCTGTCTTGACTGACTGTCTGACTATCTGTCTGTCTGTCTTTCTTGACTGACTGTATGTCTGTCTTGACTGACTGTCTGTCTGTCTGGACTTACTGTCTGTCTGTCTTGACTGACTGTCTGTCTGTCTTGACTGACTGTCTGTCTGTCATGACTGACTGTCTGTCTGTCTTGACTGACTGTCTGTCTGTCTTGACTGACAGTCTGTCTGTATTGACTGACTGTCTGTCTGTATTGACTGACTGTCTGTCTGTCTGTCGGACTATCTGTCTGTCTGTCTTTCTTGACTGACTGTCTGTCTGTCTGTCTTAACTGTCTGTCTGTCTGTCTTGACTGACTGTCTGTCTATCAGTCTTGACTGAATGTCTGTCTGCCTGTCTGTCTGTCTTGACTGACTGTCTATCTGTCTTTGTGTCTTGACTGACTGTCTGTCTGTCTGTCTTGACTGACTGTCTGTCTGTCTGTCTGTCTGTCTATCTGTCTTGACTGTCTGTCTGTCCGTCTGTCTGTCTTGACTGACTGTCTGTCTGTCTTGACTGACTGTCTGTCTGTCTTGACTGACTGTCTGTCTGTCTTGACTGACTGTCTGTCTGTCTTGACTGACTGTCTGTCTGTCTTGACTGACTGTCTGTCTGTCTTGACTGACTGTCTGTCTGTCTTGACTGACTGTCTGTCTGTCTTGACTGACTGTCTGTCTGTCTTGACTGACTGTCTGTTTGTCTTGACTGACTGTCTGTCTGTATTGACTGACTGTCTTGACTGACTGTCTGTCTGTCTGTCTGACTATCTGTCTGTCTGTCTTTCTTGACTGACTGTCTGTCTGTCTGTCTTGACTGTCTGTCTGTTTGTCTTGACTGACTGTCTGTCTATCTGTCATGACTGAATGTCTGTCTGTCTTGACTGACTGTCTATCTGTCTTTGTGTCTTGACTGAGTATCTTTCTGTCTGTTTTGACTGACTGTCTGTCTTTTTGTCTGTCTGTCTGTCTGTCTTGACTGTCTGTCTGTCCGTCTGTCTGTCTTGACTGACTGTCTGTCTGTCTTGACTGTCTGTCTGTCCGTCTGTCTTGACTGTCTGTCTGTCTGTCTGTCTGTATTGACTGAGTGTCTTGACTGACTGTCTGTCTGTCTGTCTGACTATCTGTCTGTCTGTCTTTCTTGACTGACTGACTGTCTGTCTGTTTGTCTTGACTGACTGTCTGTCTATCTGTCATGACTGAATGTCTGTCTGTCTTGACTGACTGTCTATCTGTCTTCGTGTCTTGACTGACTGTCTTTCTGTCTGTTTTGACTGACTGTCTGTCTGTCTGTCTGTCTGTCTGTCATGACTGTCTGTCTGTCCGTCTGTCTGTCTTGACTGACTGTCTGTCTGTCTTGACTGTCTGTCTGTTCGTCTGTCTGTCTTGCCTGACTTTCTGTCTGTCTTGAATGACTGTCTGTCTGTACTGACTGTCTGTCTGTCTTGACTGATCGTCTGTCTGTCTTGACTGACTGTCTGTCTGTCTTGACTGACTGTCTGTCTGTCTTGACTGACTGTCTGTTTGTCTTGACTGACTGTCTGTCTGTCTTGACTGACTGTCTGTCTGGATTGACTGACTGTCTTGACTGACTGTCTGTCTGTCTGTCTGTCTGACTATCTGTCTGTCTGTCTTTCTTGACTGACTGTCTGTCTGTCTGTCTTGACTGTCTGTCTGTTTGTCTTGACTGACTGTCTGTCTATCTGTCATGACTGAATGTCTGTCTGTCTTGACTGACTGTCTATCTGTCTTTGTGTCTTGACTGAGTGTCTTTCTGTCTGTTTTGACTGACTGTCTGTCTTTCTGTCTGTCTGTCTGTCTGTTGTGACTGTCTGTCTGTCCGTCTGTCTGTCTTGACTGACTGTCTGTCTGTCTTGACTGTCTGTCTGTCCGTCTGTCTTGACTGTCTGTCTGTCTGTCTGTGTGTATTGACTGACTGTCTTGACTGACTGTCTGTCTGTCTGTCTGACTATCTGTCTGTCTGTCTTTCTTGACTGACTGACTCTCTGTCTGTCTTGACTGTCTGTCTGTTTGTCTTGACTGACTGTCTGTCTATCTGTCATGACTGAATGTCTGTCTGTCTTGACTGACTGTCTATCTGTCTTCGTGTCTTGACTGACTGTCTTTCTGTCTGTTTTGACTGACTGTCTGTCTGTCTGTCTGTCTGTCTGTCATGACTGTCTGTCTGTCCGTCTGTCTGTCTTGACTGACTGTCTGTCTGTCTTGACTGTCTGTCTGTCCGTCTGTCTGTCTTGACTGACTGTCTGTCTGTCTTGAATGACTGTCTGTCTGTACTGACTGTCTGTCTGTCTTGACTGATCGTCTGTCTGTCTTGACTGACTGTCTGTCTGTCTATCTTGACTGAATGTCTGTCTGGGTGTCTGTCTGTCGGTCTTGACTGACTATCTGTCTGTCTGTCTGTCTTGACTGACTGTCTGTTTTGACTGACTGTCTGTCTGTCTGTCTGTCTTGACTGACTGTCTGTCTTTCTGCCTTGACTGACTGTCCGTCTGTCTGTCTTGACTGACTTTCTGTCTGTCAGTCTTGACTGACTGTCTGTCTGTCTGTCTTGACTGACTGTCTGTCTGTCTGTCTTGACTGGCTGTCTCTCTGTCTGTGTCTTGACTGACTGTCTGTCTGTCTGTCTTGACTGACTGTCTGTCTTTCTGTCTGTCTGTCTGTCTGTCTTGACTGTCTGTCTGTCCGTCTGTCTGTCTTGACTGTCTGTCTGTCCGTCTGTCTGTCTTGACTGTCTGTCGGTCTGTCTGTCTTGACTGACTGTCTGTCTGTCTTGATTGACTGTCTGTCTGTCTTGACTGACTGTCTGTCTGTCTTGACTGACTGTCTGTCTGTCTTGACTGACTGTCTGTCTGTCTTGACTGACTGTCTGTCTGTCTTGACTGACTGTCTGTCTGTCTTGACTGACTGTCTGTCTGTCTTGACTGACTGTCTTTCTGTCTTGACTGACTGTCTGTCTGTATTGACTGACTGTCTGTCTGTCTTGACTGACTGTCTTGACTGACTGTCTGTCTGTCTGTCTGACTATCTGTCTGTCTGTCTTTCTTGACTGACTGTCTGTCTGTCTGTCTTGACTGTCTGTCTGTTTATCTTGACTGACTGTCTGTCTATCTGTCTTGACTGAATGTCTGTCTGTCTGTCTTGACTGACTGTCTATCTGTCTTCGTGTCTTGGCTGACTGTCTGTCTGTCTGTTTTGACTGACTGTCTGTCTGTCTGTCTGTCTGTCTGTTTGTCTTGACTGTCTGTCTGTCCGTCTGTCTGTCTTGACTGACTGTCTGTCTGTCTTGACTGACTGTCTGACTATCTGTCTGTCTGTCTTTCTTGACTGACTGTATGTCTGTCTTGACTGACTGTCTGTCTGTCTGGACTTACTGTCTGTCTGTCTTGACTGACTGTCTGTCTGTCTTGACTGACTGTCTGTCTGTCTTGACTGACTGTTTGTCTGTCTTTACTGACTGTATGTCTGTCTTGACTGACTGTCTGTCTGTCTTGACTGACTGTCTGTCTGTCTTGACTGACTGTCTATCTATCTGTGTGTCTTGACTGACTGTCTGTCTGTCTGTCTTGACTGTCTATCTGTCTGTTTGTCTTGACTAAATGTCTGTCTGTCTGTCTTGACTGACTCTCTGTCAGTGTGTCTTGACTGACTGTCTGTCTGTCTGTCTTGGCTGACTGTCTGTCTCTCTGTCTTGACTGACTATCTGCCTGTCCTTCTGTCTTGACTGACTGTCTATCTGTCTGTGTGTCTTGACTGACTGTCTGTCTGTATGTCTGTCTTGACTGTCTGTCTGTCCGTCTTTCTGTCTTGACTGACTGTCTGTCTGTCTTGATTGGCTGTCTATCTGACTGTCTGTCTTGACTGACTGTCTGTCTGTCTTGACTGGCTGTCTATCTGACTGTGTGTCTTGACTGACTGTCTGTCTGTCTGTCTTTACTGAATGTCTGTCTGTCTTGACTGACTGTCTGTCTGTCTTGACTGACTGTCTGTCTGTCTGTCTTTTTTGACTGTCTATCTGTCTGTGTGTCTTGACTGACTGTCTGTCTGT